>ML792985.1:620585-633386 GCA_009831015.1 Picea engelmannii | reverse complement strand
TTTTAAAATATATAAATACAAACTTCCTAAGTTAAACATTACAATTTCTGAAAATTTTTAAAGTCAACCCTAAACTAATATCAAGTTAGCGATGAACTCATCGCTATAGTCCCTGGCTTTTCGACAGGGACTAATAAGAAAAAATAAACACTATAGTATAAAATAAAATAAAAAATCATAAAGATAAGAAAAAACAAAAAATTATGGTATAAGATAAGATAAAAAAAGAGAAAGTATAAGACTATGGTATAAAACAAGGTTATGTGGCAGCGTAGTCCCTGCCAACGAGGTTACAAAGTAAATTGTGGAAAATGGGGTCGAATTGTAAATGACGGAAGTGTTCGGTGCAAAATGTATATCACAGAAATGTTGTGTGCAACATGTATATCACGAAACATGGGGCATAAGTAAATGATGCTTGGCATGTAGAGCACCATTTGTTTTTTGAAAGTATATAACAAACTACAAATTCGTTCAGAGTGGAAGAAAAAAATTGGAAATTTAAATGCATTTGTCATATAGACTAGTGAAAGATAAAAATGTATGAAGACATAAATTTAAAAGGAAATAAGAAAACCATTTTATTTGAAATATGTCAAAAAATAAAATTTGTTACATACTATTGGAAATTTTGAAATATATCAAAAAATAAAAGTCTGTTACATATAAAAATTTAAATGCATTTGTCATATAGACTGGTGAAAGATAAAAATGTATGAAGACATAAATTTAAAAGGAGATAAGGAAACAATTTTATTTGAAATATGTCAAAAAATAAAAGTTTGTTACATACTACTGGAAATTTTGAAATATATAAAAAAATAAAAGTCTGTTACATATAAATGGAAATTTCAATGCGTTTTTCATGTAGACTAGGATTGGGGCTCCTGCAGACCATTAGAGAAATATGTACAAGAAACAGGACTGTAGAAAGAAGATAGAGTGCAATACCTGCAAAAAAAAAAAATTGAAAGGTATAAGTGTTTGCCTACACATCTCTATTTAAAAGAGTGGAATAACTGGGTTGATAAACAAAGCAGGATGCAATCAGTAGACTTACAATGAGGGTACATATGAGCCCTTTGGCTATTTTCTTGCAGTTGTCGTTTCATTGATGTCATCGACGGATTCCATTTCATTGATGTCGCCGACAACTGCTGGAATCATGGCTACTACCTGTTGCCTTTCATCGACAGCCTGCTTCAATTCCATTTCGAGCCATTCTTCAATGTATCTTCTCATTGGGGTGACGTTGATCTCGTTCCTGATTTTTATGTTGAAAAGATCGTTTTCTAATTCCCAGAAGTTGATAGAAAGATTACATAGAGCCTGATGAATTTCCTCATTCTGTACTGAATAGTTGACTAGCCAGTCGTCGACATGAGCTTGATCATATTGAAGGATGTTGTAAAAATTTTCCAGAGACAAGGCCTTAAACATAACAACCTGTTTATCGAACTCTTGCCTAGTTAAGGGCAAGGAGTTTGTGATTAAGTCGGGGTCTTGGAAGTCGTTGGTCTTTCTAGCTAAGTTTATTCTTGACAACCTTGTGAATAATTTATCTTTATTCGATATGTCTTGTTCACATGACTGAACAATGAGACGTAGGTTCTTCACTTTTTCTTTCCAACATGCATTCAATTGATCGATCTGGTTTTTGGATGGAAGATCTTGTTGTCTTTTTTTTTTTTCTGTCATATTGTTGACAATGGTGCCAAAAGGAAGGATTGTTTTTAAATAGAAATTTTCATCATATTTTAACTCCGCCTGCAAATGTTCGAGAAACTGTGTGCCCTGGTTCCAAGGGAAGTTATGGTTTGTGATGTTTTCCACGCCTCGGTAACCAGTTCCATTCTTTTCTTAATATTATTCTCCACATATCCTATACAAGATGCGAGGAGGGTGGAGGATTCTTTTACGTTGGCTGTAGGGGTGGTAGGCATGGCTATTGCCAAAGGATTGACAAGCAATGGCATAGGAATCAAAGCCTCTTTCAATTCCTTGACCCGGTCCTTCAGTCTAGCATTCTTGGCCTCGATGCCTCCAATGGAATCATGAAGTGCATCTCCACTCGCATTGTGAAGTTGACAGATTTTGGACGACCGCATGTTGGCAAGGTCAACCTATGAACGAGTTTTTCGTTTCTTATTTTTTACATCTTTTTTCTCAATTATCAATTTTTTGGACTGGCTATCAAAAACAACGCTCTGGAACACGGAGGATTCATCTTCGTCAAAATTTTCGGTATCGAATATGTCCATTGGATGGCTATGCTGGATGACGTCTTCGGGCTGATCAAGGTAGTGGAGCATGCTATCCAGATTAGTGTCAAGTTCCATGTTCTCACTCTGAATTTCTGGCTCTTTCGCCTGTCCCACATTTTTTTTCTCTTCTTGTCAACTAGAAGCTTGTGAGAACTATCGATTTTAGATTGAGGAGGGTCGTTATCTCCTCCTTCGTTTGAAGAACTCTGAGTTGCTTTGTTGTTGTGGTGGGCCGTTGGATCGATGCTCTAGGATGTTGTACTTTTTGGTTGTCTTCGAGCTGATCAAGGTAGTGGAGCATGCTATCCAGATCAGTTTCAAGTTCCATGTTCTCACTCTGAATTTCTGGCTCTTCCGCCTGTCCCACATTTTTTTTTCTCTTCTTGTCAACTAGAAGCTTGTGAGAACTATCGATTTTAGAGTGAGGAGGGTCGTTATCTCCTCCTCCGTTTGAAGAACTCTGAGTTGTTTTTTTGTTGTGGTGGGCCGTTGGATCGATGCTCCAAGATGTTGTACTTTTTGGAGTGTTATTTGTTGATTGAATACTCTTGTCACTGGGGCCTTTCCCCTATTGCATGTACAATTTAGTGCAACTTTTCACTGTTTCTAGGTCGTCGACATCAGAGGCAGGAGTGGTGCCTCGACTGTCTCTATTTTTGGGTAGGTGTTTTTTGAAAAAACAATCGTCAAGGCCAAGTGTTTTTAAATGTTGTCGAAAAATATTATAGGGGTCGAACCCTCTTATGCTTTCAGCATATCTCAGGTTGGAGATGCTAGAATGCACTGCGAATTCATCAATTTTGTTGAAGTTTTTCAACACGAACTCCCCTACTTTCCAAGCAGAGGAATGAACTATTTTTTTCTCTTCTTTTGCAATAAATGCAGCCAGTAGTTGTATTGTCGTGCTAATTCTGCAAGAAACATTCTATCCGTAATGTGACATGGGAGGAGAGCGGGTTTTTCCGTGGAGCCAAAAATTCTTATGACAGTGTAATTATCCAAATGTTCAAGTGTCCCCTTCCTGTCCAAAAAATTGGTTTCCTATTCAGATATGCGGGGAACATCTTCTCCTAACAACAAAACTTTGAAAATAGACACGAAGCCATTAAAAACCTCATAAAAATAGTGGGAAGCCTTGTGCTTCCACAAGGCCTGGTACCAGAACGTTACTGGGTCGAATTCCCAGTTGACATTCTTGGACAGAGACAGTTGTGGAAACCGACAGGAATGCGCTATCGTAAAAACTAAGTAGGACGACATATAAAATTTCTTTTCTCTTTTGAAGCTTGACAATTGGGAACAGATTTCATGGGAAATTAACTTGCCCCAATAAAAAATGGCTTGTTCGTTGAATGTGAAATACAAAATATATAGAGCCATCCGGGAAACAGTTGTTGTGGACTCATGTCCCGTTATTCTTGTAAACAGCCAGGAAATTTCACGAAATGGATTTCTAAATGAACTAACCTGCAAGCTTGTGATATCTTCAAAAACTATAAGCAGGTTTTCCAGTAAATGGGGAAAGAGGTCCCACCCGTTATTATGCTTTGCTAAGAACTGTTTGCAATATTCTCCTTTGAACGTCAATGTTGCCTTTGACAATCTTAACATCTGGCGAAAGACCTAAGGTGACAAAGAAACAAAAGAGCGGTTGCGCAGTGGAATAATTCATTTGTCTGAAATAAATTTATCAACACACCAAGAGACTAGGTCCTTACAGTAAAAAACCTCAGGGACACAACCTGCACAAGAAATCCCATAGGTCCAAATTATTTGGTTCTTTGCGGTAGAGGTTGAGTAATAATAATACTCCCTAGACCACTGGAAGTTTTGGTCCTCGCACCCGAAGATGTTCACTGTATCTCCACAAAAATGCTATCGAGTTGATGTCATAGGTTTATGAGAACGTTGGTTTTCTCCAAACGATGGTTGAAATGAACAATTGGAGCTGATAATGTAACTCTCCGCTAAATCTTGGTTAAATGCTTATGAATGGGAAATCTCCTCGAGCTTTTAGCTGATTAATGACAATCTGTAAGGGTGGTGAATGATGAACTGTTAGCAGTAAATATTACTTATTGCATATTTAGAAATGCGAAGGTGGTGGGTATGGTGAAAAGAAATTAAGGATTGGAGGTTTCGTGAACATGCCAAGGCAACGATGTGCGAACGACATTTCATGATTTTGAAATCAACACTCAGAAGGGATAATATAACTCCCCGCAATCCTGGTTTAATGCGCATTAATAGGAGATCTTCTCAAGCCTTTCGCCCATCAATGAAAATCTATACAGTTCCTGCATGATGAGTTGTTAGAATTAAATGTCAGTAATTGCATATTTAGAAACAAGATATATATATATATATATTCTTTTATTATAGACAAGTGCAAAGGTCACGGAGATGGGGGAGAGAAAGGAAATAATGGAAAGGTATGAAAAGCAGTCGGACGAGATTCAAAAAAGGGTTACAAGGATACTCATGAGAGGCGAGTGTTCCACGGTTAAATTTTATGTATCAAAATTTTTTACTGCAAAACATGTAAAATGGAAGGGATCATGATGGGGCAGTTTAGCGGCCGGTTTGTATATTTGTGGAATTCCAGGAAAGTGGCTAAGTATGGAATAGGGAAACGGTTAGGCAGAATCGTTCTTGGAAGCGAGGATTGAAATTTTCGTGAACAGACCAACCCGACGACACGCAAATGACATTCCATGATGTTTGAAATTAGCGCTTGCTAATTGCATGCCTAGAAATAAGATCTTATATATAATTGGTAATTGGTAATTGCAAAGGGGCACAGGCGTAGGAAACAACTATTAGGAACTGAATATTTCTTGAACCTGCCAAACCGACGATCTGCCAAATAAATTTGAAGAAATGGAGAAGTATGGAAAGCAGACAGACATGATTCAAAATGGGGTGACAATAGTTCCACAGAAGACGTGAGGACCCAACGGTTAAATTGTATTTCTTGAAACTTTTCAGTGCAAAATGTATACCACGGAAGAGGGCATGATAGGTAGACTGTAATATAAAAGAGGGTATGATTTGAGTCCGATTGTAAATTTATATATCGCAGAAGTGACGGTACTGTTCGCAGGTCATGGGACAATAAAATTCCAATCTAGAGCCCACCTACCGAGAATCCGTTGTTGGAGAAGTGTCTGGGTATGGAATGGGGAAGCGGTCAGTCGGTGTCACGATATAAGAGCACAAGTGCAAGTGTGAACCCACAAGTTCGTCTCCGCGCGTAGCCAGACATTTTTGAAAAAATGAATAAGTGACGAGAAAGATAAAGTTCAGGGAAAAGAGAAACAAATATTTGGCCAAGTATAGAAGACGGAAAAGAAGGGCCAATATATTCACATCTGTAATAGATATCCCATTTTCCTGCCAAGATATATACTTGGAAAGAAGTGAGAAGTTGGCGGGAACAGAAAATAGCGACTAGGAATATGATCCATGAGTTTACTTTGTTCTTGATTGTATGCTTCGTTTGTCAATTTGTATATCGCGGAACTCTGAGTATTTTTTTTAGCCAGCCAACCTGCAAGTCCGACTGTCAATTTGTATAGTGCGTAACTCTGGGTGTTGTTAGTAGGACACAGAACTATAGAGGAAATGATTTTCCCTTTAATATAGCTTCTGTGATGCAAATGTGGTATGGATTGTTTTAGCACTTTTCCATCCGTAAACAATGGGAACTTGAGCCTGCTAGCCCTGGATCCTGTGTGTCAATTTGTATATCGGGGAGCTTCGAATGTTGTTTGGAGGTCACGAAAAAATAGAAGTGCAATGTTGAGCCAGCCAGAGCGCAAGTTCTCCTGTCAATTTGTATATCGCGGAACTCTGGATGCTACTTGTAGGACACAGAACAATAGAGGGCCAATTTAGAGAAAGGGGAAGCGCTCGGTGGAAAGGTGTGAATCCGCCAAGCCGCGCAGCAAGGCATTTTCGGAAAAAATGGTTAAGTAACCAGAAAGAGAAACTACAGGGGATAAAAGAGTGGGAAAATAGAAAGGCAGAGGGAAATTTTCGTAAGCGCGAATTGGTTTCAAAGAAGCATCATGGTTTCAAAACCATCATTTTCTACTAATTGTCATCAAATGTTTTGTTGAAGATTAGATTTTATTGCAACATGTGTGTGTATGTTCTTGATACATTCTTCCATGACTGTAACATATTAACTTAAGTATTAAACTTCATTTTCTACTAATTTCCAGCAAATGCTTTGTTGAAGATTAGATTTTATTGGAACGTGTGGGTGTAAGTGTGTTCTTGATACATTCTTCCATGACTGTAACATATTAACTTAAGTATTAAACTTCTTGCATTATGGGTTATTAGCATTAAAACTTAATAACTGCATGTCTAGAAACAAGAATGATGATTTTGCTGCAAGATTGTACATTGGTATTGCTATGTTCTATCTACATTACGAATAGAATTGAACGTTGGTTTGAAACTATGTGTAATCCTGAAAGGATCAGAGCTGTCAGATCTTCAGAGGCTTGGAACCGTCGATCTATAGTGAGGGAGCGTTTCAACATTTCGGTGACCGAGAGGAGGAGCGAACGGACTTCGTGGAGAGCGAAGTCGTGAAACACGAAACGCCGAGACGATCGTAACCGTCGGCTAGGGGTTGACCTAAGCTATAGATCTCGTGCTGCTGTTCTTTCGGCGTTCGGGACTTGGATATCTCTTGGGTTTCCCCTCTAATCCGATATCTAATTTAGAGCCTCCAACCTCCCCAAATGGTCTTAGATTATTTTCTAGAGCCACCATGAGGAGGGTCATATTGTGAGATATATCATTGACTTTTTCTTCTAACCTCACAAATCTCTCTTCTATTGGATCTCAAGTATTGTTGTAAATAGACTCATCCTCCATGGTTAGGGATCTATGAATTTCATCTTAATCCAATTCTTGGATCCTACAACTTTCCACAAATACCCCAAAGAAAATTTCTCTGATACCAATATGATCTGTAAATTGTTGTGGATATTCCACTAGAATAGTTCATCACAATAGATATTATAATACTATGAAATCTTAGACTATGAAAACTAATTTTCCTTAGATCCTAGATTAATTAATTACTATATTTTCTTGAATTTATGAAATAACTGAAATACAAAAATGAAAGAACAAATGCCCAGCTAGAAGGTGAGGCATGTGCTCTTCTTTTTTTTCTTCAGTTATGGAAATGCAAATACAAAGAATGATAGTCATCTAGGGTTTGGGTTTTTGCATCCTTAACCCTCAATTAGTAATAAGGTTTGGACCTTCTAGAATCTTCTTGAAAGTCCACACATGGCTAGCCCCACATTTATGAGTAATGGAGGTTGACATGGCATCCACTCATACCATGGTGGCCAAAAATGTAGGTCAACTTGTGGGAGGGATAAATTTCACATATGAGCTCCGATTAAGGTGATGTTTTCACCATTGGAAAGGTCTCAGTGTGTAGAACACCTTTGAGGTTGTGCGTGTAAGATTTTGGATGTTGTAACCCAAAAAAAATTTCATTTAATTCCTCAAAATGGCTCCGAAAGGTTCAAGATCCCAATTTTCCAAACTAGGACCTACCACTAAAATGGGCCCTGCAAGATAATTCATCCAATTTTTCCACCTAGAAAGTACCAAGATAGATGAAAAATTATATGATGATCTATTCCATATCAAGAAATAAATCCCCTCATTGGATGGATTGAATCCAATGAAAAACATGAGGATAAACTACTATATATATATATATATCCTAGAGTCAATCATACAATTCTATATGCAAAGGAAATAATGAAGAAAGTAAAACATAGCTTAAATTATCAGTTGTCTAGTGTATCCCACTAGATTCAAATCCAATGAAGTTAATCTACCTTTTCTCCTGCACAACGGACGAATAAAAAGGACCTTCCTCTTACCTTTGTGATATTGCAGATAAAATTTGCATGAAGTAAACTGTAATCCTAGTAACTCAAGTCTATTAATATCTAGAAAATCTAGCTCAAGATACCATAGATCAATGAATTACAAACATTTTGAGGGGGGAAGGAGTATAGATCTATATTAAGTAGAAATAATTATAACAATAAACAATACCTTGAGTTTTGGTTGTTGTACTCCTTGCTCCAAGATCTATAACTTTGATTCTTAGCCACAAACTTTCTTGGTTGAAGAATCACAATAATATGTTGTATCGCGGTAAGAAAACACTTAAAGCTCTCACTTAGGATCTAGTCAAGATAGTTTTTATCCCCAACACTCAACAATATGTTGTAATCTTAGGACTAAAGAATCTTTCTCTAATTCATCAGTGTAAGGACACTTCTCTCTTGTGATCCCCATCCTATGGATTTGGCCTCTTCTTATAGATATTTAGAGGATCTTGGAGATAGGCTTCATGGCATGTGAACTAAGTAATTACAAGTCATGTACAAGTTCCATGCTCAATTATGAGCTTTTGTGAACCCATTATGATATTTTTGCTCAAGTTCCATGCTCAAGTATGAGCTTTTTTCAATTCATTATGAACGTTTTTCTTAATTATGAGTTTTTTCCAACTCATTATGAACATTTTTTCAATTATGAGTTTTTTCTCAATTATGAAATAATTATTATTTCATAGTTATGAAATTGTGATGAAATAATTATTTCCTTATGAAATAATTATGAACTTTTTGCTCAATTATGTAATTTCATCCTCATAACATTTCATAACAACCTTGCAAAGCCTATGACGCCAAATACAATTATAACAAATTCCCCCTAATGTATGAGGTTAGAAGAGGAAACGATGGCCCAAATATATTATTGAAATTTATGGTGACGAGTGGCTTAAGGAGGAGTTCAATAGTTCAGGGAACTAGGAAGTACCTACAAACTGAAATCATATATATATGTAATTTCATCCTCATAAAATTTCATAGAAACCTTGCAAAGCCTATGGTTCCAAATACAATTATAACAAATTCCCCCTAATGTATGAGGTCAGAAGAGGAACTGATGGTCGAAATATATTATTAAAATATATGGTGATGAGTGGCTTAAGGAATAGTTCAGTAGTTCACAGAACCAGGAAGTACCTACAAACTGAAATCATATATATATATATATATATATATATATATATATATATATATATATATATATATCACCCTCAAGGTAGGCACAACCATGTTCAGATATATGGAAAAACATGGATGCCAACATAATACATTGTGGATCCATGCCATATAAGAGATCATAGACATGAGAAAATAGAATGTGGATCTATGTCATAGTCTACATTAGGAAGACATTTGGCAAAAATGAGAGTGCCCATGTGGTATTTAAAGTACTTATAAATTAGTGATATAATATTGCACAACTTAGGAAGGGTAGCATCATTGGAGGATGCCTCTAGCCCAAGTTCTTAAATCCAAACTCATTGATCATACAAATATACCTCAAGTAAATGAATGAGCTAATGTCAATCATCGTAGAAACTGTTTGATTACCAGTCATTGATAAATGTTGTTAACAAACACGAGAGTTCCCATGAATAACGAAAATAGACACCAAGGTAAATAGTACAATCTAGCGAGCGTAAATAGAGGATGTGTTTTCAAACACTCATAGAATTGATCAATCATGATTCAATGATGTAAACCCATTGTTAACCACGAAGAAATATTTCCATTGATGTCTGTAAGTACCATGGTACTATCTAGTTTCTAGATTTGCTTCCTAGATAATGAGCTAGTGTCGATAGGAAAACATCCGTTGAAAGGAGGGACTTAATGTATCCCACATCAGTCAACATGAAACAATAACTGAGAGATTTTGTGAAGAGAGAAATCACCAAGTACAACTGACATAGGGATATCTGACATGAAAGGTCAACAAAACTGTAGAATGACCAAATTGGGCTCAAATTCCCTAGAGCATATTGCATGACACAATAATTACTTGGGAAACACTAACTCAAAGGACCATTGATATAGTACAATAATGCATGAGGCATTGAAGCACTTTCCATAGTGATTGGAAGAACAACCATACAGAGGACTAGATAACTCATAATCATGGTAAAACTTCTGAGGCAATCTAAATCCCAACTATAAGAAAATGACACAAATAGGTGCCATGTTCAAGGGTGTGAAAATAATTGATGGTTTCCACTCAAACTGAATAAATATTGAGACACTTTCCCCCTTTTTCTTTTTCTTTTTATGTTTTTTTTCCTTTTTAATCTCTTTTTCATGGTTTAATGAGTGCAAAAAAGAGCTAAAAGTATGCTACATTGGAGAAAATGAGTAGCTCAATGTCGTGCAACTACATTCCAAGTGTATGGAATAGACCTATGCACAACTGTAATACCCCGGTTTTGAATCCACAAATTTATAATGTATTTTGGAGATATGATACTTCGGCTGGTGAGCCGATATGTTAAGGTCGAAATGCCTATAAAGTTGAAAGACCGGAGTGCTTAGAAATGTAATACTTTGAATATTATTAATACAATACATCGCTAACTGCAAGACGGACAAGGACATAGATAGAGGCATATGATTCCACAAGAAAGGGGGATAAAGGGGATAAGTCTTTTATTATTATTTTTATTTACCCATCTTGGTATTAGTTGGGAAAAGTGGTTACATGAGCTTCTTGGGAGAATTCCATTTGGTTCTTTATTGCATGTAATTATATAAACCCCACTTTTGGGATGTTTAGGGGTTCCTTGTTCATTGTTACTCATTTTCATTTGTTCCTCATTAATTCTTTCTCTTGGTTTGGGCATGGGAAACGAACTATGGGGAAGACAAAGAAGCTCTCCATCATTGCCTAAGGTTGAGTTACGATGCACTGGGCAATTTATATGATGTTAATATGCAAATGTGATTTCTTTACTTAGTTTCCTTCTTAGAAGACTATATTGTTCAAGTGGACAAGGTGATTCCATTATGGATAGGAGAAGGACTGCTTGCAACAAAGAAGTTGCATGATCAGCGTGGTGAAGACCCATTCTAGATGGGAAGAATTTATGTCAACATTTTAGCTGATCGTTGTTTGATCGAACCCATTGGGAGAGACGTGGATGGGCACGTTTTATGGTTTAGGATACATGACATCCTACGTGATTTGGCAGTTCGGATTGTTGAGCAAGAAGAAAACTTCTACTGTGTGCAAGTCAGGTTTCGACAACATTAAAGGAAAATGAATGTTCATGATGGACTCAGATTTTGTTTAACAACAACAAATTGACTTCAATTCCCCAGTCATTGAGCTCTCCGAAAATTTGCTCACTGATTGTTGGAAACAATAATATTATAGAAATTCCAAGAAGGCTGGTTGGGGCTATGATCACTCTTAAGGTTCTAAATTTGAGTTGGACATCCCTCCAATCATTGCCAGAGAGTGTGGGCAGTTTGAAACAACTGGTATTCTTAAATTTAGCACACATCCCTTTGAAAAGTTGCCTGCATCTCTCACAAATCTTGTGAATCTTCAAATCCTTATTCTTTCCAGATCTGGAATAAAAAAACTACCATCTGCTATTCATAAGTTTAGATCTTGAAAGTATCTAGACCTCAACGACTATGATGATTTGCAATGTCTGCCATGTGGTATATCATGCCTCACGTCTTTGAAGTACTTGTACATGAGTAATTGTCGTAGTCTGTGGAGAAAACACAAAGGAAAACATAGATGGCCAAGAGTGGCTTCCACTGATGATTTGGGTAGGTTAACACAACTCAAAAGATTATATTTAGAGAATAACAGACAAACAATTAGTGAGGGGACACTCAGGAAACTTGCTAACATGGAGACACTTGAATTGACACTCACAGAGATGATAGGTCCACCACATGACATGAATAATATGTCAAAGTTGAAAAGACTTATGCTAAATTGTCGTCTTGTGATTAAAATGGATTTTCTTGAATTTCAAAATTTGACTCATCTTCGATTGTGGGAGTTGCATATGTTAGAGGCACTTCCTCCACTGCATATGCTTAAGAACTTAAGACAATTGGATATAATGCATTGTTGTCTGAAGTTAAAAGCGTATCCCAAAGAATTTAGTGAAAAAGGTGCATTTCCTTCCTTGGAGATATTATCACTGGTTGAGTTAGAGGTATTAGAGGAGTTGCCAATAGTGGAGGAAAGTGCAATGCCTTTTCTTAAAATATTTACTATGATAAAATGTCCAGTATTAAAAATGATGCCAATGAATTATATGAAGCTAAAACACTTCAGAAATTAAGAATATATAATTGTTCAATGGTATTGGACAATTTAGATAAAATTAGGAAAGCAAATTCAAATATAAAAGTTGTAACAACATCTATGGTATATATAAGTGAAGTTTATGAAAGATTGCAAAATTTTGAAGATTTGCAGGGAAGTGCAGATAGTTGGGTTTACGATGAATTTTGGTGTAATGAACTTTATCTTTTTCTTCAAAGTCTTTGAAGAAGATTATAAAATTTTGTAAATTATATATCATGATCAAAATCTTGAGCTTATGTTTTTTCCATCAACATTACTA
>ML792985.1:604835-620535 GCA_009831015.1 Picea engelmannii | reverse complement strand
GATAGTTGGGTTTACGATGAATTTTGGTGTAATGAACTTTATCTTTTTCTTCAAAGTCTTTGAAGAAGATTATAAAATTTTGTAAATTATATATCATGATCAAAATCTTGAGCTTATGTTTTTTCCATCAACATTACTATTATTTATTGTATTTCAATTTATTATAAATTTATTATTTTAATTTTTTAAATGATTTTCAATAAATTTTATATATTTTCAATATATTTCATATGCATTTGATAGGTTCAATAATATTTATGTGGTGAGGGTTTTGAGTCAGATTCGAAAAAACCACAATTTTGTTGATAAATTGTCAATGTTTCGAATATCAGGATAACTAAAATTTTAATAAAATGCTATCACAATTATATATTTTCATTACCACTACATATATTTTAAACCAATAAATAAATAATAAACAATTTAAAAATTAAATATTATATTAAAATTTAAATTCAAATAAATTTAAAAATAATAATATTGAACATATATTTAAAATAAAATATATAACCTAAAATTTACTTTATAAAAATCCTAATGGATATGTAATTGATTGCACATATTTGATGTTTTAGTCTCTTGGGATTGTCATGTTCTTACTTAAATAAGTTAAATGGTTTTTAATAATTATGAGCACGGTTTTATAGAGATTTGTGCAATCTTATTTGCATGAATATGTTTTGTTGTTTATAATAAAAACTAATTTTATATGAATCAAGGTCGATAATGGAAAAATGAAGTCCAACATGGATAAGATTAAAAGGTGGATAAGACTAAAAGGTAGAGGAGAAAATATTTGGCATTAATTTTATATAAATTTAATTGAAGCCCATAGATAGGGTTAATGTTATGATTCTAATGGGATATAGTCCTTCTAGATTCACTATTAAACTAGTCTATTATTTATATCTACATTTGATTATACATATATCATATTAGGATTATGACGTCAATATCTTACAATAGATATTAATCTTTAATGGTGATTCAAAAATTAAGAATTTAATAGTGCATGCACATTCTCCATATGTAATTTGTCTTTGATACTAAAACAATGAAAAATTTACAAAATGATGGCTTGGGATCAATGTGTCATTTATTCAACTCTTAAATGTGTTATTTATTCAAGAACTCTTAAATCTACATTTTGATCTCTTCATTTTCTAACAATGAAGTCTCATACAACACCTTATTTGAAATAACAACTACCTAATATAGGTCAATTTTTTTGGCACACATACCAATGTTGATATGTTTATTTTGTGTAGATAAATTAAGTAGTTTACTTGTGAATTTATGTTCATAAAATCTTATCTATACTTGCATAGACAATCATCACAATTTCTGAATTTCAAACACTAAACTTCCAATACCCATACAAGGAATTAGTTGGGGATTTCATGCACATGGCAGCCTTGCCGCTCGCAAAGAGCCTCAACCCATTCCTTTGGGTTGAATGGTGTAATCGTTACTTGCAATTAGTTAATCTTGTCATATTTTCATCGTATAATTTTTCATTCACTAATCTATAGGTGGCTATCCCTAAAGGGGCCATACAAAAATCAGCAAGCTAAATACATGCAAAAAGACGCAAAACACTTGAAAACAATTCAGGGGTCCTCCCCATACACTCAAAGAAAACTTATACTATTTAGCTACATATATATACATATTATTTAGTCGTGACATATATTTCACCTACCTATTTACTTGTTTTCTGTATATAGTTTTAGATAGATTTCAAATTCAGTAACCAGGAAGCACACTTGTGAAAGAAAGACGTGACCTCACCACATGGATGGCCTGGTGTTTCATTTCAAGGAATTTCAATTTTTTAGGATACTAAGAGTTAAAGCCAAGGAGTCTTCATTAGGAGCCCCTCAGAATTTGTCTAATTAGTACAAGTTGAGTCGTCTTTCCTTAGTATCACAGGGTCAAGGAGTTGATTAGCTTAGCTTTGTTGGAATACTACTCTACTTGGGTAAGCTCAGCTAAAACTCCCTTTAGGGGGGCTCCTGTGCCTCTTCCTTTTCGTAGGTATCATTCTTCCACCCAAGCGGCTTTAAGAGCCCGAAAGGGCTAGTGACAAGAAGTGGCTAATCCCTATTTCTCTAAACTGCATGGGGCACTCTTCAATTTAACCACAATGGTCTGCTAAGACTACTCTTCTTATACTAGTTGGCACAGTTCCGGGATGTGTTTGCTTGATCGAGATAACCTTCAAAACAGTGTGGTGGCCAAGGCATGTGTTAAAAAATAACAATTCTCCAATAAAATACTTTTAAAGTCAACCTTTTGTCAGTCCACCTTTCACCGACGAACCAAAAATTGAAGTTGTGAATACTTTCCCTTATATCATAGTTGTAACAGCTTGTAAAAAGGTTGTTCATACCCTTTTACAGTCCTCTTTTTTATTTAACAATCTTCTGGGATCACTTCTCGGGTCACCCCGAGGGGTATCAAGTCATTTTGGGCTTGTTTCCCTGTCTTAAAAGCTTCGAACAACTTGGTGTTCGCAATTTACATCCATTTAAAAGGACTTGGCTATAGCTTTTAAGATCACGTTTCACACTTGTTTTGCACTCTTTCACTTGAGGCATCCATTGGTTAATTGTCCAGGACACCATTTTACCCCAGCGACCCATTCTGGGTCATTTTCCAATGCTTTAAGGGAGTGAACAACTCGTTGTTTTCTTTATTTAGTTTTTTGTCCAAAAACCTAGCGAGCTTATTTTCATCCTACTGTCCATATGTTTCACTCCCTAGGCCATTTTGGCCATCTAGGAAGCTAAGGGAGGACAACACCTAGGGTGGGTGGTCCTGAGAAAGATTTATTGTAAGTATTTCACCTCTCTTTGTTCCCCTTCATTACCTCCTTAGGAGAAGGACCACCTGAGGTGCAGATAGTCTCTGCCCCGTGCTGAGCTATAAAAAAGGTTGTAATCGGCTTCATAGCCGGATAGGTTGGATCTGTCCCAACAGACATATTTTTATTATAACACCAGCTTGGATCAATGGTATTACACTGTGAATCGGATCTCTTTTACGTAGACAACCACGTAGGGCATACGAAAAAGATGATTGAGTAATTGTATTTTTGGATTTTCAATGGAACTAATGTAAATGTATTTCTTAATTCGACATTTTTTTTATAAAGTGGTTGGTTTCATGTTTATTATTGGGAAAAAAATTTCCATGCTTCTAATATATGTTTGGTATAATGTTTGAACATATTAAATGCATGTGTTACTAATATTGTCAATGTAATGTTCAATATTTTTACAATCAGGAATCTGATGACAAATGACCTGTACACCATCTATTGTTTCACCCCACTACTATGTCAAGTCACAAGCTTAATGCTAAACGAAAAAAACTCGGAGAGGAAGCATACCGAGAATGGTTGAAACAATCACCTATTCAATTCCCACTATGTCTTGAGTCATCAATTCAAAACCCCTACATAGACACTAGTTCTTCACATGTTGGGGATGAAGGAAATGATATAGAGGTTGGTATAGATGATTTCTTGAGGGATACCCAATCCATGGAGGTAATGTTGTTATATGTGTTCCAACAAAATGAACTAGGGGATGACATTGATGTCATAAATACCTTCTTCTAAAACTTAATATGCTTCCACCACCTCTCTATTTGGTCGAGTATAGGGGTCTATGTTGGTTGTGGATCCTGATTATCTTCCTGTTTCATAGGTCTTTGTTTTCAGTTGTGTTTATACCCCATGAAGACTCTACATCCCTCCATGTGGGGGGGTTGCGGGGGGGCTTTCCCCACCTGCGGGGTTCGGGGGGCTCATCTCCCTGGCTGGGGGGTTCGGGGGAAAATCCCCTGAAGGAAAATTTTCCTTGTAAATGTATATTGTAATTTCATAGTAAATCTAAACCGTTCATTATAAGGTCATAGATATGAAGGTAGAAGTTATGTTAGGGTTTTTTTCCCTAGAAGGCAACTCTCTTTTATGAGGGAGTTCTATTGTGGCTATGTATTATTTTGAATATTGTATTCTGACAGAGCAGACTGTGAGAGAAAGAATAGAAAGTTACAGTGGGTGTGTTGTAGGTTGCATCCCTTCATTTGCTGGATAATAATAAATGAAGGACCTGGCAATTTCTCTGGTGGACGTAGACCACACTAGGTCAATCACGTATATCTGTGTCTCTATTGTATTATGTATCTTCTGTGTTTTATTTTTTCATTTGTCTTATTTTATTTATCCACGATCCTATTTTTCTAACAACTGGTATCAGAACGAAAGTTAACTCACAGGAAAATAGGGTTCCTGGTTTGAGTGGGAGCAATGGCGGAAGATGGAAAGTTTAGGGTCGAGAAATTTAACAGAAAAAACTACCAGATACGGAAGATGCATATGGAATATTATTTATATCAAAATGATCTATTCCTACCATTGGGTGGAATAACAAAGAAGTCGACAGCCATGAAGGACAAAGAATGAGAGGTTCTTTACAGAAAGGCACTAGGAACGATACAGCTAAGCCTGGAAATGTCAGTGGATTTCAATATTTCGAAAGAAAAGACAATGAAGGTGTTGATAGACACATTGGATAAACTGTATAAAAAACCCTCGGCATCCAATAAGGTATTTCTAATGAAGAGATTATTTAATATGAAGATGTTAGAAGGTGGGTCTGTTGTAGATCATTTAAATGAATTTAATACGGTTACTAATCAGCTAAGTTCTATAAAAGTGGACTTTGATGATGAGGTCAGAGATCTTCTAATATTGTGCTCATTGCCATAAATCTAGAATGACTTGGTCATGGATGTAAGTAATTATGTCTCTGGTTCAAAAACTTTAAAATTTGATGATGTTGTTGGTTTTATCCTTAGGGAGGAAATGCAACAGAAAAGCATAAGTGAGACATCAGGTAATGCGTTAAACATGGAGAACAAGGGAAGAAAAAAGGATAGAGGAAAGGGATCAGGGAACCGCGGAAATTCTAGGAAGGGCAGATCCAAATCTAGACTGAGAAAGATAGAGTGTTCTAATTGTGGGAAGAAAGGACATATGAAGAAAGAATGCAAAGCTCCAAAGAAACAAAGAGATGAACAGCAGGAGAAAACTCAGGAAGCAAATGCAACATATGATGTGTTACAAGATGATTTGATTCTTTTTGTAGATAATATTTCTGAGTCTTGGGTAGTAGATTCAAGGGCTTCATTTCATGCCACACCCCATAGGAAACATTTTCTAGATTATGTTCAAGGTGATTTTGGACAAGTTCATTTGGGTGATGATGCAACATGCAAAATTATTGGAATGGGAAAGGTAAAAATAAAACAAAGGAATGGAAACCAATGGTTTTTTAAAGAGGTAAGACATGTTCCAGATCTAAGGAAAAATATAATTTCAACAAGGCATTTGGCAAGTGAAGATTGTATATCCATATTTACAGATAAGGTGTGGAAGGTCACCAAAGGATCACTAGTGATAGAAAAAGGAGAGAAGGTAGGTACACTGTATTTATGTACTGGTAATACTGACTCTTCTATCTCTTTAGATTCTACAGGAGTGGATACAACACCGTGGCATCATAGGCTTGGAAACATGAGTGAGAAGGGGTTGCATATAGTTCACAAAAGAAATTTGTTGCCAAATTTTAAACAAATTGATTTGGATTTCTGTGAGCACTATGTTTATGGAAAATATAAGAGAGTCATATTTCTTAGAGATGTAAAAGAAAAGAAGAGTGAAAGGTCAGATTTTTTGCATACATATGTAGGGGGACCAACTTAGGTATCATCTCTTGGTGGCTTTCGTTATTATGTTACTTTTATTGATGATGCAACTAGAAAATTTTGGGTTTATTGCATTCGACAAAAATATGATGTTTTTTATACTTTTAAGAAATGGAAAGCTTTGGTTGAGAATGAGACAGGAAAAAGGTTGAAGTGTCTCAGATCAGACAATGAAGGTGAATATTGTAGCAAGGAGTTTGATGATTACTGTTTATACCATGGGATTCATAGAGAGAAAACAGTTCTAGGAACACCACAAGAAAATGGTGTGTCAGAAAGTATGAACAGGACAATCATGGAGCGTGCATGGAGTATGAGATTGCATGGTGGGTTTCCCTTACAGTTTTTGGCAGATGCTGTAAATACTGTTGTTTACTTAATAAACATAGGACCTTCAATCTCTTTGGATGGTGGAATTCTAGAGGAGGCATGGACAGGTAAAAAGGTAAACTATTCTTTTTTGAAGACTTTCGATTGTGAAGTATTTGTTCATATTGATAAAGAAAATAGAACAAAGATTGAGGAAAAATCCAAAAAGTGTACCTTTATTGGATACTGTGTTAATGATTTTGTTTATCACTTATGAGATTATGAAAATCAAAAAATCATTAGGAGTAGAGATGTCATATTCAATGAGAAGGTTATGTACAAAGATCAATTGCAGGGAAAGAAATAAGAAAAAGAAAAACCAGAATACACAGTGCTTGATGAGATCACTGAAAAAGAAATTCCAAAGGTACCAGACAATAAAAATGTACAACAATAGGATAAATAGGTACCTCAAACTCCTACAAGTGTTGTTAGAAGATCTACCAGTTTAAGTAGACCCCCCAAACAATACTCTCCTCCATTGTATTATTTATTGTTGACTGATTCTGGTAAACCAGAATGTTATGAAGAGGCAATGCAAATAGACACTAAAAAGAAGTGGGAGCAAGGCATGAAAGAGGAAATAGATTCCTATGTAAATAACCAAACTTGGGACTTGGTTCAGTTGCCTGCAGGAAAAAGAGCATTGAAGAATAAATGGGCTTACAAGTTGAAGGAAGAAGGTGGAGGAAAAAATTGGTACAAGGCTAAACTTGTTGTAAAGGTGTTTGCACAAAAGAAAGGTATATATTTTGATGAAATAATTTCTCCTGTTGTTAAGATGACTTCAATTAGGACTATTTTAATTCTTGTGGCAGTAGAATATTTTCATCTTGAACAGTTAGATGTAAAAACAACTTTTCTCCATGGGGATTTGGATGAAGAGATTTATATGCAGCAGCCACAGGGGTATTAGGCCAAAGGGAAAGAAAATTTGGTATGGAGGTTGAAGAAGAGCTTGTATGGCCTAAAGCAAGCTCCAAGGCAGTGGTATTTGAAGTTTGATAGGTTTATGACATAACAAGGTTATAGTAGATGTCATTCTGATCACTGTGTTTATGTTAAAAGGATAGAAAATGGAAGCTATATTATCTTGTTATTGTATGTAGATGGCATGCTTGTTGTAGGGTCTAATATGCAGGATATAAATGTGCTCAAGAAGAAATTAGCTAATTCATTTGCGATGAAGGATTTGGGTGCTTCAAAGAAAATCCTTGGTATGAGAATAACAAGAGACAGGAAAAATCGCAAATTGACATTATCTCAAGGTGAGTACATAGAGAAGGTGTTGGAGAGGTTTAGAATGCAGAATGAAAAACTAGTTAGTACACCTTTGGCCATCCATTTCAAATTAACCAAGGAAATGTGTCCCAAGACGTAGGAGGGGATAGAATACATGTCCAAATTCCTTATTCATTGACAGTTGGCAACTTGATGTATGTGATGGTTTGCACAAGACCATATATTGTACATGCAATGGGAGTTGTGAGAATGTATATGAACAATCCAGGAAAATATCATTGGGAGGCAGTAAAGTGGATTCTCATGTATTTGAGAGGTACTTCTACACATGCATTATGTTTTGCAGGTTCACACATTGTTCTACAGAGATATGTTGATTCAGATATGGTAAGTGACAAAGATAGCAGGAAGAGCACCACATGGTATGTTTTTACTATAGGTGGAATAGCAGTAAGTTGGATTTCAAAACTACAAAAGGTTGTTTCACTTTCAAAAATAGAAGCAAAGTATGTTGTTGCTACAGAGGCTAGTAAAGAAATGATTTGGTTACAGATATTTATGGAGGAATTGAGAAAGAAGCAGGAGAATAGAAGGTTGTATTCTGACAATGAGAGTGTTATTCATCTTGCAAAGAACTTAAACTTCCATTCAAATAATAAGCATATATAAATCATGTACCATTTCATATGATTCATCTTGGAATATGTACATTTGAAGTTGGAAAAGATACATACTAGCTAGAATCCCGCAGACATGTGAACAAAGGGAGTAACCAGTGAGAAACTAAGTTCCTACTCAGTTTCAGTTGGTATTCAAGAATGAAGGTGAAGATGAGAAATTTTCCAGGTCCAAGGTGGAGTATAGTCCAGTAGGTACAACAATAGTGGAGTTGTTGTGATCAGTCTCCAAGTGGGAGATTGTTGGTTGTGGAGCCTGATTATCTTCATGTTTCATAGGTTTTTGTTTTCATCCATGTTTATACCCCAGGAAGACTGTACACCCTGAAATATTGTACACCCCTCCATGTGGGGGGGTTGCAAGGGGGACTTGCCCCCTTGCGGGATCTGGGGGCAAGCGGTCCCCCGGCGAGGGTTCGGGGCCAAATCCCTCGAAGGAAAAATTGCCTTGTAAATATATATTGTAATTTCATAATAAATCTGGACCATTCATTATAAGGTCACAGATATGACAGTAGAAGTTATGTTACGGTTTTTTTCCCTAGAAGGAAACCCTATTTTATGAGGGAATTGTACTGTGACTGTGTATTATTGCGAATATTGTATTCTGAGAGAGGAGATTGAGAGAGAAAGAAGAGGAAGTTACAACGGGTGTGTTGTAGGTTGCATCCCTTCATTTTCTAGATAATAATAAAGGAAGGACCTGGAAATTTCTCTGGTGGATGTAGCCCACACTAGGTGAAGCACGTATATTTGTGTCTCTATTGTATTGTGTATTTTCTATGTTTTATTTCTGCGTTTGTCTTATTTTATCGTTCCACGTTCTTGTTTTTCTAACAGTCTACAAGGTCTACCTAGTTAGGGACAACAATGTTATTGTACAACTTGAAAACAATGTATGGTATGTTTGATGCTTGTTTCTCGACACTTTTGAAGCAACTAACCATTAATTCCTCTAATTGTTTAAGGAATATTATCACAAAATAAAGGAAGAAAAGGGTTGATTTTATTCATGTTTAATGACAATGTACATTTATATTGCCCACTAATTGCAAGTTACTAAAATATAATGTACTTATGAGTGATAATGTCTTTCCCGATAGCTACGTAGAGGGAAAAAATGTTGGAAATGTTGGGTGTTGAGTACATATCATACCACGTATGTTTGAATGATTGTATTATATACATAAACAAATATGCGAACAAAGAGATATGTCCAAAATGTGGGCATGAAAGGTACCATAAATAAAAAAGAAAGGGTAAGGAACATGGTCCTCCTCATAAGATATTGAGGCACATGCCTATAATTCCAAGGATTCAAAGGCTCTTTCATTGCAAACAATTAGCCATGTTGCAGGGGTGGCATGCCTCACATAGAAGTGAGCCAAGAGTTATGTGAATCGCAACAGATTTAATAGCCATGGAGCAATAGAGGATACATGGCCCAATAAATTCAAGGATGAAATATAAAGCCTATTATTGAGCATAACTATGAATGGAGTTACGTCATATTCCCTTTAAAACACCAACTATTCTATTTGGACAGTGGTAGTGATCAATAACAATACCCGCCCATGGTTTTTCATGAAGAATGAACATCTTATGCTGGCTCTTATAGTCTCGAGTAGAAACTTGCATGGAAAACTTTTGGACAAGACATGACTCTCAATATACGTGTTTCTTAAAAAATAAATAGACTACGATTGAATTGGATCAATTGCAATAAAATAGGGAAAATTCTTAGAGAAAAGGTCCAGAACAACAGAGAACTAGAAAATTCATACCTCAAACAAGTCGATAAATTACATCAAGGTTTCTCTAGTATACCTCTAAATGAAACAAGCCCATATTGACGAAGAACGTTGTTTGTTTGATGAAATATACCACCAAACTCAGCGTGAGAAGCATGATCAAACATTCAATCTCTTACAACAGACTCAGTTGCAGTGATGGCAACCTCTACTACTTTACATCAATGCGTTATCTCCCAATATCACTCTTCAATGGAGAAATGAGGGCGATGTCTACCATCTTTCGACTATATCAGTAATGCCTGAGATTAGTAGTTGGTGGCATAAGTTATGGACTGAACTACCCGACTCTCTTGAATTTTGAATTGCTAGAAAATTTAATACATGGATATTTATCCAAGGTGTCTTTGACATGCCTTGCCCGATATCCAAGAAAGATTCATGGAAAATTGCACCACATTGCCAAGATGCACCAATTTCCTTTGTTTTGCATGGAAGTAAAATCCAGTCCAAATAGTGATCGTCTCACATGTGAAAAAGGAGTCCACCATATTTATCATAAAATTTAGGCAGTGTGGTAAGTAATGAGAATTGTTATTCTTTATTGTTTAACAAAGTAACAAAAATATTATGATATTTCTCTTGCGATTAGGAAAGAAAAATATGAGTATAGGAGGGTGGTTATAGCGATGCTTTATATAGCTTATAATGTCCCTTATACCATCCTCCTAAGACATGAAAGTGTGTACACCTTCCGACAAAGAACACAAATTTATCTTTTATATAAATCTCAATTAAATTCATGCTATGGAGTCATATCCTAATCTAACGTATAACTAGCACAACCACATTATAAAGGTGGTTGATATACACTGATATTCCATATCAATCACTTTTATAATAAATATGTAAAATTAAAGTTAGGGTTTCAAATTAGGGTTAGGTTTCATATAGCTCTAGAAAGATTCACAATCACACAATAAATCATAGTGAGGAAAAAGCCAAAAGATTTAAATAAAAGTGAAGAAAAGAAGTGCAGAGACAAGATAAAAAACAATGCCTTGTGTAGCCTACTGGTATAGCTCTGGAAAGATTTATAGTCACACATCAAAGCCAAGTGAAAAACCTACGGAAAAAAATCAAGACGACAATTCCGTTAGATATATGGACATAAGTTCAAGAGAGGTATGTGAGTGCATGTACTCTCTATCTTATTCTGTCAACAGAAATTCGAACACCTTCTTCTTTGGTACACCACTATTGTTAACGTGATCATTTAGAGTTTGATTTTCCTCCTGCAAAAACCGAAAAACGCATTTGAAATTTAAAAATATAAAAGTTCCAAAAAAAACATGTATCATTTCACAGTTCAAACAACCCTCCCGACATGAGTCTCGAGCATAAAAAAACAGAAGTAAAATCTACCACTATTCCCCATATCCATACAAATATTTGAATAAGCTTTAGAGGGGAGAAAAGGAAATAAATACCACTTCTCTTCTCTATACACTAACTACCATTTGAATAAGTAAGTTTGTTTGTAATCAACGATTTATTATAGTTCCCCTTAAATATCCCACCATTTGTTTTCAAAAAAATGACTATCTCATTAAAACACTTCTCTTCCTATACAATAAATAGGATTTGAATAAGTAATTTGGTTTGTAATGAGCAATTTAATATAATTCCTAGGATATTCATTTCAAATTGATTAAAAACCTAAAGAAAACCATGGCAATAACATGTTATCCAATAAAACTAAAATACTTAATAAAACAAATCATGCTTACTTCAAAACCACAAAGATGGAAGCTTAGCTACATTGTAATTTCATACAAGAATTTAAATACAAAGTCTCCTTCCCGGAGACGTCCTTACAGTGAGGGGAATGCAAAGAAGTAGTAAAGTAGGGAGGGCTAAAATTACATTAATTTTGTCGAATCGATCAACAAGATGATCAGTTGTCGTCTGTAATATTTGTTCCCTCGTGCTAAAAAAGGTTTATTATTGGACCACAACATCATTGCGTTTATTGGCTCAAATACTCGTGCAATGAAACATTACTTCATGATAAATAAAGGATATCTACTTGCTCTGCATTATCAATTGTGGCTCTCAAAAGGGATTTCTTTTGGGTCGTTTCCAATCCATAAAAACTGTATATAACATGTGAACTAAAACTTTTATATATACAACTATGAATTCGACTGGATATCAACAATTTTAATGATGTCTTCCAATACTGGTTTATAGTGTCGAATATGGTTTCCAATAGAATTCAGAGTGAATAATGATGTGAGGGCGTGAAAACGTGTAAGTTGAGATCCAAATGAAGAATTGTAATCTCAGGGCTTGAAAATGTTTTAAAAACTTAAAAATGTCAGGGAAGAAAATGCTTGAATGCATGCGTGCAAGCCGACCATTGAGGGAATGATCAAGCCTACATGCATGCATATAAAACTCAGAACATAAAACTGTCTGTCATTAGTAAACCTAAATCATATCAAATATAAAAATCAAAACATAAAACAGTAAAACCTAAATCCGTCATCAGTAAACCTAAATCATATCGAAGACACAAATCATAGATCAGAGGATGCGTCTACTATAAATTCAAATCAGAGTTACTTTGATGCCTTTATTGGAAATTCAATATTTATGTTTGATGCGTCTACTGGACATTACAATATAAATCAGATCAAATGTCAAGGTAGTTTAGGCTTAGGGAAAATCAATTCTAGGAATTTTACCTCATACTGCTTGATGCTTTGCTCAATTATCCTTCTTCCCAAACCAATATGCTAGAAACATTGATCACTGATATTTCTCTAGCTTGTGCTCCAATGAATTGAATCGCTCCACAGCCCTATACAATAGTAATATCTCTAGATTGTGCACCAATGCATCCATTCTGTTCGCAACCCTCTACAATAGTAGTATGGATGTTGTAGTTGTAGGTATATGATCACAAAAATGTGACCATAATATGAAACGAAAGAAAATAAATAGCATGGCAGTAATAACTTTAAATTGAACGCATGCCAAACATGGCCATAAATTTAAATTGAGCACAGGCCAAATGTGGCAATAGTGCATGCCAGGGTTCACATCCCATAAACAGTAATGCATGATCTAAATATTATACATGAAAATAAAAGGTTGCATAGATATTAATCTTCTTAATCATCTAGTGCACACTTTATTCTAGTGCGTACTACGTATCAGGCGCCATACATAGCTAGAGTTTCTTTTAGTGAGATTGTGAGGTTTCATGATGTACCAAGAAAGATCATATCCAATCGCGGATCAATGTTTACAGGATGATTTTCGACTAGTTTCCAAGTGGCTTTGGGAACACAATTGAATTTTAGTACAACATATCACCTTGAAACAGATGGACAAAATGAAAGGACGAATCAAATCTTAGAGAATATGCTTTGGATGTACACGATGGATCAACAAAAGATTTGGGAAGACTTCTTTCCATTGGTATAGTTTTCATACAACAACATTTACTAGAGTACGATTAAGATGTCACCGTTTGAGTTTCTTTATGGACGACTGTGTCAGACACCTCTAAGTTAGGATCGACTAGAGGATAGGGTCCTAGTACGACCGTAATTGATCCAAGAAATGGAAGAGCTGATGCGAACTATAAGACAAAGAATTAAATAAGAGCAAGATCGAAAAGAGAGTTATGCTAATGCGCATAGCCTTGACCACAATTATGAGGTTGGCGACAGAGTTTTCTTGCGGGTGAGACCGCATAAGAGTTCGATCAAGTTTGGAAAAGTTGTTGGACACAGTTGTACGATATTTTCATTGATGTCAATAGGGTGTAGAAGAATCCAGTATAAACCCAAAGCTCAGAAGGCAGAGCGCATTGCAGAAGCGTTATCAGGATTGAAATCCCTACTGTAAAACCCCAAAAGAATCAAGGAAGAATATTGTCCATTGATATAGTTCTCGAGAAAATATTGGACCGTCAGATCATGCAGAAGCTAGAGCCTACACAAAAGAATCTCATGTGAAGGATCGTGGAAACCTAATCGTCCATTCAAATTTCAGGAATAATTGCAACCATCAGATTAGTTAGAACCACTAATCAAATCCAAGTGGAAGGATAGTGTAAGTTTCGGGACATTGGAGATAAGGCAGAGGAATGAACTCACGAAGTCATGAAATTTCATCAACCGTTGATCTGGAGTGAAATATTGGAACCGTCAGATCGCAGTAAAGGAAAGGAGATGGTCAACTCTGATGCTGACCACTTCGGCGAAAATGGGTCTAAGATATGTAAGTTCACCTGAAGGCCAGAGCCTTGAATTCTCGAAATGAATGAGGGCCATTAGATATAGGTAATGCATGGTGACCATTGTATGAGGACAAGTTGGTCCAATGGTGGTCAACTTCAGCGCTAACCACTTCGGTGAAAAGGGGTCTAAAACATGTAAGTTCACCTAACAGTCGGAGCCCCAAAGTCCCGAAGTGAATGAGGGTTGTTGGATCAAGAATTCAGGTGAAAATTACACCGTCTGATATATGATCCAAAGGGGAAAGACGTATGACACTTCAAGAGATCCATGTCAGCAAGACCACGTCAGCAAGGATACATGGCACAATCAGATGGTGACAAGTGTCAAGGTCCAATTGGCACTTTAGGTATATGTAAGTCACGAATCTAGGTGACACGTGGAAGACACTCATCCAATGCCACATCAACAGTAATGTCAACAAGATACGTCACTCTAGGAGTATGTCCTTTGGGGATATCCAATTTCTTCTACCAACAACTAGCCAAAGCACCGAAGGGAGAAGTTCCAAAGTCAATGAGAGTTGTCCATCTCAACGTGCAATTAAAATGTGACTATTGATCTTGATAAGTGATTAAGCACATGTTTGGCTTAAAACCTATCCACCACCTATGGTCGTATGGAATAGAGGTCCCGAAGTATTTCTGTGCAAAATTTAACACACATAATAAGAAATTTATCTCGATCGAGAAGGAATGTTGAACTA
Organism: Picea engelmannii; assembly: GCA_009831015.1. NCBI lineage: Eukaryota > Viridiplantae > Streptophyta > Pinopsida > Pinales > Pinaceae > Picea > Picea engelmannii. Next base: position 605,699 of record ML792985.1, on the reverse strand, counting down.
GATAGGATCTGGACTTTGTCTTGATTTATCTTAAGTAATCCAATACTTGCAATACTTTAAAAATATAATAAAAAATCTTAGATCTGATCAAAATAAATTGAGAATGAAACAAAGAGGCATGGGATCAAGTTAAAACAAAATCTATCCATATCAGTGATCAATTTATGAAAATCCTTCTCACTAAATTGAAAATCTTTCATGATAATGTATGAATAATAATGGAGAAAAACAAACATTATTATTGTTAATTTAAATAAAGAGGTGTGATGGTCCAAATAAAGGGACATAATGCTTCAACTATCAAACCAGTTTGAAAACTATATAATCCAGAAAAAACGGTGAAGAAGAGGTGTCTTTGTAGTCCAGATCAAAGGATGAAAAGAAGAAGCAGAGTCCAAGAGGAGAAACTGATGATATTGATGGAGTGGGGGTGGAAGGGAGGAGCACAGAAGGATTAATATCCTTTAATAAAGTGTAAAAACAGGGATTTGGTGATTCCTAGGGTTGGAGCCCTAAAAAAAGGGAGTTGGTGCTTCCTAGGGTTGGAGCCCTAAAAACAGGGATTTGGTGCTTCCTAGGGTTGGTGCCCTAAAAACAAGGGATTTGGTGCTTCCTAGGTTTGGTGTCCTAAAGAAGGGGATTTGTGTGTCCAAGATTTGGTACTCTAAAGAGAATTGGTGTCCTTCACAATCTCATATTATTTATAAACCTTGTAATTTCTGTTAATTATACTTATAATTGATTTTAAAAACATGTCCATTGTTGATATATTGTGGTGATTTATAAAACAAAATTACTAATTGTTTAAAAAGGTAATACTAATTCACCCCCCCGCCCCCCCCCCCTCAGTATTCCAACAATTGG
>ML792985.1:586856-600356 GCA_009831015.1 Picea engelmannii | reverse complement strand
TATAATACACTCATTACTTCACTTTATTATTTACCTTTTAAAATCTCTTAAACCACTTTTACTACTTTGACCTTTTGGGGCTTCTAGATGACATATGAGGGTCCTCCAACTTCGTAAGGCCATAACTCTCAAACCATGAGGAGCTATGTGACGTTCCACATACCAAAAAAAATGGCATGACATGTACTATCCATATATAATAGTATTATCTGAAAATATATCATAACTCATATTGTTACCCATCAAACAAATTTGGGTCCATTACCCAAACCTGGGGTCTCCAACTTCCCATGGCCATAACTCTCTATCCGTGAGGAGTTATGTGACGTTTCACATACCACCGGAAATGGAATGAAAAACAATATCCATATAGGATAGTTTCTCTGACAAATTCATTGTCCTCATCTCATTATTCCATAATTAAGAATAGGTTCTCTTACTCCGCAAAGCATCTTCCTGTGAGGGATTTCACCATAAGGGGACCACTTTGGAGTTCATCCATATTTAATTCTTATCAACCATGAAAAACAAATAATGAGTCATATTTACATCAAAAAATCGTGAGTCCACTACCCAAACCTTTGTGCTATGGAGCTTTCTTCAAGGGTTGACATCAATGACAACCAACCTTAATCAACAATCTCCATGTTTGGCATTGATGGCAACACTCTGATGCAATACTGAAATCATATCACTCATGCTCCTCCTGGAACCATGCTTCTGTCCTCTATATCTGATAAATCCGCTCCCCCCGGAACCATGCCTCTATCCTCTACATCTGATAAATCTCTCCCGCTTTGTCATCAATGGCAAAGGTATCTTTCCATCCGGGGTTGCTCCCCCTGATTGAACTGTCCTCTTATGGCACTTCCTCGTGTACATCTAAGACATATAAGATAAGCATTCAAAAAGCATTCATTTTGGAGTATAAATAACTCCAAGTCTTTGGCGAAGATATTCAAAGGCTTCCCGTGGAAGTGGTTTTGTAAATATGTTTTCCACTTGTTCTTTTGTGCCCACATACTCAACTCTGATGTTCTTTTCTGCAACCTATTCCCCTAAAAAGTGATACTTGATTGGAATGTATTTTGTCTTGGAGTGCATCACCGGGTTTTTTGAGATATTGATGGCACTTGTATTATCACAATATATTGGAATGGGCTCATCATACTCAACCTGTGTATCTTTCAAAGTCTGTTTCATCCAAAAAACCTGTGTACAACATATTGCTGCTGCAATATACTCTACCTTGGCTGTAGATAGAGATACTGATGATTGTTTCTTGCTTAGCCATGATACCAAAAACTCACCTAAGTAGAATGTTGCTCCACTGGTGCTTCGTCGGTCATCAATACAACCTGCTCAATCTGCATCTGTGTAGGCAATAAGTGATAGATCTTTTCCTTTTGGATACCATAATCCAAAATCTTTTGTTCCTTTGAGATATCTGAAGATCCTCTTTACTGCTAATACATGTGATTCCTTTGGTGCTGCTTGAAATCATGCCATCTGTCCAACTGCCTGCATTACATCTGGTCTGGATGCTGTAACATATAGTAGGCTTCCAATCATTGACTTGTATTGCCTCTGATATGTAGACTTCAAATCATCATTTTTGCTCAACTTACAACTAGTTTGCATGGGAGTGATAACTGGTTTGCAATCTTCCATTCCGAACCTCTTTAGAATTTATCTGATATACTTAGTTTGAGAAATAAAATTTCCTTGGTTGCTTTGACGTATCTGAAGTCCCAGAAAGAAGGATAGTTCTCCAAGTAACGACATTTCAAATTCATTCTGCATGTCTTTTGCAAATTTCTGGCTTAACCTGTCATCATCACTACCAAAAATAATATCATCAACATAAACTTCAATTAATAAAATATTACCTTGACTTACCTTGATGTAGAGGTTGTTGTCTTCACTTCCTTTTCTAAACCCTGACTACTATAGATACTTATCCAGTCTGGAGTACCATGCTCTAGGATCGTGTTTTAGACCATACAAGGCCTTCTTTAATTTACACACATGGTCTGTGTTCTCTGACAACTGAAATCCTTCTGGTTGTTCAATATAGACTTCTTCAAGTTCTCCATTCATAAAAGTTGATTTTACGTCCATATGATATACTTTAACATTTTTGGAGCATGCATAAGCTAAAATCAAACGGATTGCTTCCATTCTGGCAACTGGGGAAAATGTCTCTTCAAATTCGATTCCTTCAATCTATGCATATCCTTTACATACCAATCTACCTTTGTTCCTTGTAACTTGTCCATCTTCATTCAATTTATTCCTGAAAACCCATTTTGTGCTGATCACATTCTTATTCTTTGGTCTTGGAACCAATTCACAAGTGTCATTTTTCTCTATTTGATCCAATCTTCATCCATGGGCTTATTCCAAAATTCATCATTGTTGGATTCTTCAAAACAGTTTGGTTCAATTGTAGATAAGAGTGCTAGGTGTGTTTGTTCTGGTGAACATATTTTTCTTCTAGTCTCAACTCCTACATCTTTGTTTCCAATAATCTGATCTGAATGATGATTCTTCTATACTTGTTTGTTAGGTGTCTTTGAAGATACTTGTTGAACTTGCTCTTCTTCTTCTATCGGATTCTCTTCATCTTCGTCTTTCTATTCTACTTCTTTTTCATCTTCTTCTTCAAAAAGTTGTTCCATTGATTTGTTTTCTTCTTTCTTTGATTCTGGTCTGCCTATTTCATCAATTGTTACGTTGATGTTTTCCACAACTTTGTTTAATCTTAGACTGTAACACTTGTATGCTTTCCTTGTACTTGAGTAACCAACAAGTATTACTTTGTCCACACGAGAGTCAAACTTTCCCATTCTGCCATCTTCTCTTTTGATGTAGCATTTGCTTCCAAAAACTCTGAACTGCTTCACATTTGTTGGTCTTCATTTCCATAGCTCGTAGGGAGTTTTATCAGTGTTGTTTCTGATCATTACTCTATTTTGAATGTGAACTGTTGTATGCATTGCCTGTGTCCAAAAAATATCTGTTAACTTTGAATCCATTATCATTGTTCGATCCATTTCTTGTACTATCATGTTCTTTCTTTCAACAACTCCATTCTGTTGAGCTATCCTAGCGACGGAAAATTGCCTTTTTATTCCATGATTGCTACAGTAGTCCATAAATTCCTTTGAAGTGAATTCTCCTCCATTATCCGATCTTAAGCATTTGATTCTTGAATCCATCTTATTTTTAACCATTTCCTTGTAGATCTTGAAGTTTTCAAAAGCTTCTGACTTGTTCTTAAGAAAGAAAACTGCAGTTATTCTTGTATAATCATCAACTAATAACATAACGTATCTCTCACCTTTTAATACTTTTGTTGTAGTTGGTCCAACTAAATTAGTATGCACAATTTCCAGTGGTTTTGTTGTTGAATATTATTTTGATTTGAACCTGGTCTTTGTTTGCTTTCTTTGTTGGCAATGCTTGCATAAAGTGTTGGTTGGTTTCGTGATCTGGGGCATTTCTCTGACTGTTTCTCTTTTGCTGACTTTGAAAAGGTTATCAAAATGCATGTGAACCATTCTTCTATTCCATAGCCAACTTTCATCTTCCTTTCCTAGACAATACTTTTCATTTCCAATTTCACTTAACACATATATGTTGTTTGAATTTCTTGCAGTTGTAGCAACCAATTTCCCTGAACCTTGTTTTCTTATCTCACACTTTTGTGAATCGAAAGTAACTTTATGACCTTGGTCACACATTTGACTCACACTTAAAAGATTATGTTTCATATCTTCTACTAGTAGAACATTTTATGTCTTTTCATTCTTGTTCCCAATTCAGACTGTGCCTTTTCCAATGATTTTGGTTGAATCATCATTTCTGAAGGAGAATGATCCATCTCTTTCCTTTCGTAATGTAAGAAACTTGTCTCTGTCACCTGTCATGTGTTTTGAACATCCACTGTTAACATACCAACCACGTTTCTTTTGTTTATCTTGTAGAGTGATTGTGCATTCTTCATTGTTATACTGATCTTGCTTTCTTATCCATGTCGTTTTCTGAGGTTCTTGTTTGTGACTCTCTTGAGGTTCTTTAGGAGGGACTGTCATTCTGCAATTTTTTGCCATGTGTCCAAAATTGTTACATTTGTAACATTCCACTTCAGTGCTCAAAGATTCAAACCTGTCGTAACTTCTTCTCTGTGTTTTACTAGGTCTTCTTGAATAACCCCTTTGTGAATGGCTCTCAAAGTAGTTATTGTTCCTGTTGTTAGCTCTGCAATTTACAGCTTTATGTCCAAAAATATTACATGCATAACATAAACCAAAAAATAATTTTGATACCTAGTAGTTGAAGATCTTCTGAAAGGAAGTGCTCTTATGAATCCTTCTTCTTCTTGAGGCATGTCTATCTATTGTTGATTCTGAAATCTGAATCTTCTCGGTGGAGGAGTGTCCCTGTAATCTTCCTTGTATATCTTTTTATCCCCTTTGATTGTTTCTGCATAGATTTTTGGATTTGTTTCTTCCTCTGTTGTTTTGGAGCTTGATCCATTTTATTTTTTATTGTATCCAAGTCCGGACTTGTCAAGATGAGATTTTTTACTGCTGATAATGTCATCCAAAAATTTTGAGCTATTCTGCATATTTTTATTTTGAATATCCTTTCTTAGTGTGACAATCTCTGCTTCTAGGTTTCCAATGATCCTGTCATTTCCTTCTAGCTGTTCTTTGAGTGCTTCTTCAATTCTTTTATCTTCTTCTATTTGAACCTTCAATTTTGTAATCATTTGTTCTAATTCTTGAGTGTCTTTTTTCTTATCTAGTTCTGCTTGTAGTTTCTTGTTTTTCTTATTTTCTCTTCTGATAACTTCTATGGCACTCATTAATTCTTCTCAGAAGTCAACTTCTACCTCTGCAATTTCTTCTTCATATGCTTCTTCATATTCTTCTTCGGAGTCTTCTTTATCAGAGTCTTCTACTGCCATGAATAGAACTCTCTCTGTTTCACTGTCACTGACTTCATCTTCATTTGATGATGAGATGTCTTCTTTGGTGCAAAAGATTTTCTTGAAAACTTTCTTTGTAGTTATTTTACCTTTATATGTTTGTTTGTCTTTTGAGTAACCTTCATCATTTCTTTTTTTCTTACGAGGAATTTGTTAGCAAAATGACCAATACCATCACAATTAAAAAAAATTAAAGGAAGCTTACCTCTATACCTACCGTTGGTTCCCTTGTTTAGTCTTTTGATGAAGTTGGCCACTTCTTCATCATCTTCTGAGACGTCGCTACTGCTGCTATATTCTTCTTGTTCCTTTTTCTTTTGCTTTGATCTTTTGGATGCTTTGAAGGATGCTTCTTTTACATATGGATTTTCCTGTTCAGTTCTCATCTCATATGCTGTAAATATTCCATGTAGTTCGTCCATGCTTATTGAGTTTAGGTCTGATCTTTCTTCTAGTGCTGATATCTTAGGGTTGAATCTCATAGGAAGAGATCTTAGTACATTTTGAAAAATTACAGATTCTTCGATTTCTTCTCCTAATCCTATGATTACATTCATTGTTTCATCGACTCGTAAGAAGTAGGCTGTGATATCTTCATCTTCCTTCATTTTTAGTTGTTCAAACTGACCTCTGTAAGTTTGAAGCTTTGTTGCTTTGACTTTTGAATCTCCTTCATAAATATTTCAAAGCTTGTCCCAAATCATTTTAACAAATTTACAATGTGCAACTTTGGTGAATATTGTATCACTGAGACCATTCAAAAGTGCATTTTTGGCTTTGGAATTATTCTCATCGAGTTTCACTGCTTTGTCATTTGTCAGTAGAACTGTTGGTGCTATGTATCCATCTACAATTGATTGCCAAACTTGAAATCCCTGTGCCAGTATATATGTCTTCATCCTTATGCTCCAAAAAACATACTTTTGTCCATCAAACTATGGTATTCCATTTTTATACGAGTTGGTACTCTCCATGATCTACCTTTCAGTGGTTAAACTGATTTTTGAAGGAACCTACTCTGATACCAATTGTTGGATTACTAAGAGGGGGGGTGAATCAGTAATAGCGTAATTATAATCATTTTTCTTCAAATGTTATATCAATGTAGAATTATTATCCAATAATGAGTAGTAAGAAATAAATAATCCCATACATACACAGTACAACAGTGTTTTACGTGGAAACCCAAATCGGGAGAATACCACAGAATGCTTTTTCTTATATGTCTTGAAGAATTACATTCATTGGAAGCACCAACTTCCTTTGTTTTCTAGCTGCAACTAGAAGGAGGCTACAACCCCCTAGTTTCTCAGGCTACAACCTGAGAGAAGATCCAACTCCCCAATTCTTTGGATACAACCAGAAAGAGGCTACAACCCCCTATGTTCTCCGGCTACAACTAGAAGGTGGCTACAACCACCTGTCCTTACCCCATCCTGCCACCCTGAAGTAGAAGTAGAATGATGGAACCATTGTCACACTATCACTATGAAATATACCACTGTAAACCTGTACCAATAAATTTGAACAATGCATCAACCATTCATCAACCTATACCTCAACCTGTAGTCAACATGTACCATAAACAAGTGCATCAACCATGCACCAACATATACCAAATAACCTGTAATCAACCTGTACCACAAACAAGTGCATCCAACCATGTACCAAGTATGTACCAATCATGTATCAACTACTCATAAACTATGACTCATCAATATGTACCAACATCATCAACTATACACCTCATGTATGTACCAACTCATCAACTACTTGTCTCAACCATGTACTCAACATGTACCTCAACCAAAAGCCCTCATCAATTTCATCATCCAAATATGATTTGTAGCTTTGTAATAGACCTGGTTTATATGATCACATTCCTTCAAACCTTCCTTAACTTTAACAATAAGAGACTATCATTTTCATCAAACTTTTCTTTAGTCTCAAATGCCTAGTTTTGGATTAGTCAACAACCCTAACTTGAAGTAATCATAACTTTGTACCTATAATGTATAAATATATTAAACTGATACACACTGTTCTTTAGTGTGTTTTATGCAATTTCTCCAAGTTTCAATACTTGGAACCTCTTAGAAACGAAGTTATAGAAAAAATGACATACCTTATTGAATTCTGGCTTATTCTAGAGAGCGACCTTGTAGAGCGTGCCCCACATGGAATATTTTTTGAAATGATCTAAAACTGTTAAAAAACATACTAAAGACTATACCCTAACCAACACATTTTATCTCACTGAATTTGGATCTGTTATGAAGAAGTTATGATGCTTTTACCTGAAACACCTGTTTTTGACTAGTTTCAGGACTAGCCACAAACCCTATTTTCCATGGAGTGTAACTCCCAAAATAAAATGACCCACAAGCTTAATCTTTTACCATGGATACTTGGATATGTTTTCTCAATGGCATAGAAATTTCGCGATCCGAATCATTATAGAAAATAAGTTATAGCGAAAATGGTGAGATGACCTGTAAATAACATACCTTAGAAAACACCATCAAAAGAATTTATCCTTCCTTGCATTTTGGCCTTCTTTTCTTCACTTTCCTCGGAATTTAGTCTTAGATATCATTTGGTTACCTCAGACACCTATAGGTATTCAATATGCTCAAGTGCTTATTAAATGAGAGAGTCTTGCCTCTTATTTATACTCTCCAAGTAGTTTCCTTAAAAACATCTTCTAGGTCACTTGGCTCCACTTTCTTTATTTTAGGGTTAACCCACTTCTAATTTCTCCATTAAATTTATTATTGAAATGATTTATTTTGTATTCAATTTGAATTATAATAAACTCATTACTTCACTTTATTATTTACCTTTTAAATTCTCTTAAACCACTTTGATTACTTTGACCTTTTGGGGCTTCTAGATGACATATGAGGGTCCTCCAACTTTGTAAGGCCGTAACATTAAAACGATGAGGAGTTATGTGACGTTCCACATACCACCAGAAATGGCATGACATGTAATATCCATATAGGATAGTATTATCTGAAAATATATCATAACTCATACTTTTACCCATCAAACAAACTTGGGTACATTACCAAAACCCGGGGTCTCCAACTTCTCATGGCCATAACTCTCTAACCATGAGGATTTATGTGACGTTCCACATACCACTGGAAATGGAATGACAAGAAATATCCATCTAGTATAGTTTCCCTGAAAAATTCATTGTTCTTCGTCTCATTATTCCACAATTAAGCATGGGTTCTCTTACTTTGCAAAGTGTCTTCCCGTAAGGGCTTTCACCATAAGGGGACCACTTTGGATTTCATCCTTATTTACTTCTTATCAACCATGAAAAAAAATAATGAGTCATATTTACATCAAACAATATTGGGTCCATTACCCAAACCTTTGTGTGACGGGGCTTTCTTCAAGGGTTGACATCAATGACAACCAAACTTAATCAACAAAACAGAACAATTCAAGAAGATACAAGAACCATGCTAAATGAATCCAAGCTTTGAGACAAATTCTGGAGAGATGCAATCTACACAATAGTACACATACTTAATCGAGCTCAGTTGAGACCCAACCATGACAAAACTCCTTATGAACTATGGTTTGGCAAGCCAGCATCTGTAAAACACTTTAGAATTTTTGGAAGTAAATGTTACATTAAGAATGATGAAGATAATTTAGGGAAGTTTGATCCAAGATCTTATGAAGGAATATTTTTAGGGTATTCACCTAATAAGAAATAATATGGATGTTATAATCTTAGACTACTAAAGATAGTGGAAAGTGAAAATGTAAAGATAGATGATCTAAAACTAAAGAAGAGCATATCCCAAGACATAAAAAATTGATAAAAAAATATCAACAAGAAGACGATGATATAGAATCTCAGCAAGAAGATGATGATAATGAAACATGGGAAAACAAACCGTATACTGATGAAGAAACTCCCTTGACAAAAGCTCCATCAAAAAGAGTTCAAAAGAATCATCCTGAAAGTCATATTATTGGAGATAAAAATGCAGGAGTGGAAACAAGAAGGAAACTCATATTTGACTCAGAACAAGCAATGTTATCCATGATAGAACTTGAGTCATTTAAAGAATCCAACAAAATTAAGTATTGGATAAAATCAATGGATGAAGAACTAGACCAAATAGAGAAAAACCAGACTTGGGAATTAGTTTCAAGACCCAAGGACAAGAATGTGGTAGGAACCAAGTGGATTTTCAAGAAAAAACTAAATGAAAATGGGGAGATTATAAATAATAAAGCGAGATTGGTTTGAGAAGGATATTCACAAGTGGAAGGCATTGATTTTGAAGAGAATTTTTCTCCAGTAGCAAGATTTGAGGCCATTAGAATGTTCCTAGCATTTGCATGCTTCAAAAATTTCAAAATCTATCAGATGGATGTCAAGTCAGCATTCCTTAATGGAATGGTAGAATAAGAATTCTATGTTGAGCAACTAGAAGGATTCATGTTAACAAAAAATCGGGACTATGTGTGCAAGCTAAAAAAGGCCATATATGGTCTTAAACAAGCCCCCGGAGCATGGTTCTCAAGGCTTGATCAATACCTGCAAAAAAAATGATATAAGGGAGAGACTACTGACAACAACTTATACATCAAAATTGAGGATCAAAACATGATTGTTGTGGTGGTATATGTAGATGACATCATATTTGGAAGTAATCTTACTATACTAGGCATAAATTTTGCAACCAAAATGCAAGAAGAATTTGAAATGTCTATGTTGCGAGAATTGTCCTTCTTCTTAGGCTTACAAGTAAATCAAACAGAAAAAAAGAATATCCATTTCCCAAGCCAAATATATCAGGGAAATTCTAAAGAAATTCCAAATGGAAGACAGTAAACCTATGAGTGCTCCCATGGTCACTAGATGTAAACTAAGACTAGAAGATGACTCACCGAAAGTGGATCAAACGCTGTATGAATCAATGGTTGGAAGTCTGCTCTATTCAATGGAAACAAGACCTGACATCATGCAGGCTATAGGACTCGTGGGGAGATTTCAATCTACACCTAAAGAAATTAAATTAAAAGCAGTAAAATGAATATTCATATATCTTAAAAGAACCTTAAAACTTGGATTATGGTATCCAAAAGATAAAGACTTCAATCTAACTACATACATTGATGCAGATTGGGCCGATAGTATAGATGATACGAAAATAACCAATGGAGGAGCATTTTTCTTAGGAAAATGTTTGGTATAATGGATAAGTAAGAAACAAACATACACATCACTATCTACAATAGAGGTAGAATACATTGCTATTGCATCCTGCTGCACACAAGTTCTTTGGATGAAGCAAACATTAGAAGATTTACAAATAAGATATGATAATCCCATTACTATTAATTGTGATAAAACTAGTGCCATAAGCATCTCTAAAAATTCAGTAATGCATTTTAAAACCAAACACATCCAGAGCCTACACAGAAGAATCCTGTGTGAAGGATCGTGGAAATCTAATCGTCCATTCAAATTTCGGGAACAATCGCAACCATCATATCAATTAGAACCACTGATCAAATCCAAGTGGAAGGATAGCGTAAGTTTCGGGACATTGGAGATAAGGAAGAGGAACGAACTCACGAAGTCACGAATTGTCGTCAACCGTTGATCTGGAGTGAAATATTGGAACCGCCAGATCGCATTAAAGGAAAGGAGACGGTCAACTCCGACGTTGAACACTTTGGAAAAATGGGTCTAAAACATGTAAGTTCACCCGAAGGTCGGAGCCCTGAATTCCCGAAGTGAATGAGGGTCATCAGATATGGAAAATGCATGGAAAGTATGCCAGCACCAGCTCCTTCGGAAGATGAAGCGCCATCAAAGTACATTTTCCAGATACCACTTTTGCATAGTTCTTCAGTCAAAGGGCTAAGCTCTTCTTGCTTCATATCAAGTTCTTCTGGACACCCATCTAAACCATCATCAAATGACAATATGCAATTTCCCAGATCTTGGTCTGCAATGTAAATGGGAAAGTTATTTGGGTTCTGAGGATCACTGACAGTATAAGCCAATCTTGTTTCCCTGTACAACCGGGTAAACTGACCACCGAATATAGGAATTGTGGCATATGACATGTCCAATTGTAGAGAACCCCCCAACTTGGCTCCCCATGATCTGGATAACAACATACCATATTTGGGAGGAATATCTGCAATAACCACATCCATCAAGACACTCTTGACCGGGACCTGAGCCAGGGTAACAACCAGATCTTTTATCATCCCCATACATTTAACCTTTCTCGAATCGAAAGAGTATAGATTTCCATAGGGTCTAGTGATCTGGAGGCCCAACCTCTCCATTATAATTTTGGGCATAAAATTATGTGAAGCCCCGGAGTCTAACATACAATTATGCAGTAACAGATCATGTATATTCAGGGTGATATAGAAAGGAGCGAAGTTATCTTTAGATCCCTCAAAATGAGGACCAAAGGTGATGTTAGGTCTGTCGTCTTCTAGGTTGATAACATCAGAGTGACTTTCTGACTCACAGACACCCATTATTTTGGTGATTTGCTTCCTATAAGTGGGTTTTTTTGCTAATTCTACCAAAGGAATCGGTATCTTAATTTTATTTAATTCATTTTCGAAATTGAAAGATAAATTTACCTTGTCTGTTTCTTTGGTTAAGACTTCTGAGCTTTTCCTTTCTGACTTATTTGTCTGGACTGCTTTATCATTCGTGATCTTAGCCAAAGATATAACTTTATCTACTGGTTCAGTTTCTTTTGTTTGGGTTTCAACTTTTTTCACGTCGGACTCTTGAGTTTTTGCTACCTTGACTTTATTGTTGGGTAACAATGTTTCTTCCAAAGGAGGTTCATGAGCTTGACCCCTTTGAAGGATTCTTTTAGGTTGGTCAGTTGATGTGGTCTTATTTTTTGATCTTAGATTGTATTTGGGTTGAAAATCAGCCGCTATCATTTTTGTTTCTGGTTGAGATACGCAGAGGTCGGGATGATCACCTTCTTCATATTCATTAGAAAACTGAGAGGTATTTAAAGATTTCTCATAGTCTTCCCTGGTCAAAAATGACTGGGAACATTCATCACCGAAACACGCGACTTCATCTTCCGAATCTCTGAAATCTTGGAGGTCATTTGCTCCTATAAAATTTTCGTTTTTTAGTGGAGCCCGTATTTTTTTATCTTCGTTCTTTATTTGCCTCTGTTGATTTTGGGGATTTGGGTTTCTCTTGAAGTCCTTTTTGTTAGAAGAATCATCTTTAGCCTGATCCAACTCCATCCTAGAGATTTTGTTAGACAGTTCTTTAATTATTCGGGCCATATCATCTACTCTGTCATCAGTATATCTATTTGACCCCGAAGGACCCACTGGTTCCCTCTAGCATCTATTTTCTCGGTTGACTGTTTCTACTTTAGCCTTTAACTTGCTTGAAGCCATCATATTAGATTCTATTTCGACAGCATAATCTTGCATTCTATTTAGGGTGGCTCCTCTTCTTTCTCGCAAAAGTAGGGAAAAATCAGGTTCGAAAGCTCTCGCAAAGGTTACTTTGGTTGAGGGTTCGGAAGGTTTAACAGCGGCTGGAATTTTATTATACAGTTTGTTAAATCTCAGAATAAATTCCATAACTGTTTCTGAGTTCTTTTTCTTTAGTGACCCAAACTCGGTAAGGTAATATAAGTGATCTTTCCGCTCTCCCCATTGTCTGAGGAAAGCATCTTCCAATGCATCATATGTCCGAATAGAAGCTGCAGGAAGGCTCCTAAACCAAGTTCGGACCTGTCCTTCAAAGGTCTGTACAAGGAGTCTCGAATAAACATCCTCGTGCTCAATACCACAGATGTCTGCGAACTGGTCAAAAAAGTTTATATGCTCAACAGCAGTTAGATCTCCCTCCCCCGTGAACTTAGGAAGATTTTTGATGTAGTTGTCAGGTAAATCATGGAGGTGAATGGGTAAAACTAGGGGAGCGTATCTCACTGCTACTTTTGAAAATACTCTAGGAGGAGGGACAGTACCTCCTCCTCCGACGCCTGCCATCGAATTGGGAGTAGGAAATGAGGGTGTAACACACTCTTTTGAATTAGGTGAGACTGGGAAGTTCTGTTGAAGAAAGGTTGGTATGTCAAATGACAACGATCTTTCTAAAGGACCTTTTCCCTTGTTTATAGATGGGAAAGTTTGATGGATCTCACTCCTAAATTCAGAGTAGTCTGTTTTCAGATCTCTGGTATCAGACAGAGGGCTGCAGGAAGTAGGAGGTTCTGAAGGGCATTTAGTCTTTAAAAGAGGGTTTTTGGGCTTATGAACGGTAGCGGTTGCCTCAGACGAGCCTCTCGCTCTTAAAAAAATTTCAGGATCATTAACAGGCGTAATCAGCTTGCCATCCAGGTTTTGTCTAGTATTCCTTCTACCAGACGCTAGTTTGTGTTTCAGTGGAGTCACCAAGTGAAAGATTTTTTTTTTTTTTTTTTTTTAAAGGCCTTAAAACTGTGTGC
>ML792985.1:567305-577338 GCA_009831015.1 Picea engelmannii | reverse complement strand
AAACTGTACCATTGAGATCAGAACACATAAAAACCCCAAAAACGACTAATAGAACTCTGAAAATGGATCATGGCTCATCCGGGCATGACCTCTTCTACATGTGGCCATAAGCTTCCCTGAGCTTCTCTTTGGAAAAAACACCTATAAAAGTCCTCAAAAGCCTTTGAAACCTGTCCCAATGTGTTCAGAGCATATCAATTATCCAAAAATGATTATTAAATCATAGAAAACAGACATAGGCTCACCAAACCATGTCCTCGATCAAAGAGGGCTTCAAGCTCCCTGAAGCTTCCTGAAACTTCAATGGTGAAAATCTTGTTGAAGAAGTCTTCAAATGGCTATGAAAACTGCACCAATGGATCCATCACGTCCAAAAACCACTAGCTGGGCTTTTACGGCACCTCAATCGGCCAAACGGTGAAGAAGTTAGGCCTCCTCCATTTTCCTCCTTCAAGCTTTGCTGGCACTGGTTCTACAAATCGCACTCTTGTGCACATGAACCTGGAACACGCTCCCAATGCGCGTTATAACCTGGAACCGGGTGCAACCGCGCCAACGGTGCAAACCATACGACGGTTAGGGCGCCTCCAGCCCCCAATCGTCAAGCACGCGGGCATATGACCCATAAGACCTCGGGCTAAATCAAAAGGGCCAAACGGTTTTAAAACCGTGCCAACTGGTGAAATCGCGCGCATAACTGTGGTAACCAAGTTTTAAACCGCGTGCAAATATTAACACGCACACCATATAACCGTCGGTCTATGGTTCAACCCCCGCACAAATATTACAAATGGTGTAAACATTGGTTATAGTTTTATAAACCCCGCACATTATATGTTACCACTCCCGCGCACAAACAATACATATGGTTTAACATTGGTTTATACACAATGCAATAATATGCGGGCACACCAATCGGTCGGGCAACAACACATATGGTCCGGTCATATGTAATAAACGGTGGAACCACGGGTCGGGGTTAAGCCCCGGCCCGCCCCCCTTTACATTTAAAACTATACCACAACTTAAATAAATGTTTGTTGGCATAGTTAACAAGCAACAAAGGCGGGAACGATGGTTATGGGAGTGTTATGAAAGCTTGGGAGGATATAGAGGTTATTGGTTCGAACCCCACGGCCGCTAAACTTTTGAACCAATAAACCAAAAACCAAAAATGACGGGGGACACGTGGCGCCCATGGATTGGGCCACGTGTCCTCATATTATTCGCCAACACCCGGACACGTGTCAACCTTCAACTTGTCAACAATCAACCAACCAACAGCTTCCACATCATCGCCGTATGGTCCAGTCACATGCTACATCGGCCTGCCACGTCAGCCGACACGTAGGATGCTGACGTCATCCTGTGCCACGTGTCACCCATCCAGTGGTGACACGTGTCACCTCCCAATTGCTCCAACCGTACGCTGAAAGTGCCAAATATGCATGACACATGTCACTCTCTGGAGCCGCCACATGTCCTGTATGGACATGCCACGTATGTTGTACGGTCCTGCCACGTGTCCTGTACGGACTGTACGAACAGGTACAGTCAGCATCAAAATTTTGCCTGTTTGGCTCGGTGAACAGATTGCGATAACTTCTCCATACGGACTCCGTTTGCGAAAGTAAATATACCTCCGGAATCAGGAAGACGAGACGGACGCAATGGAACTGTTTTTGTCACAATCCGAGCACTTTGAAAATTGAGCAAATTTTTGCCCCCTGGTCCAAATTTTGATCAAAGAGCCAATACGAATTAAAGGTTGAGTAAAAGAACACGTGTGCATGAAAATAATAAAATGGATTTATAAATAAAAAGAAACTTAAACATGAGAGAATAGGGTGTTGTTGGCCCTCGACCAAGTTTTGAGAAAAAATTGGTTAGGTTTGACTACTTTTTGGACTTCGATTTAGTGATCGAGGAAGGAGCGCCCAGGTGGAGCTGAGATCGCAGATCTCACTTGTTTTGTGGGCTTTGTGGACCCAGCATGGGGTTCTTAGGGTTTTGTAAAGGGTTATGAGATGTCGGCCCATGGGTTTACCCATGATTAGGCCTTTTTGTAAATGTAAAAGTATAAATAAGAAAGAATGTAATGTAGTGATGGGGTATCTAGCTAAGTGAAAGAGGAAAGTAGTTCTGAGTTTATTTGTGCAACAGACTGTGTATGTAAGGCTCTGTGCTTGATAGAGGAGTTGGCTTTGTGCCTTGACCTGATTTTGGGAAGATGGATCTGGTGCTCAGTGTGCAGATCACCTGTCCGGTGCGAAGCTTGGATCTATTGCTTAGTGCACAGGAGCAGATGAATGTAAGAGATTGAAGCTTAATAGAAAAGAAAAAGTAGTTGGTGGACGTAGCCCCATGCTGAGGTGAACCACGTATATCATGTGTTGATGGTTTTCTTTGTGCTATGATGTCTATGTTGTGAATCTGCTTAGTACATTGATTGTTATATATAGATCCATGAATGCTTAGTGCTTTATTTATGTTGAAGGTGCTAGATCTAACTTATGATGCTAAGTGCGATGTGTATTATGTCATTGTTACTGCGTCGATCTATCCTTAGGGTTTGTTCTGCGATGTGAATGAAATGGATAATCTAATTCTTTTTGTTCTTAAGTACTCTGCGAAGTGTTATAATCACAGCTCTGTGTCACAGCTTGGTTACAAACACCTGAGTCTTGCAACCCCCCCTGCCTCTACCTTGGGTGAGACTTCGCCTGCTTCGCAGGTGTTTCCGAAAGGGTCGGTAGTTAGGGTTTTGTTGGTGCGTTGTTGAAGCGTTGAACCCTGGGTCTTCCCCAATGCCAACAAATGGTTCCGTTGCCAGCACCTGAAACTGTGATTGCTGGGAACTGAAAGAAAAGAGAATCTCTATGCGTAGATCTGGTGTTGTAGTGCATAGTATTCTACTTGACTTGCGAAGCTCTGTGATAAGAAAGAAACCCGATCTGAAGAAAATAGGTAAGATCTTGGAAGAGGTAAAGCTTTGTTCTTTTATAAGAGTAAGATAAGTGCAAATTTTGTGTTTCGAAAGCATGAATCTAGGTATGTTTGATAGACTATGTCCTAGTCTGAAAGCTAGGGTACAATTAGAAGAAAGAGTTGATTTGAATAAATTTGATAGAAATAGAGAAAGATATGTTATTGTTATGCATAGAAAGAATTTTTGGACTAATAAGTGGATGCAGGAACCTAGAAAGAATTTTTGCAGATTGCAGGTCCAACACTGTGATCCTAGTGCGCAGTACAGGAGAAGTCAAGGAATTTACGAGAAAAAGAGAGGATTGACACTATGTTATAACTTCAGAAGACCGGGACATCTTGCTAAGGAATTCCCTAGTACAGGTCCTATTTGTCTTTGTTGTAAAATTATTGGTCATGAAGTTGAGGAGTGTCCAATGATGATTGTTAAAGTATAACAAATGAACATGAGACAAGAGAACTATGAGGGAAGTCAAGAGAATAAGAGCATGTTAGAGAGTCATCAAGAGAATGAGTCAGAGAAAGTTCAGACTACATTAGAATAGTTGAAAGAAATGATGAATGATCATAAGGATGTTGGTTTACCAGAGATATTGAAGGTAAAACATTGCATAAGTGTAAGAAGAGGAGACTTCGACATAGATTGTGTCTTGGATGAGGAAACACCAGTGAATATTATGACAGAAAGCACTTGAGAAATTTTGGGGAAGCCTACTGTGGTACCTTCACTGGGAAGGATAGGCTTGTTTAAAGGAAAGATGATAACCCTATGTCGAAGAGTTATTAATGTACCTGTTATCATCCATGAAACATCGACTGAAGAGGAATTTGAAGTCATTAAGTTTGTTGAGAACAACACCTCGTTCCCACTTTTGTTAGGAAAGACTTGGATCAAGAACGATCGGATCAGAAGAAAAGTAGAGGAAGAAGCTACAGAAAAGAAAAAGTAAGAACTAAGGGATTTCATAGCTAGAAAAATAGATCGACTGATAGAAGAATGAGAAGTTGAGTCGAAGAAATAAAAGGTAAGAGAATTAGCTATCAAGGTTGAAAGAACGCAAGAAGGTTTGAAGGAGCTATCCATGCAAGAGAGAAGAATACCCACCCTGGAGTTAATAAGAAAATAGGTATTACCACTAAACCCTTCGAGAGAACATCAGTAGCACGAAGCTACTACGCTAGGAGAAGATAAGAATAAGAATGAAAAAAGGAATCCAGAAACAGTTAGAGAGACTTAGATCATAGGAAAGAAGGTAATGAAGCTCAATAAGAAGAAATCCAAGTTAGAAAATCTATAGGAACTTATAGAGAAGACTTCGAAATAGGCAGGTTTGCAGAATTTGAACCTCGCCGGAATAGTAGAACCGCGCAGAGTGGGACTTTGCCCCGACAAACCTATATGACCGTTGGATGCGCCCCTACTATTAGAATGATGCTCTGGAACGGATAGGAAACACATTTATGGGTGAATAGACCGTGTTTTGGACGTTGAGACCGTGCCATAACGAACAAATTCACATTGATGGAAGCAGTCCTACCCATTGGAAGAATTTGTTACGATGCTCGCTTATTTAACTTGTCGGACATTGTGCCGAGACCACTTTTTGCCTCCCATGAGTATCTGAGAACCGATTGTGTGTCGAACTGTGATTCCAGAACCTAAACCTCACCATCCATTGTTTACTCCATCTGTCCATTCGCCTACCCTGACTTGTCCGTTTAAAAGAGAGAATGTCGGGCGAATAGACTTAGTTAGAGAAGTTCGTCGAAGAGGTTCTTAAGAAGTTTATGGCTGACAAAGCTATGTCTGAAGGTGTTTAGGCATCGTCGACTAGAGGATTGGAGGATTCCCCTTCGACTGGATGACGTTCGGGCTGTACTAACCCCACGACTAAGAAGCGAAGTAAGCATCGCGACAATCTGGCTAATGAGAAGAAGATCCCGTCGATATTACCTGATTATATCCCGCCTTTGGCTGGCGCGGTCAACCGCGACAACATCCCACGGGACTTCGAGTACACTTTGATCACCGCATACATCCCGAAGGGGATACGTGTAGTTGGAAGCCAGTTGGGATAGATCCCATCTCTGAAGAACAACGATTTTAACCTTGGAGATAGGAATAACTACGCCATGCTCTCACCTCACAGATACCTGATGAAGACAACTAGGAAGAAGCCTCACATAGTTTCCCAGCATTGGATTAAGGAGCTGGTGCAATCCATGATACTGAATGTCATGAAGATTTCTCATTTTGGTCGACATCAAAAGGTTAATGCTTACATTAAACTCCTCTTGTTGTGCTATCATGGTGGATACATGTGGCTCGATAGGCGAATTACTGTGGATCTGTCGTTGATCCACTTGATCACAAGATTGAGCATGTAGGGACCCGACCCTTAACAGTTCTACCCAGGGAAGACTTCAGATCGCTCCCTGACACAATGCATAAATGATACATATGACAAAGTTGAGAAGGGAAAGCAAGGCTAAGAGGTAGCCTCTATCCAGGATGGCGCAATGCACCTCTCTTGCCAACTCATAGCTAGCAAGATTGTAAGAAAGAATTGCCCCACGCAAGTCACTGGGTTCGTGATGGACCTTGCAGGAAAATGAGTGGAGGGAATGCAAATGAATTGGGCGAGTTAACTCATCAACGAGCTTGAAAAACACTGTCACGAAGCGCACGATTAGGGATACGAGTTGCACTTCAGCTAACTACTCGTGCTGATTGCATTTGTCGCTTGGCAAATGCTGGAAGGCACCACCTTCTCGGAGATTGAATAGTCAGAGCCATTGGCCACGAGGTTCTCAACCTTATGGTATACGAATGATATGTCGAAGCAATGGCAGTCGAACGCAATGTTCCATAACTGATGAGGAAGACATCACCTTGGAAGAAAATGGATTTGGCTTGCCCATAGGAGGAGGAGACGAAGTTAATAAAGAAGGAGGAGGGGATGAAGGAGAAAAACAAGGAGAAGGTGAAGCTACACCACCAAAGGATCCCCCTACCGAGACAGAAACACCGAAGAAGATGAAGGTTTCTCCGTAGAAAGCCTCGACAAGAAAGAAGACCTGCGCCAGTAAGCCCCAGAGGGAGGCCGCACTCATGAAGGATGACATTAGTCTAGTCCACAGAGCAATGGAGGATGCTTCTAAGGACATCCTGCAGAGATATGGAGCGAAACAGGATGAACTATATGGCAGGATGAACTATATGGCAGGATAGAAAAGGAATTGAGTGAAGTACATGAAGTTATTCATTCGGTCCGCACAGTCCCTACTGCGCCTTCCTCGTCAGAGACTGCAGAGTTGGGGGATGAGCCAACCCAACTTCAAAGACTGGCAGATGCAACAGAGGCTTGGCTTCAGAAAGTTCAAGAAGATAAGGAAAAGGCTACAGAAGCCTTGAAACAAGAAAAAGAAGAGATCTTAGAGAAATTACGAGTTGCGCAGTATTGTGTAACCGCTTATGAAAATGAGAAAGACGAGTTCTGGGTGATGCTCGAGGAAGACAAAGAGAAGATACAGAGGGAAAAGGACCAGCTGCTCGCAGAGCAGACTGCAGTCAAAGAAGTGGTGAGAAAATCACTTCGCTCTGTGCTAGGCTTGGCACAGGAGGAACATGAGTCAATCAAGTTTCAAGTGATGAAGCTCACTGAAGCCATTCAACAACTTCAAGCAAGGGTACTGGAGTTGGAGATTCAAGCAGTACCAAGCACTCCGCATGAAGTGAGCGATCAGAGGGATGAAGCCACTAAGAGCACAGTGGAAAGGATCAAAGCCCTCACCTCAGAATGCAAGCAGTTGAGCAACATAAGTGCGCAGACTTATGAATGCCTCGTAGAAGATCCATAATTGAGGACACTAGAAGCGCAACTACAGGAAGCGCGACAACAGGCACTGACAGTTCAAGCGCAGATGAAGTCACTCACTGCAGTTGTGAGAATGAAGAGATCACAAGAACAACGCGCATCCCAACAACAGATTACTACCATCCAGGGTAGAGTAATGGAAGTCACACAGAGGCTCCAACTGGTGCAGGAAGAAGTCTGCGCGGTGTTTGAAGAGATCGAAGGAAAAGGCTCACAACTGGACCAAGTGGTTGCGATAGTGGAACAACTCTTGGAAGGGCCTGTTACAGAGCAAATGATCCAGGAGTTCACTGAGCAGGAATCTTAGGCGAAGCAGCAAGTCGAGGTAGCTCGAGTTAAGCTCGAGGCCTTTGAAGCAGTGTTGCCCAGATCTGAGTGACTTGGGACGAGTCACAGGTGAGTGTTGGGGGCATGTTGTCCCTCGACCAAGTTTAGAGGAAACATTGGTAAGGTTTGAACACTTTTTGGACTTCGACGCAGTGATTGAGGAAGGAGCGCCCAAGCGGAGCTGAGATCGCGGATCTCACTTGTTTTGTGGGCTTTGTGGAGCCAACATGGGGTTCTTAGGGTTTTGTAAAGGGTTATGGGATGTCGTCCCATGGGTTTACCCATGATTAGGCCTTTTTGTAAATGTAAAAGTATAAATAAGAAAGAATGTAATGTAGTGAGGGGGTATCAAGCTAAGTGCAAGAGGCAAGTAGTTCTGAGTTTCTTTGTGCAACAGACTGTGTATGTAAGGCTCTGTGCTTGATAGAGGAGTTGGCTTTGTGCCTTGACTTGATTTTGGGAAGGTGGATCTGGTGCTCAGTGCGCAGATCCCCTGTTCGATGCGAATCTTGACTTTGTGGCTTAGTGCACAGGAGCAGATCAATGTAAGAGATTGAAGCCTAATAAAGAAGAATAAGAAGTTGGTGGACGTAGCCCCACGTTGGGTTGAACCACGTACATCATGTGCTGATGGTTTGCTTTGTGCTATGATGTTTATGTTGTGAATCTGCTTAGTGCAATGATTGTTAGATATATATCTGTAACACACCCACTATCATAATTTTAAAAATTTTGGGGTTAATCTCCCACAAATGGGAATTCTCCAGAAACCTGCATTAGCGAGGTCCCAATCCTTGGTTCAATATCGGGATTCAGGGTTTCTAATGTCAAAACTTATTCACTCCTTGGTTGCCTCAGCCCCACTTGGCTAAGCCTTTGATTCATACGACTGGTTCCTATATGACCATACGACAACTTCTCGTCGGGGTTTCGGAGTTTGCGGTGTCACGGTGCACACGTACTCGGAACTCCCGATCCTCCGATCCCCGATGTGCTCATAGCGTATTGGTTTTCCGGACTAAGTCCTGGTCAATACGCCCACAAAGTTCACAAGACCACAGTCTTAAGTTCTTGTCGGGGTTTGGCGTCTCTCAATGTCATGGCGCACAAGTCCCCTGGACTCTCAATGCGCCTTTACACTGGCTAGCCCCCTTGGTTATACCATGGTCCATGTGACCACTTACCATATGACTGTAGCTGTATAACCTTCCATCGGGGTTTCGGCATTTGCGATGACACAACACCCCTATACCCAGGACTCGCGACATCCCGATCCCCGATTCTCTCCGGATGCTCGACACGTGCCCCTTGGATCAAGGGCTTATAATGGTGTCGGGAATTCGCATATTGCGGTTTCGCAACACAGGGGTTTCATGTCCTTGAAATCCCCGATACGCCGATTCCCGATATGCCGATGGGATCTACCACCGACGGTTCTGGATGGTTGCCATCTGTCCCCCAGAGGGACGGCCTTGATTGTATCGGGAAATCACGAATCACGATTCCATTGTATAAGAGTTTTATGACTCTTGAAACTCCGATATGACGAACTCCGACTCTCTGGGATCTCTCGCCACGCGTCCTCGCTGATGGACGGTGTTGATCCTGTCGGGAAATCGCGGATCGCAATTCCCACATGCAAGAGGTTCTTGCCTCCGAGAACCCCGATTCTCCGAATTGCGACTTCCTCGGATCTTCCGACACGTGTCCATGCTAATGGATGGTTCTGAGCTTATCGGGATTTCGCGGATCGCGAATCCTGATGCAACAATCTCTTCACTCCTAGAATCCCCGATGGGTTAAATCCCGATTCCTACCCTGATGTCTGACGCGTGTCCTGCCGAGGTCAACGGCTAGGATCTTTTCTCAGGATTTCGAGACTTTCGAAGTCCTGTTCCCTTTGCTCTCAGGAACTCCGATTCCCCGATTCACTAATCTTTGGGATCTCTTGCCACGTGCTCTGGCTGAAATCAATGGCTAGGATTCCTTCTCTACATGCTAGGGTTTAACTCCGGTGCAACTTCCCGAGATCTGACGGTTGTCGGGACTATGGTCTAAGATTTGACAGTTCAGATCATTTCCCCTGCATACTCCCCCTCTAGAGGCTATACTCCATGCAACTCCTCTCGATCCAATGGTTTACGGGATTTTCGCTCGAGATCTAAAGACTCAGATCACTTATTCGCACGCCGACCTCTGTGCTTAACCCTTACGCAGCTTCTCTCGATCCGACGTCTGACGGGTAATTGGATCGAGATCTAACGATCTAGATTCGTTCTTTTGGGTCTTGGGGTTTACGATCCTGATTTCTCGTTGCTCACGATGATAGCGTACAAAGGGGCAAGGTGTATAACGCCTTCCTTACTTCCGTCAATCTAACGGTCATGAATGACTATGGGTCCTCCGACGAGATCTCATCCGTAGACTTATTACATCTCACGACACTACTATCTTGGAAACTTAATAGGATCGTCCCTCCTCGTACAGGGTTAATAAGGCCTGTGCTTTTGAGTCCTTGTTCTGGTTTCTTAGTGAACCTTTCCAAGAGGAAATCTCTGTGACGAGATCCTTACCGGGGCATTTTCGGAAGCGGATAAAGGAAGACAACTTCCCGAGAATGGCTGGGCATGATTGGCTTCATTTTATCAACGTACGTTGTGCATGGTATCCTCTGTGATAAGCATATATCAACTTATTCATATCAAACATTACGCGAACACTCTCGTGTTGCAATCCTTTACAATTTCACAGTTCTAGGAGCTAATATCTACTCCTTATCATCAATTACTACACAGACATTCCTACTCAGGAAAACATGTACAATTCCACAAGTCTATGAA
>ML792985.1:535111-549302 GCA_009831015.1 Picea engelmannii | reverse complement strand
TGCTCAGCAATGATGTCGAGCAGCTTTCGTCGCTCTTCTCGCGCTTTTTTACGAAGAATTGAGGATGCCAGAGAGAGAGCACGTTCCAGCTGCGTCTTCCTGCGACGCTGCGCCCTGTGGGCGTCCCAAGCCGAGCCCCGACGAGACCTGGCACGCTCTCGGACCATTGAAACAGAGCTAAAACCGCCAATACAGAGCCAGAACCGCGCAATACGTGAAGTCTTAAACAAGAGCAGCAGCAAGTATAAATCCTTAACAAACCGTCTCAGACAAGGAGCAGCAACAAGAGCAAATTCATACCAGTCCGAGAACCAAGAGCCTTGGGAGGCCTCACCAAAGTGCATTGCATAAATGACAAACGGTCGAGCCATAACAAATGCTCTCTGTCCGGGCGCATAATCCAACACATAACTAGACTTCATTAGGATCTGTCCTTCCGGATCCATGATCTGTTTGAGCTTGCGGGAGAAATAAATGGTCGCGCGAGGGAGCTTCTCCGTCGTATGAACTCTGCAATGGCCAGCCTCCAGCGTTAATGCTAATGCGTGGGTGGCTGCCATCCGCAGTTAAGCTCGCACTTAAAGCGTCTCTTAGTGCTTGTCCATGTGTCGCTGACCCCGTGTGTCGTGTCACCCCATCCGGGGCTTTGTAAATTCACTATTAAACTAGTCTATTATTTATATTTACATTTGATTATACAAATATCATATTAGGATTATGATATCAATATGTTACAATAGATACTAATTTTTAATGGTGATTCAAAAATTAAGAAGTTAATAGTGCATGTATATTTTCCATGTGTAATTTGTCTTTGATACTAAAACAATGAAAAATTTACAGAATGATGGTTTAGGATGAATGTGTCATTTATTCAACAAATCCTAAATCTACATTTTGATCTCTTCATTTTCTAACAATGAAGTCTCATACAACACCTTCTTTGACATAACAACTACCTAATATAGGTTAATCCCATGTTCCATTGCATGGCTTGGAGGCATCCCATTGGCATGTTCTTGAAATAAATTAAAATATAACAGTATAATAGCTTGTCCAACTACTTCTACTCATCTAACTACGATTTCATGTTGAAACCATTGTGGGCAACAAGTCCTTGAATTTTTGGGACCAATTAAAAAGTGCAACTAGTTCTTCCTTCTTTGATCATGAAACAAGTGATATAAACCATCCTTAGGCTTTGTTCAATCTCTAAGCTTAAGTTACATAAACCAACTCTAAGGGAATTAAATATTTATACAATATCATTGAATAATCTTGGCCATATTTGATTAATCAATACTAGTCGTTGCACCATCAATAGATAACAACTCAAACCTATAGGTATGGATTGACAAAAATGACACCACATGCACCCAATGAAACATAGTTGAACTCTATTTTGTCAATGAAATCGATTGAGAAGGGAAAATCAACCTTGCATTTTTGTTAAACACAAATCCTTGTGCTTGTTTAGCCAACCGAGGAGTAGGTTTCATGATGTAGAATTGTAGGTAGATCATGCCTACTCACTATCATTTCTGAGATGAAATATTGCTAGTTACTAGTACCAAAATTTACATTGGCATGCTCCTTATTTATCTGGATCTTAATGAAAAACAATTTAATGAACTTCACGTAAATAGGATGGAACACTGACTTTAAGGAAATTCCTTCTATTATATAATCATGTACTATTATGTTTTGTCTTAATTTTATATTTATGTAGACTTATAGTTCATCTTTTAATGTAGTCTCCAACAATCTCCCTATAGATGCATTATGTGTTTGCAATAATTAAGAAAGATGCATTATTATTATTTGATGCAACACATTGTCCTTCCATTAGAATTTTGAAATCATTTTTCTGTTGTATAGTCCCACTAAATGGCTTCTTTAGAATGTCATCTTTTGCAACAATTTTCATTTTTTCTATATAGTGTCATCAATGTCAGTGGTCTTCCTCCAATTATTCAAAGCGTTTCTAATTTATCTTTACAATAGGAATCTTCTATAGTATGAATGTTAAACATCTCAAGCTCCTTTTGAATTGTCATGATCAACTCTACAATGAACTTGGTGACCAACTTTGATTCTTCAATGTTCATACATCACTCTAAGTTGAATGATGTAGTGATTAAATTATTAGATGTTGTTGGACAACTGAGAGGGGGGGGGTGAATCAGTTGTTACCGTGCTTAAACAATTATGCTTAAATTTTAAACTCTTTACAAAGCACTCAATGACAATCACAATAATGTAGGAAAATAAGTAATAGCACATTCAACATCAATCATGCATATGAGATATACAGAGACAAATATTTCTTGAGGAAACCCATAGAGGGTAAAAACCTCTTCTTCTTTATATGATAAATAATCTTTACATTCTTTACATTATCATACATATGAGCACCAACCCATAATGAGGCTGCAACCTCTGTTTTGCAAGCTGCTACTTGCTGAGAGCACCAACTCTCTGGTTTCTCTAGCACCAACTAGAAGGAATCACCAACTCCCTGGGTTTCTCTAGAACCAACTAGAAGGAAGCACCAACTCCCCAAGTGTTCCAGCACCAATTGGATGGAAGCACCAACATCCGATCATACAGGCACCAACCTGTAAAACAGAGAACAACAGTTCTCCCTTGCACCACCCTACCACCCTGGTTTCTCTGGCTGCACACAGATGGAAGCTACAACTCCCTTCATTCAAGAACCCACTTGAACCACTGAGGACAACCGTCCTCCCTAGCACCTCCCTACCACCCTGAAATATCAATCTTTGTTACTAAAACTTATTACAACGACATAAAGTTCTTCAATGGCTTACTAGTCTCAACGTTGTTCTGCTATACTGTGCTACTCTATCTGCATCTGTGTCTTCTGCACACTCCTCTGCACTTTATGTCCTTCTCAATCTATGCATTGTATGCCATGTCCATTTAATGCACCATTCCTCTACTGTGCATATCTTCTACTGCGTTCTCCCTCCTTCTTCACTTGTCTATCCCACATCACAGTAATGACACCTCTCTCTTCTTTCTTCTGCATTCTTATAATCTTTGTGCTCCTTCTGCATCCCCTCTACTCCTTTCTCCTGCATGCTCTGCCCCCGCCAATGTCCACCACATTGGGGTCTTCACTGCCACTCCGTAATACCACTGCCTCACTCCTGTGTGCCATGTTGTCTCTCTATGTTCTGCATCTCCTGCTCATTTTGAGTGCTCTGCCTGATCATCATGGTAACTCTTCAGCTTCTTTGGCGGTTTCCTATGCATCCATCATCACTGGGTTTTATACTGAGATTCCTCAGCTTCTCTGGCAGTTGAAACTCTTCATCTTCTCGGTCATAGATGAGCTCATCCTCTGGCAGAAACCCTCAGTTGTTTCTAGCAGTTACACTCTAAAGTGCAACAGTAGCCCTCCAATCTTATTCAAATTCATCTGCACCATTGGATAGACTCTGGCATTCATTTCGCCATTCTGCACTTCGGCATATCGGGATCCCTGTGGTAAACATTTTGTTACACTCCATGTCCCATTCCTCGAAACTCCAAAATGAAGCTGGTATGTATTAGCTCCTATCATTTTGGCATTTCTCATTTCGGCCTTTTGCGATTTCATAGGTTGCGGAATCTTGTTGCGAGGCACCCAGTCCATGTCGCAATTTTGCCTTTCGGGATTTCGCGACTTCGCAATTCTTGTGATGAGATATCTTGATGCTCCATGTCGCGATCCCCGAAACTCCGAAATGGAGCTTGTCGATTCGAGCTCTTCTCTACATCTCTTCGATCTCCAGATCAACGATCCACGATCCATGGTGATCGAACAACTATCCTCTGCCCCAGAACTTCATCCTTCGGGAGTTTGGGGGAGTGATGGAGTTAAAGCTCCCGAAGCAAGAAATCTCGGAGTGAGGTCAATATTGCATCACTCAATGATGTGTCGTGATCGGAGTGGTTGTCACGTGTCACTCAGAATTGTGATTTCTAGTGGCCTGAAATGCCTAATCAACTCAACTCTTGTCATTGTCTGATCGTGCCACATGTCATAGTCTTCCACCTGTCCTTTTTGACGTGGTTTTCCACATTCTCCTCCTGGATCTATCAGCCCATATCACTTTGCGATTTCGCATATCACGATTTCGGCATTCTTGATGTGAATGTTCTCGACACTTCCAAGTCCCTATTTGCGAAACTCTGAAATGAAGTCAGATCAACTTTTCGGCTTTTTGCACTTCGCAACTTCGGGACTCCTATGATGAGGAGTCTCGACACTTGACTCCTCCATCTCCCGGTATCCGAAACTTCGGTATCTGAAACTATCTCCTACTTTCGGGATTTCGACGTTTCCCATTTCATGATTCTAGGACTCTTGTGGTGAAGTGTTTTGACACTTCAACTCCCAGTATCTGGGACTCCGAAATGGAGTTATTTCCCGGTTTGTAAAACTCTTGTTGATGTGCCTCTTTCAGGATTTCAGGATTCTGGATTTCGCAACTCCGGGACTCCTATGTTGACGAGTCTCAACTCTTGACTTCTCAATCTCCCGGTATCCGAAACTCCGAAATGGAGTCGGATCAACGTATTCCGACGTTTCGCATTTCGTCATTTTGGCATTCTTGTCGTGAGTTGCTTCCTTGACTCCTCCAATGCCCGATATCCGAAACTCCAAAATGGAGTTTATGCTTCTGATCTTTCCATGCAATTATCCCTGCCTTGTTAATCTTCTCTGCCTGCATGTGTTCCATCACATAAACAAGCACACCCTTGCACTCTTCGTGCACCTCTGCACTATCTCTTCTGAGCTTACGTTGTCCCTGTTTTTCCATCGTTGCATACTCTGATCTTGCCATCAATGACAAGCACATTTGCCTGAAAACATGCCAATAGATGTAGCAATCAATGGTTTGATTAAACTTCCATCACAATCATTGCAACAATTATTATTTCTCTTTTCAATAAATAATGATATAGAATTTGTCCTTCATAGTGATTTTGAAATTATCCCATATCATGGATTAGGTGGCACTGAATCATATCTACCTACAATCACACAAATTCTCCTGCTATAAAAATACTTCTTCATACATGCCCAACTTTGCAGAGGAAACTTTGTCTTTATTTATATATTGTTGCACTTTATAATAGGAATTGAAATATCTCATTCAATCATTGAGTTAAAAACATCCACTTGACCATTGCATGGAGGAATTTCCACCCTATTCTCTACTCAAAGAGAATATCCCAACTTGTATATGCAACCACACCTTCCTTGCTCAATTTGAGGTTAGAATGGCTTCCAAGGGTTGCACACCTTCCCTGCTCGATTTGAGGTTAGAATGGGTTCCAAGGGTTCTTTGAAGGATACACATCTATAATGTTATGATAAATTTTCTCAAAGTATGTAGTAACTAAGCCATAAATGAGTGCTAAGTGGACTATTCAAATCATGATAATTATTGGTCAGTTGCGACTAATACTCATGAATATAGGTCATATATTAATGACTTACACTACGCAGTTAATCCCAAAAATAATATCTAAGCCATACATGTCATTTATTTTTACATATTTTCAAATTTTCTATTTATATTGATAACACTTCAATGTGACTTTGTAATTCATTCTTCATATTATTCTCCATCTAAACGTGAGTCTTTACTATAAAAATGGTTGGATGGATGGGAATGAGCCTTAAATGCATTCAATCGTTGATTTCGCTTAATCAAACACAAAGTTCGATACCCCTGTGGAGCATATTTTATGTACAAAATCCAAAAATCACATGTAAAAAAATACTCTCATACCATTTTAAACTAAATGAAAATAAAATAACAAAATTAATGCAAACACAACACAATTTGCATCAAGGTCAACATATTATATATAATAACTAAAAAAACAACTAAATTAAAAACAATGAATATCCCTATATAAAATAATATATATTCTTCATTATTTGAAATATATAAAAAAATTATATATTTAAATTAACCAAATTAATAGCAATGAATATCCCTTTATAAAATAATATGTATTCTTAATTATTTGAAATATATAAAAAATTTATATATTCAAAGTTTGCCTTTAACATCATCTAAAAGGTTTAGATTTTTTTTTTTAATTTTATTCATAATTCTTTATTTTAACCAATTCTTAATTCTTTAAAGTTCATTTTTAATTAGTATTTTAAAAATATTATTTATATTAAATTTTAATATTTTTTAAAATTACTTCCATATAATATTTATGAAGATGGGTTATCATTGTTTTTGATGGGCAAATATTTCTTTTATTGATTATTCAACTTTCTCTCATCATTATTTATATTTATATTTGGAATTTCAATTTTTAATAATATGATTTGTTAAAAACTTTTTTACTTTTTTCTTTACAATTTTTTTTATGATTTTTTTAATCATTACTTAATAGTTTATTATATTTAAATATGTGGGAATGTTTAATCAACCAGTTTAGATCTAATTTTTTAAGGTGTAATTTTTTTTATTATTTCAGTTTATTTATTTATTTTATTAATATTTTTTTAATTAAGTGAACTTTAATTATTATTATTTAATTATTATTGTTATTTTAAAAAATTAAGTTGACTTTATTTTTATTAATCACCTAACACCTCAACACCTCAACATCTCCTCCATACTTGGTTTTAAAGCATCTAGCTACTCTTTGTGCAATTATTAGTTTTTCAAAAATAAATATACAAGATTCTAAGTAATATTTTTAATAATGTTTTACTACTTTGTTCTTATTTTTGAAATTGCACTAATTAAAAATAGTTGTGTAAAATATGCACTTATGTGTGTGTTGTAGGAAGATTTGTCTATGAATAAATGATTTGTAAACTACCATGGATATTCCACTTGAATAGTTTGTCACAACAAATCGTATAATATTATAAAATATTAGAGTATGCAAATTGATTTTTAATTACCATCCTAGATCCATTTAACTCTGGATCTAAGCTGGTAATTACGAGCGACCAATGACCAGAGGTATCAAATCACTATAGGTCCAAGACTTTAACCTTTCCTCAAGTTTTTCACTCTAAAAAAGGTTTTCACCTTGAGAGATTTGATCCCTCTCAGAGTTTGATACATTTGGAGTTAAATGAATCTAGGTTGGTTGTTATTCATTCAAAGTATATATATAATGGAGCCTACATAAATTTTTATTAATGTTTATTTTTATTTTAATGTGTTATGTTACATGAACATCTCTCCCATACTTGGACTCTAGAGCGCCTCTCGGTGCAACTAGCTTTACTTGAATTTATGAAATAACTAAAATACTAAAATGAAAAAACATATACATGTACACACCATCCCACACAAATGAACACAATATTTATCTTGGGAAACCCAATACGGGAGAAAACACAACTAGAAGGTGAGGAGTATGCTTTGCTATCTTTTTTCAGTGATGGAAATGCAAATACAAAGAAAGAGGCACTCACTGTGGAGTTTCATTTGACACTATGGCCTGTATGGCTGCCACAAAATATTTTCCTCCTCTCTTGTGCTCTCAAAATACTACTCCTAGATGCTCTGCTCAACTATGTAACAAATACAATGCTAAAGAATGGATTGCTTTCTCCTACTAGCAACCCAGTATTCAACATAACCCGATAGTCGTCTAGGTTTAGAGTTTTACATCCTCAACCTTCAATTAGTGATAAAGTTTGGACCTTCTAGAATCTTCTTGAAATTCCACACGTGACTAACCCCACATGTGTAAATAATGGGGGCTGATGTGGCATCTACTCGTAACATGGTGGTCAACAAGGTAGGTCAACTTACGAGAGACATAACTTTCGCATATGAGCTCCGACTAAGGTGATATTTTCACCATGGGAAAAGTATTTGCATGTAGAACACCATTGAGGATGTGTGTGCAAGTTCTATATGACATAAACCCAAAAAATACCATTTACGATATAATGCTTCAAAATGGCTTCACCCCAATTTTCCAAACTGGGACCTGCCTCTAAAATGGGCCATGTAAGCCAATTCCTCCAATTTTTCCACCTAGAAATTACCAAGATAGATGAAAAATTATATGATAATCTATTCCAAATCATACCTCCTCATTTAGGGAGAATTTTGGTCCCCAAAATTTTTACTAAATAAGGTGAGGAAATATTTCCTCTACCTTCTCCCTAAGGTACCCTTTTTCTTTTCTTGGAAGTTGTCATTTCAACCCAATTTTCCAAAGGTTGTCTTGCCCCTGCCTTGTAGTTTTGGACTTCCTATACAAAACTATGTATTCTTCCAACTCTGCCTAAGCTTCTAGTGCTAAGTCCTCTATGGTAGATAGGACCTGCTCCACCTCCTAATCCAACATGGAAGACTCATAGAGTTTCAAATTCTCCACATTCACAACTGAGTAAATGCACATGTATGGTGGTAGACTAAGTCTGCAAGCATTATCTCCCACCTTCTCCAGTACCTCAAAAGGGCCATACCGTAGATACTTGATCTTCTTACCATGACCTTATAGTATTTCCTTGTTTAGCTATAACCAAACTCTATCTCCCACTTTGAATAACTTCTCGGTTTTGTCTTGATCATGTCTAGCCTTATACTTTTCATGTGACTTTTTCAACATCTCTTGTACTTGCAAATGGATCTATCTAATCTTTTCAACAAATTTATCTGCTTTCAATGCTTCTCCTATATGTCTTCACTCACTCCTCCTTGTTATCCATATACAACATCCAAGGGTGAAGGTAGAAAATAGTTGAAGCAAGTTTCAAAATGTGACTTACCGGCAGAAGTATTGATTGCTCTGTTATAAGAGTGTTGAATGTAGATCATATTTTCATCCCAAGCCTTTGGATGCTTCTAATTGTAATCCCTCAAAAGTTGTACCAACATCCTGTTGACTACTTGAACTATCTACCCATCTATCTGTGGATGGAATTTTGTAGATCTCTTCAACTTTGTGTCCATCTTCTTCCAAAGTGTAGTCCAAAAGGCATTGAGAAATCTAGTATCTGTGTCTGAGATGATTCTCCTTGGTATCCCAAAGTGCACCTAGACTTGTACAAATAAATTGTTTTATACTTCTTGTCCTCTAATGGTCCTTTTACAAGGCATAAGAATGCACATCTTGTTGAACCTATCAACTACCACAAAAGATAGTCATGTCCCTTCATGGTTGTTGAAAAAACACCCACAAATTCCATGGAAATGCTTCCCTAAGGTCAAGCGATTATAGGTAAGGCATGGTATAGACATTTATTTATATTACTAGGCTTATTGGTACAACAAAGTATGCATCCTCTAATATACCGAGCTAAATCTTCTTGCATTTTGGGCTAGTACACATACCCTTTCTAGTTAACAACTGTCTTCCCAACACGAAAATGTCTTGCAACCTTGGAGGTGTGATCCTTTCTAATAAGTTGCAATATTGTACCTTTAGGGAAACATAGCTTGTCTACCTCATAAATTAACCCATTCTTGAGATGATAGTTAACCTTGTCATCACCTTCTTGTACATGAATTTGGTCCTATAGTTGTTGAAACACCTTGTTATATGCATCACGGGTAAAAGGATCCATGTGCATAAGAGTTTACAAAGCTATAATCTTGGATGTGGGTATCCTTGAAAGAATGTTTTTCAACTTATTAGAGATTCCCTTCTTACACTTCATGGCCAGATGAAATTATTGGAAAAAATCTATCCACTTATAATGTCTGGTTTATTGAAGCTTACTATGGGACTACAAACACTACAATGGTTGGTGATGTGTGTGGATAATGGTTTCCTTTCCCATCATATAGTACTTCCACTTCTTAACATCTTGAACCATTTCATAGAGTTTCTTTTCATATGTAGGTTAGTTTAAGACTCCCCCATGAAAATTTTTGTAATGATAGCATACCAACTTACCTCCTTGCATAAAAGCCTCTCCCATAGCATACCCACTTGCATATGTCCACTTCAAAAGTCTCATGCAAGTTAGGTAATGTGAGAAATGGTGTTTGAATAATCTTTCATTTTAGCTCATCAAAATATTTATGTTGATTCTTTCCCCACTGGAAAATATTACCACTTGTTGTTATGGCATAGAGTGGTGTAGCTACTACTGAAAATGATGTTATGAACTTTTCTAGATATTTTTTTGCCCCAGCAAAGCTCATAACGTTAGTGACATTAGTAGGAATTGGCCATTTTATTATGGTCTCCATCTTTGCAGGATCTATCTTGAGTTCCCCTCCACCGATCACATACCCCAAATACACCAATGACTACTGAGAAAACTCACATTTATTGAGCTTAGCCATCAACTAGTGCCTTTTCAGAGCCTCTAACACTTGCATAGGATGTGAGATGTGCTCCTCCTAGCTAGAGCTATAAACCAATATACCATCCAATTACACTATAACAAATGAATCTAAATATGGGTGTAATGTATCATTCATCAGTCTCATAAATGTAGTTAGTGCATTACATAAACCAAATGGCATGACCAACCATTCATACAAACATTTTCTTGTCTTGAAGGAAGACTTCTAGTTGTCTTATTCTTTGACACGTACTTGGTGGTATCTTGATTTAAGATCCAATTTCATGAAGTACTTGGTATGTTGCAATTGGTCTAACAAATCATTGATCACAGATAGAAGGTATTGATTCTTGAGTGTAATCTTGTTCAAATCCTTGTAGTCTATACAAATCCACCATGCCCCATTCTTCTTGGGTACTATGATAATAGATGATGCACAAGGTGTGGTTCTTGGTTAAATTAATCCCTACTTCAATGGCTCTTGCAACTATTTCTTCACTTTGTCTGCTTTTCGAACTGATTGTTTATATAACCCAATATTAGGTAATGGGGAGTCAAGCAACAACTGTATCTCTTTCTCCACTTACCCCTTATGTGGTAGCACGTTAGGCTCTTGGAACACTCCTCTGTATGCTTGTAGAAACTCCTCCAACTTATGTTTTTTTCCTTTAATACATCCCTTTAGGGATCATTTTCTCTCATCGATTCATCACCCAACTAATTTTCTCATAAGAAAAGAAAAACATACTTCTTCCTTGAACTAATCAACTTTTTGGCTTGGTTGGCACTTTTCAGTGAGATCTTCGATTTAACTTTATGTGCATTGATGATGAAAGACTTCCCATCATTGATCAATATGTATTATTTTGATCTCCTCATGCAGATTGTATCCCTCGTATACATATAGGGGCTTCCAAACACCACTCTACACATGTCAAGGGGTACTATATATAACAACAAATTTAAAATACACTTACAACAAATTTAATCTTACATTGTTTTTTTACCTTGATCTATGCATCCTTGTTTACCCACCCCAATGGATATGGGCTAGGATGATCATGAACGTCCAACTCAAGCTTGCTAACCAAATCGGCTGCTATGAGATTGGACCATGAACTAGAATCGAATAGAGCATCTACCTTGGTCTTATTGACCCAGATCTTGATATGGAAGAGTTTTTTCATCTCCTTCTCTTCCTTGCAATGAAAGCTACTCAAATTTACCTCCTTCTTCACTTAAGTACAAGAAATATTCTCATCCACATCTGAGATGCTCTCTACCTGATTACTTGAATTTGTGGCTAGAAGGTTCTTCTTCTTGGCATCCTTGTTACGGTTCTTAGGGTTCATTTTGGATGTATTTTTCAACACTTTTCTTCCGTGTGACCATCGATATTGAAATGGTTACAGTGGTTACTTGGATCATTTCACTGATGTGTAGTGGTTGGCATCTTCTTGTCTTTCCTTTTCCGCTTCTTTTTTCCCTCCTTGGAAACATCTTGTTTCTCTTTCTATTTGGAACCACTTGGCTGTCCTTTTTTGTGGCCTATATTTTCCAGATATTGTGATTACACACAAGCCTCATTAATTGTCTTGGGCTTGAAAAGCATCACTTGCTATTGAAAATGACTGTGTAGATCCCCCAAATACTTGAGGTGTGCATTTGGGTTCTTGGAAGATATATAACATGATAGCCATATTTTTGAATTTGATGGTGTACTTGTGCACACTTTGCCCTTTCCTTTTTCCCAAAGTAATGGCAATGTATCCATTGGTCCTCTACACACCCGATATGGTATAATTGGGACATAAATAGGGTTTTGAAATCCTCCCACTTAGTTACTAATAGATAACCCTCCATCCCAAGTGTCTATTTGTGGCTTTCCCTCCAGGTTAATGCATGGCCCCTCTAATTTCAGTCGGGAAAATGAAATATTTTTCTCCTAATCTATATTGTGAACACTGAAATAGACCTCTGATTGTTGCAACCAATGATTCAACTTTACTGCATTGATCTCACCTTGGTATGGATTGATATCCACTTTCACTTTTAATTTAAATAAAGATTCTGAAGGGGTAATGGCACTAGAACTTGGTTTCTCTTTCCTCCACTCCTTTTTGGGGTCTTCATTATCTATTGGGTTTCCCCTCTAATCTGATATCTAATTTAGAGCCTCCAACCTCCCCAAATGGTCTTAGATTTTTTTCTAGAGCCACCATGAGGAGGGTCATATTGTGAGATATATCATTGACTTTTTCTTCTAGCCTCACAAATCTTTCTTCTACTGGATCTCAAGTGTTGTTGTAAATAGACTCATCCTCCATGGTTAGGGTTCTATGAATTTCATCTTAATACAATTCTTGGATCCCAAAAATTTCCACAAATACCCCAAATAAAATTGCTCTGATACCAATATGATCTGTAAATTGTTGTGGATATTCCACTAGAATAGTTCATCACAATAGATCTTATAATATTATGAAATATTAGACTATGAAAACTAATTTTCCGTAGATATTACACTACTACATATGGGAGGATTATTCCACGAAATTTTTCCACATTTCTATTTTTTCATGTTTTTATTAAATTGGGTGTGATTATCATCACTATTGCCACGAAAGTTCATCACTATAGCGATGAGTATTGCCTACCTCAAAATCACCTGTTAACACACGTGGCTTGCAACGACTAGTTGAATTTTTGCGGGTCAACTCATGCATTTTCGTTGCTATATCAACGATAATCGATCTATATATGCCTGACTTTAAGAGACTTTTTGACACATTTGCTATAGTTGCGACACTGTTTGTGGATTTTGTTTGAGCTATTTATTTTTTCCATCACCCACCAGTTGAACAAATACAATTCTCGATCTACATAGCTTAGATTTGTTTTTTTGTAAGTTAGGATTTGTATTAAAACCTGCACAATGGAAAAATTACATCTTTCATGCTATCATAGGAGGCTGCGACAACATTGCCCTAGTGGGAAACCAATGCTACCACATGGCTGTAAAATTCATCATGTCCATGCAAAAATTCCTAAGTTGTAAGAAACATAGAATGAAAGGATCTAGAGTGCCACACAGGGCCAAAGTTCTATTGGTTGGACTGTACAAACCAAAACAAGAAATATGGACTATGCTAAGACTGAAAATTTCTAGATCTAAGAAGCTGTGCAGGGCAAAGAGCTTTTGAATTATACTAGCTGAAAACATAAAAAACACAGGAAACTTGAGCAAAAAGGGGCTAGTCAACACTGGGGTCGAGACTCTGCTCTTTCTTGCTTCGTGTATCTACTTAGCTTGCCTTTGTTTGAGAGTCGAGTGCATCGCAGAAGCTCAAGCCAAAGGAAAAATACTAGACCAACTTCTGGAGGCGGCCAAGACTTTGGAGGCCAAGGGCTCGATTGAGCCATGGCGCTCCAGAACGCAGTCCTAAAACCACCAAGCGGGGGAGGGTGATGGGACTGTGACTGCATCCAGTCCATTACCATTAACATTCCCATGAACAGAGGTGCTATCACATTAAACCAAACTAGTCTCAAATGAATGATGAGGAGTGATGACCAAGGAGTTAAAGTCATGAGTTGATGGTGGAGGTTGAGTGCGCCTGAGCTGGCACGAGGTGGCAGGAGACTAGGCCATGTGTCCGCCCAATTGAATGTCCACCCGTCATGTCCGTAATCACCCCATATAAGACACATAGCTCGGATTTTGACCTTGCAAGGTTAGTATATTTATTTATTTACATATACTCATTTAACTTGTAAATTTTTGTTCAAATGAAATTTCATGTAGCTTGTTTTTTCCTTGATAATATATTATATGTGCATTACCATATTTCAAAATTGTTATGTCATTGGTTTTTG
>ML792985.1:509087-527804 GCA_009831015.1 Picea engelmannii | reverse complement strand
TGTTGAAATTCTTTCAAAATGTTTCTATATGCACTGAAATTTGACATGGATAGATTGTTCGCATGCCTTAATGATATGGAAGGGTTTCTAGACTCAAATATACCTTGGGTGGTAAAAATATTGTTTTAATTGATGTAGTGGTTTTGACAATGCCAACAAAATCCAACCTATTCCTTAGGCACAATTGTATGTACATCGTGAAAGTCGTAATTCCTTACTCTTTTTGTGATGCAATTTCCACATTAAGGATTCATTGTCACCATCAATCAATTCTCATATTATGATCCACAACCACATTTGACCTAAGATAATGTATCACCTTTAGTGGATCATACATATATAGTCTATCCCTACTAGTTAGTTGGAAAAATCTCCTTCACAATTGAATTATGTGGCCACTTCCGCCATTTTTTTAATATAAACTCCCATAAATAATGAGCCTTTGACTCATTTTCATGACTTAGGCTCGAAGATTAAAACTGGAAATTTATCCATAAAGGTAACAAATCCAATTTCACCCACTATGTGCAAAAGTGTTGGGTCCTACTTCTTCGACCATGATATTTCCTAACGATGATAAATTATTAGAGGCCACGACCTTTTTATATAGTACTTAGGATAACCTCCATAATGGATCTCCTATTGAATTTCACCCTAGGTCTATCTACTTCACTACTACCATTCTCTTATACTTTATCCCTTTGGAAATATTGATCATTTTGATTCATCTCTACCAACAACATCTCTGACTTGAAGAAGATACCTTGGATTAAATTTCCATACTCAAGATTATTGATGTTTCCATCGAACGAGATGTTGTCAAACTATTTTGTGTTGACATGAAGCATCTAATATGACTTTCTAGTTTTTGTTTTGGGTGTAGGACCTTGCATTGAATTGTATGGTACCTATAGATCATTTTCTTAGCCATGTTTAGATGAGTAAGGTATATTCTTGAACTTTCATATAGAATTAGGATCATTTCCCTCTACATTGTTTCATTTAAACCTTTTTCCACCTTAAAATTGTCCTAGGAATATCCCTATTGAACATTGGTACATTATTACATCTTCTTCACTTTGAAAACATCTAATGGTGGAGCCTTCCTATGATGGGTTACCTAGAGTAGTACCATTTTTCCATTTGGCACCCATCCTAATAATATTTATCACCAAGATCCCATGTAACTTGATTTTTCATATCGAGCTTCATTCTCATATGTAATCTAGTTCAATAGTAACCCGATGGTCAACAGTAACCTGTGAATGGGGCCTGTTAGTCTCTAACTTTGTTTTTGATTAAGAGAGTGTCCTTATTCCTTAATCCTCCCTGCTTATGCTTTGTTGCCTGAAATTTAATTTTTACCCCTTGGTTTAATTTGTCATGTTTTGCAAGTTTTTCACCTTTAAAATGATTTTCTTAAGTTTTTAAAGGTGTAGGATTTGATTTGATGAATCATTTCACATCACTTGTCTATTCATTTTTGAATTTTCAAAATTATTGCCAAGTCATGAATGGCGCTACAGGAATAGCGCTATTCCTGTAGAGCCAAGGATAATCATCATTTTACATGTGTCAGCTCACCCTAATCACATCATAATCGTGCAAATTGTGATTAGAATATATGTATGCCATTCCACGATCTCTTCTCGATTTGATACTGTAATTATAACCATTATATGCGAGGGATTGAGTTGTACCATCCTGAACTGCATCAAATCAAACACGTTTTGATATCATTAATAGAAACTATCACCTTCTATTCTAATGTATCGGGTATTTTGTGCAGAGATCAAATTGGAAAAAGAAGAGATTTTTAGTTTCTAACAGTCCACAGGTTTTAAAATTCTCAATATCAAACCTCACAGATTTGTTTACAGGACTATATCAGCAGCATGGCACCAAAGAAGAGTGGACATGTTATTAGATTGGAACCAGAGGGCACAAAATTACTTGAAGAATACCCCCAAATGGCACAATGGTTTAAATATGCAGGTTGGTTTGAGTTTCTTACAACCTTCCAGGGACATGATGAACAAATCTCAATGATCTTCGCACAAAACTTTGATGGCTTTGAAGTTGTAATTGGGAAATTACTGATGATGGTGACTGAGCATTCAATTGCAAGAGCCTGTAAATTGATTGTTGGTGGAGAAAGGTGGTGGAAGAAAGAGAACGTGGTTATGGAATTCGTGAATCAGTTCTTAATTCCCCCCCAAAAAAACCTAACTGAAAAAAGGGAATTCCACATAGTTGAGTAAAGAATGAATGGCATACTTCTTTGATGATCATCCACAGGAGTATCATGTGTCAAGGTAGGTTTTCATTGGTTTATATTTACCATATCAAACTATTAATTCACATTAATGGGGATTATCCTCTCAATTTACCCCATTTCCTACTTAAGAGTTTATCTAAAATGTCCAAGAGGGTGTAGTCTCATCCTACTAGAGATAAAGGAAGTATTTTTCACCAAGGTTTAATAAAGACATTGGTCATCTCCTCTTTAAACAATCCAAAGATCTTGGGATTGGCTTATCCAGTCTTTAGGAAATGATTCACAACCAGCTAAATCCAAAAGGACAAAGGTAAGAAATCAACACACCAAAAACAAATTGGTACATTCATTGAGTCACCAAGTAAAGAAGGATCATCTACAACTAGGGTAACACGAGATAGCAAAAGGAATATGAAAACTGAAAAAATCTTTCGAGATGCTCCTGTAGGTAAAAGTCAGGAAGAAGCTACCACCAGTAAAGGTAAGAGATCAAAACCAGATGAAAATATTGATATATTTCTTGATCCAGAGATAAAGATGGAATTTGATGTGGATGAAGATTATACTATGAACCCAATTCATTCTCCAGTCAATCATAAACATAAATTTGCAATTAAGAAAAGTGAAAAGGGAAAAAAATAGAGGAAGAAGCCTACACCTGTGCCTAAGTACCCTGGGAGAAACTTGTAATCATTGAGGATAATTCTGAAGATCCTAAAACAGGCATCAAGAAATAGGCAAAGGCACCTTCTTTGCACAAGAATGAGAAAGAAACTGAAAACTTGGGGAAGACACAAGAAAAAGGAAAATAAGTTGCTCAAATACTCCAGGAGACCTGTGAAAAGAGAAACCACAAAATCAAATTAAATATATAAATTTGTGTTTAAAGGTACATATGTAGTTTATGATGACAAAGATGATATTTTTGCAGAACCAGAAAAGCTACAGGAAATACTCTGTTTTTACCTGTTTTAGTCTTTATCCTCAAGAGAGGTTGCAAAACAGTTGGAGATGAATTTTTGGAAACCAAAAGAGGTTTTTGTTGGTAACATTCCCATTCACAAAAACCTCTCTCGGTGTTTACACAACTATCACATTTTAAGAGATTCAAATTTAGCTTTGAGGCCTATTTTTCTGAGATTTCACAATACACAATTTCATGTTTTAGTCAGTAATTTTGGGAGAGGTTGTAGAACATATAGAGATGAATTTTTGGAAACCAAAAGAGATTTTATTAGGTAAAATTCCCCTTCACAAAAACCTCTCTCGGGTATTACACAACTATCACATTTTAAGATATTCAAATTTATTTTCGAGGCCTATTTTTCTGAGATTTCACAATACATAATTTCATGTTTTAGTCAGTAATTTTGGGAGAGGTTGCAGAACATCGGGATATGAAGTTTTGGAAACCAAAATAGGTTTTTGTTGGTAACATTCCCCTTCAAAAAAACCTCTCTCATTTTTTACACAACTATCACATTTTAAGAGATTAAAATTTATCTTTGAGGCCTATGTTTTTGAGATTTCACAATACATAATTTCTTGTTTTAGTCAGTAATTTTGGGAGAGGTTGTAGAACATATGGAGATGATTTTTTGGAAACAAAAAGAGGTTTTTTTTGGTAGCACTCCCATTCAAAAAAACCTCTCTCTAGTTTTACACATCTATCACATTTTAAGAGATTCAAATTGATCTTTTAGGCCAATTTTTTTGATATTTCATAGTACATAATTTCTTGTTTTAGTCAGTAATTTTGGGAGAGGTTTGAGAACAACTGGAGATGATTTTTTGGAGACAAAAAGAGGTTTTTGTTGGGAATAGGCCCCTTCACAAAAACCTCTCTTTTGTGTTACACAAATATCACCTTTTGGGATATATGGAGATATTGCTGGACCCTATTTTTCAGGAATTTTCCAGATTTAGTTTCCTAAAAAATCTCATGGACAACAGTTCACAAGCCACCTCATCAATTCGACTTGAAGATCAGATTTGATATTCTCCTTGATTATTTGAAACAAGAAACTAAATATAGATGAGGAGTTTTTCAAATCCATTTCTTTTGGATCTTAATAATTATGTATCGTTTCTATATAAACTCTGTAGAAGGAGAAGTTAAAGGTCGAAAGGTTTGGCTTTTAGGGACCTGTTTTGAACTCTTTGTAAGACAATTTTATTCCACATTGATACTTAATGGAAAATACATGTTGATGGTCATATTTTCTCTCATTTCATGTTCTATTTCTTTTCTTGCTTGAGATCATTTTTCAGTTGCAATGCATTGATTTCTTGGTCTTAATTAATACAGTGAAGATTTTGTTGTGATTGTTTATTATCAAGATTTGATTTCAAGTACATGTTCTTGTTTATAAATTACATTTTGAAATAACAAATCCATATGGGGTTGACAAATTGAATCCTTCCATATTTCCTCTCTTTATTTCTTTATTTCTCTGATTTATTTCTGTGG
The DNA here is from genome assembly GCA_009831015.1 of Picea engelmannii. Taxonomy (NCBI): domain Eukaryota; kingdom Viridiplantae; phylum Streptophyta; class Pinopsida; order Pinales; family Pinaceae; genus Picea; species Picea engelmannii. Next base: position 523,056 of record ML792985.1, on the reverse strand, counting down.
CTACCCTTTAACAAATCAGTGGGATATCTCTTGCCTTTATTTTGAAACTTATGTTTACCTTGAAACCTTGAACCAAATTTAAACCATCCTTAAAAACCAATTCATAAAACCCTTAAAATATTATTTCAATAACCTGATGACGCCCTAGCTTTCCCTCTCATAGTCAAGTGAAACTTTAGGGACTAACAGGGCCAATGTTGAAATTCTTTCAAAATGTTTCAGTATGCACTGAAATTTGACATGGATAGATTGTTCACATGCCTTAATGATATGGAAGAGTTTCTAGACTCAAATATACAGTACTAGATGTGGTAACATGTGTATTGTCAACGAATTTTAAAAGGAACAACGAACAAACATTGTACTAGGTCTAGACATGGGCAATGGTGACCTGTGAATGGGGCCAATGTTGAAATTTTTTCAAACTGTTTCTGTATGCACTGAAATTTTACATGGATAGACAATTTGCATGCCTTAATGATATGGGAGGGTTTCTGGACTAAAATTTGACTCACACACCCTCTTTTTTCCATCAACAATTCATCATGTAAACCATAGACCATATTTTTCTTTCAAAGTACACAAATAGCTTGACACAAGTTTTAAGTTTGCATCAACCTTTCTTTATTTTTCTTTCAGGTTCTACATTGTATATACAATGTATGTGTTTCATAGTTGTGATGAAAAATCCCTCTTTTCGTTCATTTTTTAATCAACACTATAAAAATGACTATGATGAATGGCCCATGCATCCCTAAGGAAATTTCTATGATCTTGTACCTTGTCATTTGACCCTAGAGCATTCCTTGGACAACCATGAGAACCATACTTCATGTTACAAATGCATTTGAAATGACCATTGTTATATCACATATTTCATGTGTGATTCCATAAATCCATAGGCATGGACCATGAAAGATAAAATTAAATGGGGTCCCCAACTATGGGGACTTGGGGCTAGTCTAAGTTTAAGTCTAAGTTGTATTCCTAGTCCTAGTTGGTCTAAGTGAAATTCCTAATCTTAATATGTAGGCTCATGCCTAACAAATAGTACAATATTGAAATCATCGTTTTCAATGTGGGCCACTTTTTAACAATATTACATGTGGTGCATATGGGAGATATTTATATGAACAAATTTTCCTAGAACAATCCACATCTATGGTGTCCCAGGAGGTGGGATTCCCTACAAACGATTTGGGTGATTTTTTTCAAATAAGGGTTGTATGTGGTTGTTCATAATGCAAAGGAATAAGAAACATCTCCTGTTGAGTAAGTGCTAAAGAATTATTTTCAAGATAAACTTCTAGATGTTGATGGAAGTATATCTCCTATAGTTATTCCTAACCCCATAAGTGAAGTTGGGCATACAAGTGAAAAAACTAAATTTAGGCATTTTCTTGAGCTTATGAGAAATGTGTCTAGCATAGCCAACCCAAGCATGTTCCCTACTATCCCGTCATGAAGTTATAATTTTTTATATACCCACGAATCAATTGTTGGACCTATTATTAAAACTAGGTGATCTAAGGTGGTGGGTGCAATAGTGAAGAGTTTGCTAAAGATAAATACACAATAAAATATTTCACAATATGATGTTAGGGAAGACCTTTTAGATATTTCCTTACCTCCAACTTTGGAATTTACTTAAAACACATCATTTAATCACACTCTCTTTCGTGCATGGTTCAATGTTAAACCATTTCTTACAATTGGATAACTTTTCCCCTTTTGTGGTAACAACTATATAATTTCCCCCTATAAAATCTTATGAGAGTATCTAGGATTTTTTATACTCATCCATGGTTGTTCAAACAAGGTAGTCTTGAAGTTCTTTCAATGCCATATAATGTTACTCCCTTATTGAATATTTGAGGGTTGCAACATGTAGATATAACATATCAACATACAATGTTATTTTACCTGTGAATGGGGCTAGATCACTGTGATGAATGGCCCATGAATCCCTAAAGAAATTTCCATGAACTTGCACCTTGTCATTTGACCATAGAGAATTCCTTGGACAACCATGAGAACCATACTTCATGTAACAAATGTATTTTAAATGACCATTTTTATATAACATAGGGAATGTGTGATGCCATAAATCCCTAGGCATGGACCATGAAAGACAAAATGAAATGTGGTCCCCAACTATGGGGTCTTGGGGCTAGTCTAAGTTTAAGTCTAAGTTCTATTCCCAATCCTAGTTGGTCTAAGTGAAAGTCCTAATCCTAATATGTATGCTCATGCCTCTCAAATAGTCCATAATTGAAATCATCCTTTTCAATGTGGGCCACTTTTTAACAATATTCTATGTGGTGCATATGGGAGATATTTATATGAACAAAATTTCCTAGAAAAATCCACATATAGGGTGTCATAGGAGGCGAGATTTCCTACAAATGATTGGGGTGATTTTTTTGAAATAAGGGTTGCATGTGGTTGTTCAAAATGCAAAGGAATAAGAAAAATATATTTTTAAGTAAGTTCTAAAGAATTATTTCCATGATAAACTTCTAGATGTTGATGGAATTATATCTCGTAGAGTTATTCCTAACCCCATAAGTGAAGTTGGGCATACAAGGGAAAAAACTAAATTTAAGATTTTTCTTGAGCCTATGAGAAATGTGTCTATCATAGCCAAACCAAGCATGTTTCCTACTATCCCATCATGAAGTGCTAAGTGTTAAGATACCCAAGAATCAATTGTTAGACCTATTATTAAAACTAGGTGATCTAAGGTGGTGGGTGCAATAGTGAAGAGTTTGCTAAAGAGAAATACATGATAAAATATTTCCCAATATGATGTTAGGGAAGACCTTTTAGATATTTCCTTACCTCCAACTTCAGAATTTTCTTACAACACATCATTTAACCACACTCTCTTTCATAAATGGATCAATGTTAAACCATTTCTTACAATTGGACAACTTTTCTCCTTTTGTGGTAACAACTATGTAATTTCCCCCTCTAAAATATTATGAGAATATCTAGGATTTTTTATACTCATCCATGGTTGTTCAAACAAGGTAGTATTGAAGTTATTTCAATTCCATATAATGTTACTCTCTTATTGACTATTTGAGGTTTTCAACATGTAGATATAGCATATCAACATACAATGTGCTTTTACCTGTGAATGGGGCTAGATCATTGTGATGAATGTCCCATGCGTCCCTAAGGAAATTTATATGATCTTGTACCTTGTCGTTTGACCCTAGAGAATTCCATGGACAACCATGAGAACCATACTTCATGTTACAAATGTATTTGAAATTACCATTGTTATATCACATAGGGCATGTGTGATGCCATAAAGCCCTAGGCATGGACCATGAAAGATAAAATTAAAGGGGGTCCCTAACTATGGGGACTTGGGGCTAGTCTAAGTTTAAGTCTAAGTTCTATTCCCAATCCTAGTTGGTCTAAGTGAAAGTCTTAATCCTAAAATGTAGGCTCATGCCTCTCAAATAGTGCATAATTGAAATCATCCTTTTCAATGTGGGCCACTTTTTAACAATATTCCATGTGGTTCATATGGGAGATATTTATATGAAATTTTTTATAAATTATAAATGTATAAAATATATATTATATATTACATATAATATATATAATATATATTTTATATATTATATAAATCAAAAATACATAAAATATATATTATATATATTTTATATATTTGTAATTTATATATTATATAAAATATATAACCAAAAAATACGTTCACATGGGATCCATACCTTGACTACCCTTGACCATTGTAATAGTTGATCGACTAGTCCATATCATGACTTCCATACCTTTCGTCTCTCGAATGCACCCTAGCTCTTGATTTCCCTAGCTCCCTAAATCTCGATTGCACCCTAGCTCTTGACTTCCCTAGCTCCCTAAATCTCGATTTCACCCTAGCTCTTGACTTCCCTAGCTCCCTAAATCTCGATTGCACCCTATCACCCTAGCTCATGCCTCCTGATTGCACCCTAGTATCCTGACTACCATAGCTCCCCTCTCGACAAAGATTACTCGTCATCAGATATCCAGACACTAGCAGTCTGGATCGACATAGGAGACATAAGAGATAGTCGCCCAACTCGACACCCTAGTATCCCAACTGCCATAGCTCCCCTCTTGAAAAATATCACTCGTGATCGGATATCCAGACATTAGCGGTCTAGCTCGACAATATAGGAGATAGAAGGGATAGTGGCCTAGCTCGACAGAGGAGATAAAGGAGTGCCCCGAATCGAAAGAGGAGCCATGCTGCCAAAATCGGTAAATGAATCCTCCAATGTATGTGATACGTATGTTAGGGCTTCACAGATAAAAGAATTCAATGTCATGGAATTTGAGTACAAAATATAATGAAATGTTTTTTAACATATTAGCCTCCATTTTGTTTATCTTAGTCTCTGCATGTGATAACTACATCTTAGCCACGAGACCCATATGTAGTATGCAAAACATATAAATGGCACTCATGTCCAAATCTTATGCCAAAGACATTGAAGTGAGAGCTCATGAAGTTTTCCTCATATCTCACTCAAGTGCTACAAAACCCTAACCATGGTGTACCCAATAAATATGCCATGTGTGGAATCGATACATGTTCTTTTTTAGGTCCTTTGTTGTGGTTTAATCATGGCACCCATATCCCTTTGGTAGGCCAAAGATACCCTATAAAGGTCTGGTGTCATGGTTCAAGGATGATTTCAATGACATAACTTGAGAATCTTCATGGTTTTTCATTTTGGTGCTTGACTCGAGACTCTTCATTTAGGACATAAGGCCATTATTTCTCTCCCTTGACATTCATTAGACATTAATACTAATTATTGGTTCATAAATAATGTATTCATGGATCCCACATCCCATTTGGACATTAAGGATACCCCTTCATTGATATGTGACCCAATCCTTCTCTCGAATCCTCCTTTTTATCTCTTCTTAGGATGGTTTGGGTGCTAAATATCTAACAATGCTAAATGCTCACACAATCCCTCAATGACCAAGTGACATTCTTCCTTTTATTTTTCCTATGTTGGAACCTCTTCCTTTACAATAGATCATTCCTCCTTCCACTCCTCCTTCACCCATGGAATCTACCCCTTCTTTCTCTTTTTCATCCAAGATCCCTTAAGTTGGAATTCCTATCCTTATTCGTAGGGAACTCCATCCTACTACCTATCCATTTGATGATTATTTATGGGTAGTCTTACCCATCTCTTTCTCCTCCATTATCACCTTGATATTCTTCCTGTGCAGAGACAAATATGGATTGAGTACCCTCGACACTATTCGCGTGGAGAGATATCCTGACTAGAGCGACATACTAGGGGAGAGAGGGGAGTGTCATCCCTAGCTTGAGAAACATTGGAGACAGAGGAGACCACGGTCAACCCTATATCAAGCAACATTACAGATTCAATGGTAAGTTTGTCTCCCTTTTGTTGAGTCATCAACTACATTTTCTCTTTTTCTCCCTCAACCGTTTGACCATGCCCTCGATGGAAAGTGAAACCATAAGCTATAAACAATCATGGAAATATCTTTAGCAGCCTAGGGTTGCATTATGAGATGGAAAAAAATACTGATAAAACCCTAGATATTGATAAAAATTGTATGTTTGGTCATAATAAGAGTGAAAACCACATCAATATGGTCATTGATGGGGTGAATTCAATAGATGAAACCACATATTATGGAATTAATGTAATCATCATAACTCTAAGATCATGATACTTGGAGAGATATGGCACCATAACTATGATATACAATACAAGCCTCCTTCTTCTTAACTAGTGTAATCAATAATACTAAGCTCCTTGTAATGGTTTGAAAGCCCGTACTCATGGAAATCACATATCTAATACAGAGTATGTGTTATAACTATACATTAATTATAGAAACATCATAGGTTTGAATCCTATAAGTAGATGGGTTTCATAGTACCAGTAAGAATCATTACTTACATAAGCTCATGTTATGGAGTAATCTAACCTGTACAAGTCCCTGAATAAGGAGAATGATGGACGTGTAATCTCTTGTCATTGATTTCACTAGGTGTGAAAGAGTACTCATATTGCTGGTATGATAAAGATTATGTAGAATACGTATCATTATAACATATATCTCATTTAATCTGATAGGTGTTATCAGTAATAAGGTTACTTTGAGTGCGATGGGTTTTATTAGTATAAGCTTTACCTCTACTAATATGAGTGAGTGCCATAACATTCATAGTATTTACTAGGTTCCAAAGGCTCAGGCTTTATGCCACAATCTATGGAGAAAGGAGAATGATAGAGCCTTTATTGTAGTTAGATTAGGTTAAATTGGTCACTCAAGGCATGTATTATAGTTGTTGTGTAATTCATGTGAAGAACGTTAAGAATGTAGTGGGGGTGTTCATTTCCATTAAGAGCCCTTTAATCACATTCATCTAGATTAATATAGCTAAATGCATACAAATCAAAGATAACTATAAACACATCATCCATATACATCACAAACACATAGAACTAAGTAGAACAATCTTCCATTGTATTATCATACATCACATTACAACATACCACAAAGCACTATATCAAATCTCACCCAACTAATTGATTGTCTAAGTGCCCACGTAAGCCTTTCCAATCTTCGCTCCGCTAGGATTCCTCAATTCAAGAAGGCAGTTCCAACGATCCAACCAACGTAGTTGTCTAATAGAAATTCATAAAGTAGGAATATAAAGGTACTAGCAATACTATTCTAAGTGGCCACCAAGTCAGGCCATATTTTCCTTCATGTTTGGGGCTTACACAAATCCTTCCCTCGACCCAACACGGTTTCTAAATCCCATTTCTAAATTATCGGGTTTTCCAATCCGGGTAGATCAAGATCCCTTTGATCTCAGACTATATATCTTCTCCAAAATACCTGATGGCAGTCCAGTCCAAAGGCCCTTTTTATAATATTTTGGGTTCGCCATGTGGGACACTTTAGAACGAGTTATGTTACCCATTTCATTATTCACACAAATCTTTCGGTGACTTATCGGCTACCTCGCTTGAGGAATCGTTTCATGGAAATGGAGATGAATCGGGATGATGTCCGATCTTGTTTTTGGATTGAGTGGAAAAGGTATATGTGAATCTCGTCCTTTCCCTCTGTGGATCTCTATGATGGGTAAATTTCCATGAGAAAGGGGCAAATTTCGTATGGCTTGTAATTTGATGTAACTGTGAAAATTTTGTCTCAGAGAAATATTTTTCCTAATAGATCTTCTCTTGCTTCTCGATATTTAGGGAAGGAATGGGGGAAGAAAAAAGAGTATCTCTCATTATTCTCTCTCTCCTTAATTCTATGCATTGCTCTTGAATCATTCAATCAATCCGAGAATTCTCAATAACCAAATCACTAAGCCATCATTTTATCTCATTTTTAGAGAAGTTGGTAAATCATTGATTCAAAGAGTTGGTCAAATAAATATTTTTTGTGTCAAGGACAAAGTATTTTCTCATCAATTCCCATAGATCCATCAACTACTTCAATAGTTTTTCAATTTTGGTTGCAATTGTTTCCCTAACACCCTACAATAACCCTTGGTCTCATTTTTTTGTGGAAATTATCTTGGGATTGTCTTCAAGTTGTTCATATGGTGTCCTAGTCAATGGTTACATAAACAATGGTTTAGGAATCCATGTAGATTCCAAATCTACATGTTGAGTATCCACTAAGACTTTTTAGTATCATCAAGAAAAGTGTCATCCACTAATCCTTTTTAGTATCATAGACCCTAAATATCCTCGCTAAGGCTGTATTTCCTTCATCACTCTATCTACATCAATTCCCAAGACTAATGTTGGGACTTTAATTCCTCTTTCTATCCTAATGAATTTCATACACCTCTCATTCACTTAATTATACAAAGGTGTATGAAAATGAGAGGTACAAATGGATGTCGTAAGAAGAGTGAAGACCCTCAAGTTATGAAGAAGCCAATTGTCTTCATTTACATATTGACAGTCTTTGTACTTGAAAGATACCATTGTCTTTGTTTTTATATGCTTGTTTCTCATGCACCATTGTTAATGTACCTATCTTGAATAGTGCAAGCATCTATTGTTTCATATAAGAGTTTGTCCTTTCCTTCAACTTGTATTGGCACTTATACTTGTTGCAAGAACAATTTTACTTTGTCATATAACTTCTATCTTTCCTTGTCATTGAACCTTGTCACTTCACCCATATTTAGATGAGGCCTTAGCACCCTTGGGATACCATTCATTAATTCTAAAGCATCTATCGTGTTGAGTATCCACTAAGCCTTTTTAGTATCATCAAGAAAAGTGTCATCCACTAAGCCTTTTTGGTATCATAGACCCTAAATATCCCCGCTAAGGCTGAATTTCCTTCATCACCCTATCTACATCAATTCCCAAGCCTAATGTTGGGACTTTAATGCCTCTTTCTATCCTAACGAATTTCATACATCTCTAATGTTGGGACTTTAATGCCATTCTATAAAAGAGAAGACTCACAACCCAAAGCATACCAAGATAACAATAATGGGATGCCAAGTATGATACAAATCAAGTAAACAAGGACCCAAATAATTTTCTTATATACAATAGGATCAAGTATATTCTCCAAGCAAAACATGGGTTCCCTAAATATTTGCTTGTTAACTTATCTTCTCATTTTTTCGAGTGTTGGTACCACAAACTTATATTCACACGATAACTTATCTTCTTGTTTTAACGAGTGTAGGTACCACCAAATAGGTATCTTTCGGATCTATATTCCTCGAGTTATGATCAAGATATACTTAGAGAGGTTGAAAGTGAGACGTGTTGTACTAGATCTACTGGTTCTAGATCAACTAGATCTGAAAAGGTAAGGAAAATATTTCGTATACGCATGCAATTTTTTATTGCCAACGGAGGGTCATGTAATTATGATGCTGAGAGCATAGGTGACATTGAGTTTCCCTTGAGTTATAAACATCTAGTGCAACAATGGGCACCTAAGGAGCTACCTGAAGTGGACACATAATTCTTCATCAGTGGGAGGATGTATTGCATTGCTCCTTCGTCCTTACATGGATTGGGGTTATTTTCCATGGATGGAATAAAGGTCAAATATGGCAATGTAACTGAATTGATGGAGTATGTTGGACCATTATACAAATACAATCATCGGTTGATGTTGGTTTGATATATGCAAAGTATGCGGAGATACGGAGTTGCCGCAAATTATATACAACTAGTAGATAACAATCAAAATAAAGGGGAAACTATGTAAATTGATGGAAGGCCAAAAGCTTCTGGAAACATTGCGGGCTTTATAAATAGTACACGACCAGTGGAAACAACTAAGCAACCAAATTTCATATTTGAGGGACATGAAGGAAATCATATATTTGTATGTGTAACAAAAACAATAGTTCCAGGTGAAGAGTTGTTGATCGATTACAACTTAAATCGAATAGATGGAGGGGGTGCGACTATGGGGGTAAATATGTTACATACCATTCAAATCAACCTTTGATCAATCATTGTTATAATTTATCAATGCAATATTTCAATTTTTTACTGCATATATTTCATTTTTCATTATTTATTTTCTGATATTACTACAATATTTCATTTTTGTAATGTTACAAATACTTTCATAACTCTTGTTGATTAATTTATTGTGTCAACATATGTCCAGGGTGATCATGAGAAATCACACGCTACATCTGTCCAGGGTGACCGTGGAAATGCACCCGTTGTGCCTCAGCAGGTAAATGTTAAATATAGTAACAACTTATGACTACAACAACTAAATTTATGAAATTTCATTATTTATTTTCTGATATTACTCCAATATTTCATTTTTTTAATGTTACAGGTGAATTTCATAACTTTTGTTGATTGGTTTATTGTGTCAACATCTGTCCAGGGTGACCGTGGAAAATCACCCGCTACATCTGTCCAGGGTGACCGTGGAAAGGCACCCGATGTGCCTCAGCAGGTAAATGTTAAATATAGTAATAACTTATGACTACAATAACTAAATTTCTCAAATGTTAAAGTTCATATCATTAATTTTATTCATTAATGTATTATGGCATGGTCGTCGTGGGAAGGAACCCACTCGTAGTATATCAGATCAGGGTGACCGTGGGAAGTTAACGGTCGCAAAACAACATCAGGTAAATGTTAGTGCTTAATAATAACTAAATTTGATTACAATATCTAAAAACAAATTATGTTAAGATTATTTTAATTTCATTTATTGTTTGATGTTTTTAGTCCAGTACAGTCGATTTGGACAATGAGGATCTTGAGGATGAAATATTTTATTCCACTGACCCAATAAAAACTGTTGCAAAGGCCTTAAAGAAGGAAAACATAAAATATCTAGGTTTGTTTCGCAAAAGACCCCTGACACAGGAGGACATGGCAAGAATTATAGAGCTACAAAATCTAATAACTAATTTTGGGGTAAGTGGCATCTTCACATATTTTTATTAGCTATGACATGAATTTCATATATGTTTTTTTGTTTTATATTTTCTATATGATTTGATAAAGTAAAACTTTCCGTTTGTAGGAGTTTTTAAATCTCGTGCCCCGGGAACTTGCCAAGCCTGCAACTGCTATAGGTAGCAGTGATGGTCCAATGCAACAAAAAAGTCGACATAAACAAGTACAAGTGAGGCTTTTTGACCCTCCTGAGGTTCCCCTCGAATCCATTGATGAGTGCACTGATGTTTTCCGAAATGACACGCCGAAGCACGATGAGCCGGAGCCTGGTACTCCACATGACTCTGAAGATGAACGTGATGTAGATGGAGAGGAAACTATTCATGGAGCCACACGAATTAAAAGCATCGAATCACTAGATCTCACCTTTCTGGTGGATGACGCATGTGTTCCGATCAAGATTCATAAGATTGCAGGTATTTTTTAATTAATTGATTCATTTTTATCATGAAATTGAAATGGACATTTGTTAAGATTATTATAAATTAATGGATAACATGTTTCTACAAGAAACATTGATTTCTATAGAAACTTGAATGACAAAGCATTGGAGCTGTTTGGCCCCACCATTCACACCTGGTGGAATGCCAAGATAGCGAAAATAAAGATGAATTGATAGGCCACATGGTAAACTTGTTTGGCAATACGTTCAAAAAGAAAGTAGTTACAAAGTTAGCCGATGAGAATTTAAAATATACCAGGGCCCAATATAGGGAGAAATTGTAATTAGACCTCAAGCATGAGTGCCCTCCCATGGTTCTGGAGAAAGAGTGGAAGGCCCTGATAGAGGATGCAAAGGAGAACTTGTTTAAAAAACAAGGAAGACATCCACGACCTGGTAAAGCAAGGTACAACACATGTCATCTTCTTAGTGAAATATTCTCATTTATGTTTTCTTTCTTGTTTTAAGTAACAATTAAAATATCTATTTTTCTTCAAAAATTTCATATATAGGTTACCTGACACCTCCAAAGAAACCAAGGCTAGAATGGAAAAGCACGGGCAATGGTGGCTATGGAAAGATAAAAGCCCAAATCGTAATAATTAAATGATTAACTATGGTGAATATTTATTTAATAGTAGTGAACATATATATGTTTTTGTTATTGGTAATTTTAATGATGTTATGCATTGCAGTTAAATAAGTTCGACATTGATTCCACTGAGGAGGACCTAAAGCTTGGTTACAAGCATTGTTTTAAAAGTGTGATTGAATATAGGAGAAGCTTGGGGCAGACTCCAATCTCCCCAGCCACGTAGGTAAATAAAATGAATAAGGAAACCGCAGTAGCATACTTGTAAAGTCTATTCATATTTTATTATATCACACTTAACTAAGTATTTATGTTTGTTTTCAAGCAACAGTGCAACCACAACAGTGAATCTAGCGGTATTCAGCAGACACCACTTCATACTAGGGAGCACATGTCCAATGATAGTGGGGAGCAGAGTACCCATTCCAGTATGTATGCTTCAGAATTAGAAGTATTTACTGTGATTGTAGATATTTATTTCTAGACTTATACTTATATATTATATTCTTTAAATGGAAGAGCATGTAGCTAAGGAGGGTGAAATGCGAGAGGAACCAAGTGGACAAGAAATTAATGTATCAACTGTCACAGCTACACAGAGAGGTAAAGAGAAATATTGTAATGTTAATAAAAATAATGAAATAGTTATTTCAATTATATTTTAACATATCGATATTATCATTTTCATTGTTGCAGTTCACACCCCTGCATAGTTGCCTCCACGCCCTTCTCAGTGATGTACCATAAGTATGGTACATGAGTGCATGGAAACACAAACAATAGAAGGACAGAGCGCAGGAAATACAGTGTCAAAGGATGATTATGATACCCCAATCGTCAATTTTATGAATGTTAAAAAACATAAATCAAAGAAAAACTAGATTTATAAATTCATGACCCGTATTTGGATGTTTATTGATGTTGCTAGTATGAAAAATTGTTTATATGAATTACAACATTATGCTTCAATGTTTATATGTTCATATGTTTTGATGACTAGCCTAGTTATGAATGAATGTCTATATATTTTCCATATAAGCAAAATCATTTGTTGGGCATGGGGAATTGAGAGCAATGTGAGGGGGGGGGGGATGGGCCATATGAGATTCCACCTTCACGTGGTTGGCCCTGTTATGTAGAGAATAACCTATTCTCGAAACAAAGAGAAGCTCATTAATGTATGCGACCACTTAAGTTTTTTCTAGAGTATTTTACATAACTAAATGCTTGTTTATTTTCTTATATATTATTTACTCATATAAATAATTTTTATTTTATGATTCATGCAGGTCTTGGTGATGAAAATGTATCTCATGGACAAATATTATCAAGTTGTATGGCCTAATGGATCTGGCGAAAGGACAATGATAAGGTAATGGTTTTGACGTGTTTCTTAAAGTATAGAACTCAATGTAGAACTTATGGAGACATATAAATGTAAAAATACAATTTTGATTATTGTTAAGATATTCATATTTTCTAGGATATTACTAACATCAAATTAATGTATGATACCCTATTTTTGTGGGATGCATAGAGGGTTTATTAATTGTCCCACAAACAAGTGGGTCTCATACATCAATTTGGTGTCTCGCTAGGTTGTGACCTATCAGTATATTTTTGAGATATAAGTAATTTTATAAGTCGATGTGCAATAATATATAAACACATAAAAATATTTTGATCAACCATTGAAATATTGCACCTACAAATATACTTTGACATGTTTCTAGGACCATTTATCTCCCCATACAGATTGAATTTTATGAGTAATTGAGTTGATGAGTTTATGTGATATATGTTGGCTTAATTTTTATTTTATATGAATTTAACAATGCTTGAGGTTTTGATCTAATGATTGGTACAAGTAGGTCAAAAGGTTGGTCTCCATCAAATTCCACATGAGAGAAGAGGGGGATTATTCCCCCTCTCTAATCTTTAAGGGACACAAACATTCAAAGAACTCAAGTCACTCAATAAGACATATGCTCATTTGATTTGTTGATTGGGGGAATTTGAATTAAGGAGGGAAATTTGTCCCTTGAAACAAGGATCCTTGATTCTAGGGATCCTAGAGACAAGTTCCCTTCAATCAAGGATTGATTCAAGGGTTAGTTATGATATTTTATTATAAGTAGGAGATAGGATGAAGTCAAGTATATTCTATTTTGTCTTTGGAATAATACTTTCATAATTATGATAGTGAATTCAAATTGTAGAGGACACACTGTTGTCATGAGTTAAATTTCTTAATAAGGAGACTACATTTTCAAGAACTTATGGTTTCACTAAGGGTTCTTGTAGAGACCTTGAGTAGGTCCCACTCAAGGGAATGAAAATAACCCTATTTTCTATGATATTCTTAGTTCTATAGTAGTTTACAAGTTCATGTAGTAGTTTCATGCAAGTTATTAC
>ML792985.1:465288-501872 GCA_009831015.1 Picea engelmannii | reverse complement strand
TGACAGGTCCTTTGTAGCTACAGGGTAGTTAAAAAGAATGGTAAAAGAAAGCAAAAGTTTAACACTTATGTCTGTAACAAAACATGAAGTTTGTGATGCTAAACATGAGATGGTTCAGTATGTTTATAACAGTCATGAAGTGTCACCAGGGTTACAGCATGAGGTTCGGCTGCATAATTTGATTATTGTTCCTATTCAAAAGGGGAAGCATGTTTTTTCATTTTCATTTGCATACTCAGTATTGTTGATTCGTTTGTTGTTGTTCACTGGTGTATGGCTGCAAAGTGCGACAAATAATATAGATGATTGTACGATAAATGAAATGATTACTTTGATAAACAATGCTATCTCAGTTTTCATGTTTGTTGTGATTAGTCAGGTGATCATTATCCCAGCAGAGAGGATGGATGATATAGGACAAAGTGGGGAGGCAGTACCCTCACTTCTTACCTAAGTAAAATCAGACTTTTGGTGGTCCAAAAGATTCCAAAGTGGGGAGGAATGATCCAGGAGGCTCCCCAAGCTCAGAAAATGCTCAAAAATCAAAGTTCTCAGAATTGGATGAAACCAATTCCATTGCGACTAACTCATTGCTCTAATTCTGGCAGTATATTTACTTCCTCAAATGGGCTCCATATGCGAAAGTTATCGCGTTCTGATCGAAAACCCAAACAGGTAAAAAGTCAAAGGACTGACAAAAAGTCAATGCTGATGTCAGCATGACGACAACATCACATCACCACCGACACCTCATGATGCAGACTTGGACCAATGACAGTGCGACAAGTGGCAATAGTTGACTGGGCAGATGTGGATGGCAGATCCAATTAGAGTTGGACACGTGGCAATTTTGATCAAATGTTGAGGTGCCACATGGCCCAGGCATGGGTAGCCACATGGCACCAAGTCAGGGTCAAATAGCAAGTTTAAAAGTTTTCAGGGTCCATGGGTTTTGAACCCACGACTGCCCACCATAGTCCAAACCTTGGTAAATGACCAAACACCAATGGCCGACACATAATGCTTGTTATATGAAACATATTTAAATATATTTAAAATGCAATATAGTGTTGAATGGTGGCAGAATGGAGTTGGGGCTGAGCCCTAGCCCGCAGGCGCGTTATGCAATATGTGACCACCGACCAAACGAAAAGGGGGCGTGGACCAATAAACCTTTGGTGCCTAACCACCAAGATTTTTGGGGCTGTGACCTTATCCAAGTGCCCAAATTCAGGGCTTAATACATGCACATCTTTTTATTAGGCCGACAGTCCCATGGAACGCGCCACGGATCCAAGAGCTAGTGAATGGTTAGGGCCAACGCTTGGCCATTTTTCTTTGCATATGACCATATATAGAGGGTGTGCGCCACATTTTGGGGGGCTTAAGCCCAAATTTATGTAAAAACGGGTTTTTACAATAGTTTTTGGTATTTTTAAATTATTTTGACTGTATTATGTCCAGAAAATGGATCTTTTGAGGATTTTAGGCCATTTGAAGGGGGATTTGATCCCAAAAAGAGGCTATATCTTGAGGGAAGTTGGGATTCCTCATCTAATCCTTGAAAACCATGAAACTGGGCTTTTTGAAGCTTGTAGGAGACTTTTTGATGCAGGGTTTTGAAGGAGTAGTTTGTAAATTTTGGTCTTTTTTCATGTTTTGTGAGGCATTTTTCTCATGTTGTTGAGAGGATTTTGATGGTGCATGCATGAATCTGAGCAAGGAGATCTTTCAAAGAAGACATGAAGCATGTAATGTAGCAGAAAAGAGCATTGTAAGAGAACTTTGAGCATTTTAAAGAGAAATAAAGAGGTCCTCCACTTGGAAGTGGGCCCGGAGACGTAGCCAACAATTGGTGAACTTCGTTATCAACCTCTTGTTTCTATTTCTCTTTCTGTTTTGTTGTTTTATTCTCTTCATTTGCAGCATGAATATTAATGGCTGATCTATTTATACATTAATAAGCATCAAGTAAAAGTCACATTTGATATTCCGCAAACAAGATAACAAGTTTATGTATTTCACATTCTTAATGATCCGATGCAAAAAGTACATTAAACTAACTTGCGATTTATCAGTAATACCTTCGTTTTTGGATCAGTAACTCAAGTCTACTAAGATCTAGAAAATCTATCTCAAGATACCATAAATCAATGAATTACAAACATTTTGAGGGGGGAAGGAGTATAGATCTATATTAAGTAGAAAGAATTATAACAATAAGCAATACCTTCAGTTTTGGTTGTTGTACTCCTTGCTCCAAGATCTATAACTTTGATTCTTAGCCACAAACTTTATTGGTTGAAGAAGCACAATAATATGTTGTATTGCAATAAGAAAACACTTAAATCTCTCACTTAGGATCTAGTAAAGATAGTGTTGATCCCCAACACTCAACAATATGTTGTAATCTTAGGACTAAAGAATATTTCTCTAATTCATCAGTGTAAGAATACTTCTCTCTTGTGATCCCCATCCTATGGATTTGGCCTCTTCTTATAGATCTTTAGAGGATCCTAGAGATAGGCTTCATGGCATGTGAACTAAGTAATTACAAGTCATGCACAAGTTCCATGCTCAATTATGATCTTTTGCGAACCCATTATGATATTTTTTCTCAAGTTCCATTCTCAATTATGAGATTTTTCCAACTCATTATGAACATTTTTCTTAATTATGAGTTTTTTCCAACTCATTATGAACATTTTTTTGAATTATGAGTTTTTTTCTCAATTATGAAATAAATATTATTTCATAGTTATGAAATTGTGATGAAATAATTATGAAATTTTTTCTCAATTATGTAATTTCATCCTCATAACATTTCATAGAAACCTTGCAAAGCCTATGGTTCCAAATACAATTATAACAAATTCCCCCTAATGTATGAGGTTAGAAGAGGAACCGATGGTCAAAATATATTATTAAAATATATGGTGACGAGTGGCTTAAGGAGGAGTTCAGTAGTTTAGGGAACCAGGAAGTACCTAAAAACTGAAATCAGATGCAAGACCATGGACACAAAAAACTACAAGGTGGATCCATGTCATATAAGAGATCACAACTATAAGAAAATAGAATGTGGATCTATGTCATAGTCTACATCAGAAATACATTTAGCAAAAACAAGAGTTCCCATGTGGTTTTTAAAGTACTTATCAATTAGTGATATAATCTTGCACAACTTAGGAAGGGTAGCATCATTGGAGGATGCCTCTAGCCGGCCATGTTCTTCAATTCAAACTCAATGATCATACACATATACATCATGTGGATGAATGAGATGATGTCAAGCATAGTAGAAATCGTTTGATTACCGGTCATTAATAAATGTTTCTAACAAACACGAGGGTGCCCATGAATAACAAAAATAGACACCAAGGTAAATAGTACAATCTAGAGAGCGTGAATAGAGGATTTTGTGTCAAACACTTATAGAATTGATCAATCATGATTCAATGATGTAAACCCATTGTTAATCACAAAGAAATATTTCCATTGATGTATGTAAGTACCATGGTACTATCTAGTTTCTAGATCTGCTTCCTAGATAATGAGCTAGTGTCGATAGGAAAATATCCATCGAAAGGAGAGACTTAATGTATCCCACATCAGTCAACATGAAAAAATAACTGGGAGATTTTGTGAAGAGAAAAATCACCAAGTACAACTGACACAGGGATATCTGACATGAAAGGTCAACAAAACTGTAGAATCACCAACTTGGGCTCAAATTCCCTAGAGCATATTGCATGACACAATAATTACTTGGGAAACACTAACTCAAAGGACCATTGATATAACGAAATAACACATGAGGCATTGAAGCACTCTCCATAGTGATTGGAAGAGAAATCATATAGAGGAGTAGATAACTCATAATCATGGTACAACTTCTGAGGCAATCTAAATCCAAACTATAAGAAAATGACACAAATATGTGCCATGTTCAAGGGTGTGACAATAATTGATGGTTTCACTCAAATTGAATAAATATCGATACACTTTCCCCCTCTTTATTTTTCTTTTTATGTTTTTTTTTTCCCTTTTAATCTCTTTTTCATGGTTTAATGAGTGCAAAAAAGAGCTAAAAGTATGTTACAGTGGAGAAAACGAGTGGCTCAATGCCATGCAACTACATTCCAAGTGCATGGAATAGACCTATGCACAACTGTAATACCCTGGTTTTGAATCCCCAAATTTATAATGTATTTTGGAGATACGATACATAGGATGGTGAGCCAATATGTTAAGGCTAGAATGCCTATAAATTTGAAAGGTCAGAGTGCCTAGAAATGTAATACTTTGAATATTATTAATACAATACATCGCTAATTGCAAGACAGACAAGGACAAAGATAGGGGCCTATGATTCCATGAGAGAGGGGGATAAAGGGGCTAAGTCTTTTATTATTATTTTTATTTACCCATCTTGGTATTAGTTGGGAAAAGTGGTTACATGAGCTTCTTGTGAGAATTTCATTTGGTGCTTTATTGCATGTAATTATATAAACCCCACTTTTGGGATGTTTGGGAGTTCCTTGTTCATTGTTACTCATTTTCATTTGTTCCTCATTCATTATTTCTCTTGGTTTGGACATGGGAAACAAAATATGGGGAGAGAGGATCCATTGGTTGTTGGATATAAGAAATTTTTTATTATTTCAAGAGGGAATGGATGCATGTGTGCATGAGAATAATGGCAGTTGAGAAAGAATTGTCTAGAGCTGAGATTCCTTGGAGTTTTCAGCATTGATATTTCTTGACCAGTAGCACTGGAGCCTTGGAAATGAAGTGGAATAGCCTAAGGTACTTCATTGAAAATAAAGGGGTTCATTTCTTTGGGTTGTGCAAGCTGAAGGGGAAGAGAGCTGACAAACTAGGATTGTTGTGTGGTTGGGAAATCTGTGAGAGCTTGATAGCTAGTTGTGTCTTAGACTCGGCCTAGGACTTGTCTTTGCAGATTCATATCCCTGGCTCGAGGGTGACCTGCTATTGCGACTTGGAACAATAGAGTCTATGGTTGGATGGAACAATCGACGTCTTCAACTAGTTGGTGAATGATTAATTTAAAGATAAGTGCTCTCTATGTTTTCTATGTAATTTATATTTCGTTGTGTATTTATTATCTCTGAGATGTATTTACATTGTGCATGCTTGTTGTTAATGTTGTGCATGGCATGTTGGTCATTTATTTTATAGTTTATCATGCTTCTTGATTATTGCATGTGTTGGTAACATGTTTCTTGATTAATAAAAAATGGTAACAAAAATTTGTATATGCCCAAGAAGGAAAATTTAGAGGTACCCGAGCAATGGGTACATTATTGTTTGTTATTTGAAGTTTTTTTGTGATGATGTGACCTACATTGGTGGTATGGGCACGTCACAACAACAAATGCAAACATGCATATGGGAAAATGATGTCCAGACATTGTTGTTTTCTCCAGGGATAAAGGTAGCAAAACATAGGTAAAATTATTCAAATGGAAAATGGTCAAGAGTGACTGCAATGGAAATAAGTGGAATCAAGTGAATGATAATGTAGTAGTATGCACCAAGACAGAAATAGAAACAAGAAAATGCAACTGTAAAGAAACAAAAATAATGGGAACCCCTTCGATACATGGCTAGAAAAACGATTAAAAGAGAATAATGAGGTCTCAAATTTTAAGTCATGGTGGGGCTAAATATAGGTTGCCGAGGATATAGAGAAATACAACATGGGTGCTAAATGAAAAAGGGGATGCTAAGGAAATACATCAAGGGTAGGCACTATCATGCAAGTTATGACATGCAACATAGAAGAGATAATGTCACAACATGGAGGGGTTTAACCTAAGGCACAATTTCTGTAAACAAAGGGTTAGTAATGAAAGATTGGAAAGAAGGGAAAACCCTATTGCTATGTGCTAGATCGAAACACATACCTCATAGTTTAGTGAATATTACCATAGAAAAATTACTAAAGAAAATTTATTCAAAGTATTGTATACATTATCAATGACACTAGTCCAAAATTTAATAAATCCAGTATAAACCTCCAATAATAACTCGTGCTCTATAATACAAAACAAAAACCTTTAAAATAAAATATGGTACAAAGAACTACAAAACATTTCTAGTTATGCATAGTACCTCTTTAGGTATAGCCCATTGTGAGGCTTAATCCAAGGATTCTTGTCGTAATCAATGAAATCATGGGCCCTAATTGACATCATATGACACACCATGTTGGGGCCATGCCACATAGGTGTAAAACACCCAACCCCCTAAGTACCCTTTTTAAGGGATGGGGTATTAAATTTTCTCTTTACCTCAACCATATCAAAGCCTCCTCTAGAGGGCACCATCATCTTCGACTCATCAAAAGCTTTCCAACGACTATCACCATGCTCAAAACTGAGCTCTGGATCAAAAGTTATGACCTTCCAAATTTATACCTTCTTGGTCAAAGTCCACCTCACCACCACGTGGCACCCACATCACTTGTGTCATCTGATGTAGAATTGGTGTGTCATAACACATCACCTTCGAGTGTCACATGGATTTTGGTGTGGCACCTTCAACCTAGCCCACTGGACCCTCGACATTTAGGGCCCTTGACCCTCACTCACTCAAATTAACATACTTCTGATACCTGATATTTCGAGGCTCCGACCACTAGGATATCGGACCACCAGGGTACTGGGATACTGGCCCCTAGGTAAGACAATACTCCAACCCTTAGTAACTGCAATCACCCAGTCTGATAGTTGATTTGGCACCAGGACACGTGGCTCTACCATGACCTTCCTCCTGGCATGACATGTGACCCTATCATCACCTGCCACTTGGCTTGACATGTGGCATTCACTATCTGAGATGGACCACTTCTCAAAGTGCCAAATCACCATGACACGTGGCACAATCACCACTTGATACATGTACCTCCCATGTGGATTAATGAGGGTGTACACATCATCATCCAACATACGATCTCTCCACTTGGGTGTTGACATATGTCCATTTTTCTTTGGCTTAATTACGTTGTCTGATGTAATTGACACATGTCTCACTTCGAGCATGTTGGTTTCCATGTTGGAATGATACATCATGCTGACATCGACTCTCCCTTTTAGCCTCACTTAAGTGGAACCCACGACGATCTACAACTAAGGTTATGTTGACTCTTAAAATTGTCATGAAGTCAACAACATGCAAAGAGATGCAAGGCACATATAATTTTTGCGAAAATAAACATATATATATATATATATATATACTAAGTAAACTAATAAGTGGGACCCCCTATGGTGTTGTATAAAAAGTTCAAAGAGGATCCCCTTAAAAGGATATTTGGAAACTAACATCATTAGAAGGCATGCATTTTGTTGATACATATCATCTTGGTATTTTCTTCTTAGTATAGGTCTATGGTTTCAAATGGGAAAAAGGATCATCATATTTCTTACTAAGTGTCTGTCATTTTATACATGCTTATGATAAGTTTTATTTCACAACTCCTTGGTAAACATGGTGCAATATATTGGCAAAGGGGTGTTCAATTTACATATGCATATAGTATGTCGAACATATATATATATATATATATATATATATATATATATATATATAAGTTTCGACACACATCATATGATTTACAAAGATATGAATGGTATCGACCTTGTTGGTGGAAATTGCAATGGATTCAAAAGTTTGGTGGTGTTAGTGTATGTGGGACATACGACTTGACTGCAAATTATTCAAACAAGAGAGTTATGGATATTTAATGAGGTAGGTGGAAACATATGAGGCATATGGGGTCATATGACATGGCATAAACTTGGTGTTCGTCGGATGTCTAAGGTTTTGACGTCGTAAATTCTTGGAGTTTGCAAAAGATTAATGTTGGCCACCACCCTAGCGCGACGTGACCAACAATTATTGCACCTTGGTTGTTTTGGGTTACCACATTTGGGGTTTTGGCATTCGATCCAATTTGAGTTGAGGAAGGGTTTGATCATTGGGTTGTAACTGTTGTAACTATTTCAAAGGGAAAATAATTAATACGCAACTCCACGTACCAGGGTTTCGACTCCCTTTCATCTAAAATTGTTCTTTGCTTAATAATTTACTCGCGGCTCTGTGAATGATGTGTTTTTCTTGTTAATATGATTTCTCTCATGTTATGATTATGGAAATATGAAGAATGGTACTCCTATTTGAACGAATATATATTTTTGAGCCGAATAGTTGAGATCAAAAGACATTTAATGAAGAGTTGCAGATAATGGTAGTTGATCTTTCTGCGTTTTAATTCCCACCCATTATCTCTTTGTTTGGAACATACATATCTTGGCTTCTTCTATTCTATAGCTCACGAGTTTATTTGTTTGAAAACTATCATATGCAAAAAGTTGCATTACCGTCCATGGGTATGTTTATTCTTTTAGGTTTGAGACTCCACAACCTCATGCATAATATTTGGTGTTCAGGGTCAAAAAGAAAGTTTTTGATTGAAGCTACGATCTCATATTTTGGATTTCATTGATTGAATGGTTATGGGTTGTCACTACCTATTTTTGCGCCCTACACGATTACAATCTTCATTTGCAAGTATTCGGTAATACTAGTCCTTTACACATGGCTCTTCAGTTGTCTATTATTCAAATTTGGCCTTACAACCCAGGGGTATAGTCTCTTCATTGTGGTCGTATGCAAGTTGGTTGCATGCAGACTATAGGTTATCGATTTTCCAAAGGGAGAAACCCCACAAACTAATACACAACACTCTGGAATGTTAGTTTTATTATGAACTTGGTTTGTAATTCTTGTGAGCCCAACCAAGTTTTAAAATAAATTTTGGGTTTAGGACCCTCGACATCTCTGAGTTTATTTTTTCATGTATGTGATGCATATTTTGATTTATGGTTTGAATTTATGCTTGTTGTTACAAATTGAAGCTACCAAATCAACTTGAATTTGTTGATTGAATAATCCATTTGGTGAAGGCCAAACTTAGGTTTTATGATGAAGTTGTCATTTGAAACTTTTGATAAGAAGTGGTTTCATGTTGAAGTTGATCTATACTGGGATTGATGTTTGATGGTTTGTACTGTGGAATAACTTAACTTCAGAAATGATAACACTGTGTAATTGAGGAAATCGTGAAAAGTCATGTAAAGGTATTGAACAAAAATAAAGAAATCATGACCATTGGGCATGGTACGGTGAACAAAAAATAATAAATACTACATGGGCTGGAAACATAACTATTATTGAAACATTTTTGCAAGCTATGAGTTGAATGAAGGATTTGGCAATGAAATAAGCAATTATGATTGAACTTTTGTTTAAATAACCTGATTGTATGTGGTTATAATTCTGCTTGTCATGAATGGTTGAAAATAGAAGAGGATCATATAATTTATAAATAATGCATGTCCATTTACATTACCTGTCATAAATAAGACTTTTCACTCATTACAATCCTAGCCCATTTTCCCAAGTTCCCTTTTATTCCCATGCTTCAATTATAACTATGTGAAATATTAAATTGCAGAATTGAATTGATTATGATAGAAGTATTTAATTTTTCAAGGTTAACTCTCCTTTATAGCTCAGATAAAGAGTTTTAAATTGGGTGCACTTCATCATAAGGAGTTAATGAAACTGTCTATAGTAATTAACAATCCATTTTTCTTTCCTGTAATACTTACCATTTTACGCTCATTATAAATCATGTCATTTAATACCAAATCCCTCTTCAAATCCCTGTTCTAAGTGATTGCTAGCTTTGAGCACATGAATTGCATGATGATTGCTTGCATATGTATTTTTATGAACAGATCCATGCTTGGATATGTATTATTATGAATAGAGACATGTTTAAATTATTTTTTTTGCAAAGTTTTAAGTGAAATATTAGTTGAACTTTAGTTCTGATTTGTGTATATGTATATCATTATGAGTTTTTTCAGCAGGGGTAGTCATGGTAGGAGAGGAAACAATAGAGGTAGGGGAATAGGTCCTTGATAAAGGGGAAATAAGAGGCTCCGATTTTCTATACATTTTGATGCAGATTCAGA
This sequence comes from Picea engelmannii, assembly GCA_009831015.1. Lineage (NCBI taxonomy): Eukaryota > Viridiplantae > Streptophyta > Pinopsida > Pinales > Pinaceae > Picea > Picea engelmannii. Next base: position 491,802 of record ML792985.1, on the reverse strand, counting down.
AGAATTCAATCAGTTGTTGCAGACAGGTTTCCTTAATTTGGCTAGTAAAACATTCTATAGACCTCCACTTATGCCTCAGAACCCTCGTCCAAGTATCGATATTCCAATCCCAAACCATGTTTCCGCTCCTTTAGTTAGACCATAACATGATGGTTGGAAAAATGTTGTACATCCTCCTTCTGGACAGTCACATGGTTGGCCAAATATTGATCACCCTCACCAACCCCCTTTTCATGCCTCGCATGTTGCTTCTCCCTTGCATCAACAACCTATATCCCAAGCCTCACATGCCCATCATGCCAAGGACAAGATCGTTGAGCTTGAGAATATTCCAGAGAAGGAGAAAGTAGTAGCAGCTGAGTCAAAGTCATCACACGAGTCATCACATTCAGTCACTTCACATGTGCAGGGAAATGATCAGAAATTTGCTAAGGCAGGTTCATCAGTTGGGAGAAATGAAAGGGCTGAAAGCAATCATAGCAAGAGAGGAGAAGCCTCTCACAATAAATATGGTTTCTCATGATATAATGATATCTGTATATGAACTTGTTTGCACTTTATTTCAAACATCATATTATTTTTGGCAGCCTATGATTTTGAAAACGTTTTATTTGGGACAACTCATACTTTGACAGTTTTATATTTTGGATGGTCTTATATTTTTATGCTATATGTTTTGCACAGATCTACATGATGGTTAAATTTGGATGAATTTAAATAATTATTACATGGAGCGACAAGGGGATTCTTATGAACATTATGTCTTATGCATTTTTATGACATAGGTTGTATGATGTGGCAAGATGATATGTCTTGCATCTATGGTGGAATTTACAAGGAGGAAATGGTTCATTAATTGGTCTAAATAAAATAGGGGGTCCCACTTATTAGTATTATTTAATACCCTTATCATATTATTATTATTATTTATTAATTTACTTGACAACTTTCCTATTAACTAACTAATGGTTAGTTAGTGAGTAACTAAAAGTAGTTGAATGATACAACTACTCTGGAGATATAAAAAGGGGTAAGTTGCACAAAGTAAGAAAGGAGAACATATTTCTCTGATAAGTTCTGCTCTTACTTCCAAGTGAGATTTCATTACTACTTCATTCATCTCCGATTTCTAAACTAAGACACTTCTTATGATAGCAGGGTCTATTGAAGGTGACAAAAATCTAGAACCAAGAAGCATTGAATTTTGATATGCTTCTAGGTTGATTGTATGTTTGATAGTCTACAGACTTCTTTTGGTTTCTGGATTAGTTTCTAAGTACTAAATAAGATTCTTGTGCAGAGTCATAATGGAGTGCAAGTTGTGGTTGTTGACTTATCATTCTTGGTCTGATTTGAAGGCACCAGTGGCATATGTGTATGTTACCTTTGATTGTTAGACTTACATCTAGTCCATTGTAACGAACCTTCCGTTTGTCACGACAACGAACCTCTTATAACAAGTAAAAAAAAATTGTGTGTGCGTGTGTACAAGGGTAATAAACATTTTATACTCTGTGTAGCAACGTGACAGCGAACATGTCGCATGCAACAGTGACAACAACATAACGACCTAAGACGCACATCAAGTATCTGCATGAAATGAACGACAATCAATCAACAATAAATAAGACTGACTACCCGCCCGTCCTACCCTGCAATGGTTAGGACCTCCAAGACACATAAGCAACGCTCAAGCCCAGGTTCCCATCGATTTTAACCATTTAAGGTCTCAGGGATGACGACTATTCTGAGGAACATGGAGGTGTCTACATCCTTCCCGACACAAGCAGACCCAACTAAACATGCTAAGTCAATAATGAGTGTAAATGAGTAAAAAGTCATCTCATAAGGAATCATAATTCAAGAGCGGTAATACATTTTTTTTAATCTTATGCAACTTAACTATACGTCTTGTTTTTAAGGAAAAATTCTAGGAGTGTGTAAAGAGAGGCTATAAGCATATGTCATTATGTGATCCCATAAGAAACTCCATTATCTTAAATAATACAAAAATTATAACAACACTTTTACATTATGCCTCCATTATATGAAACTAATAATATCTTTCATGATAGAAATAAAGAGAAGTCACATGTAGACATAGATATATGAGGTATGTACATCAATGCAAAATATAAGGTGATATTGTACCTTACAAAGTAATCGTCTATCATTAAGGTCACCCTTCACTTTTTGAAACTTCAATTAATATCTTTTAAGAGATGGTTGATATAGCATTCAAATCGTATAAACTTCAATATTTAAATCACTTTACTCTTTTATAATATCCTTACTTTTGATTAAATACTCAATCTCAATCCTAGAAGGCCTTCAATCATCAATTGAAACATTTCAAAAATGAAGTAGTCTTGTTAATATTAACCACTACCTAAACAAATAGCTTGCAATTAGGAAACATTAGATTGATTGTTGTTATTAAAACTAACTAGAACAAGGTAGAATGTTGTTGAGGTGGTAGCATTGGTAACACGTATCTAAGCATTAAAATGATATTACACAAATACAAAAGTGTTGAAATCTGATCTAAGTGACCTTAAGCACATTCTAACATAATCTGCATTGACTAAATAACCTATAATTACACATGCTACCAGGATTCCCATAAGAAATTCTAACACGGTAACAATAATACCTTAAGAGCGCTAACAACAGTAAAAACAACATGAAGTTTCCAATGATATGTGTCCAATGAACCTCTCAACACAGTCCATAATCCAGGGGCTAAGCTCAGTCACCGGTTAAAGGCATTTCGTAGTCAAATAGCCCACTCAGTCGCATCTCGATTAGAGGTTCTCTCAGTAGATTCGGTGAGAGATTCATGGACCATGTAGGGTGGCATTAAAGACGTCAGGTTGACAACATAAAAAGTGGGTGTGTACAGCAAACAGACTGTTGAAGGTAAATCGAACAGGGCCATTCAAGCCACCAACAACAGTCCAGTGAATACAGCGACCCCAGATTGGTTATAATTTTTTTTTATACCTAAACTAACACTATCCTACAGGTTGCCACAAAACTGCCAAGGAAGCTTTATCCTTCACGCCAAAATCCACTACCAGCCTATAATAACATTCGTGACTAGACTTGAATACCGATTGTGGTCCAAGTCACTAAAACTTCTCAGTCACCCAATGCGCCTAAAATTGGGGTCAAACTTTAAACCGGCAGGGAGGGGAACTGTGACTTCATTGGCGTACTCATGATAAGACAGTGCTATCGTGGGGTGGAAAACATGTCGTTGTGTGTAATCATGGTGGAAACGTTATCTACGCAACAAGGTGAGAACCTTAGTGGCGCTGGGTGTAAGCGTTGTGGCAGTATAACACCAGGGAACAGAGAAGGGTGAATCCATCGAGCAACCCCCACATAGCCGAACCCAAATCCAATCAAAAAATCATCCTCCATCACTAAATGCGTGATGGGTGGTTGATGGCATCGCTGGGTTTAACAGTCCACACCCAAAACATAGATAAATCAACAACAGTGATGAGTTTGGCACTGTGCGCAATAAGAGTGGTGAGGTTCACGCAATGGAAATGTGTGTGAGAAGCTGGAACTAAGCACGAAAAAGACAAATAATATCAGGTTTAGGTTTTAGGTTCCCTTCCATAATGAAAGTGATTACAAAAGCATGTGCCGGATATGCAGGAATTCGAAGATCCGACTGCCAGAAGCGGGGAGGTCGTTGGTCTTCTTGACTGTTTCACTGAGCAGAAGAGTGAAGAGGTCCATGCATTGTAAATTTATAAATGCTTCTAAACCACAAACAAATAAATACTTCTAAACACAAGATCAATTGGCCTATAGTAAACTTGTCTTGTACGTTTTCTTGCTAGCGGTTGTTGTGAATGGAGCAACCATATCGAAATTTGGGACAGACAAGGCTTTAAAATGAAACAATCAAGGCCATCAATTAGCATAGATGAGATCGTTGGTAAGGTAGGAGTAAAATATGTACTCAACCTTTGATATCTGTCAACCTTAAATATATCCAAGTAGCAACCAAAATTGCCGAAGTCACAAGGGTAAAATGCTATCCAGGTAAGAAGTATTGCAGAGGTAAAATTTTCAGAAGATGCAGGGATAACAAAACACATGCTCTCTCAACACTAGAAGGCACAATCACAACAATAAATTTACCTACTTAAAACACATGCATATCTAAATCACACATCCTACAACATTTTATCATTCAACCGAAAAGTGTACCTTTGCCTTATCGCCCGCCTCGAATGACGTCTGCGCGCTCCGTGCCGCTCCCGCTCGCTGACCGTCGAGACCTCATCGGTACCTCCCAACCAATGCTAGGGGTACTCTGCTTCCCCCTTAGCCCCCCAAGCCACAAAGGGGCCACACACTATCCACATGGTACGTCTAGCTCCTAGCTTGCCTCACAAGGCTGAGCTACCACTCCTCTCCGAGCTGGGAAATCCCAACTCCCACAAATAAATCACTCAAGTCACTAATCCGGCAGCATAACATTACGCTAACAGCCAATCCCCTCTTACTTCTCCTCCCTCTCTTTTATAGAGTTTTAGAACTTCCATCTTTTCCCTAAATATCATTTAAGTTAAGTTTTAATAAAAATCTTCTAAAAGTTCTCCTTCGTACAAGTGTCATCCATCCCCCACTTTCCTCCAATTATTGTTTTCTTTAATTTATGAATTGTCTTATTTCCCTCACCCACCTAGGATTACTCCTAAAATCACTCCTAGGTGTCCCTATATTCCCTTACAGGTTTTAAAAGATTTCCCTAAAATGAAATTGCTAAATCAGTTTAAAATTAAAAGGTTCTTAAATTGCAGATTCTTTACCAAGTTGGTTTCCCTCTTTTTACCATGAGTTCCCCTCTTTCCCTTTTTATGTTACCTCCATTCCCTAGTTTCCTAAATGTTATAATTTCCCTCTTTCCCCTTTTTATTAGAGATAAAAACATCAGTTGCAATTTAACCCCCTTTTCCCTTTTATTATTAATTCAACATCTTTTTAAACTATCAAAAATAAAAAATAATTAATTTCTTCTTTATATTTTATATCCACATCTTTTAATTAATTTCTTACTCTCTTCATTTTACCCCAAAAATTTATGAAGACCAAAATTATTACTTAAATGGTTTTTATTTTAAATTTTACTATTTTAAATTTTTATAGATGTTTTCTCAAGGGTAGACAAAATTTTACCCCTAGCAAAGTTTTAGACTTAGGACTTAGATTCTGAACTGGGCGAAATTTTATTAGGGGAGTTGTTTTAAAATTTCTTAATATGTTAAATGTCTTAGGGCCATCTAGGTTCAACCCTCTATCATCATCAACGTGACGTTCCCTTCACGACGCACTAGGTGCTCCAAGGGTGCCACTCACCTCATCTGTTCCTTTGAGCGATGTGCCCTTCAGGACGCACTACATGCTCCAAGGGTGCCACTCGCCTCTTGACTGATTGGTAGACATCAATAACCCCTAGAGTCAACACTCTTTCGGGTGAACTTGTGGGAGACTAAGGGCTTCTAAGGAATAAGGCCCCCGCCTTATTGCATGCCCCTTAGAATCATCGTGAGCAACTGTCACAGTCTGCCCTCACAGCATCGTGGGTCCTCTCGAACTAGGTAATCGTTAACCTACAGTTCGAGCCACGGTGGGAGTGATAGTAGGCCGTGATAGGCCTGTTGTCCACACCTCTCCCTCAACCTCTCTGATAGTCGTGTGTGACCCCTTTACTCCATATGTGAGTCTGGTCGACAAGCTATCATCAGCCTGTATCATCAACAAATCATGTCAGAACATGTCCACATCATATCATCTAATCAAAATGTATTAATATCACAGTAAATCAATCAAACCCCAATAGCACACTCTGTGACTCGATCCAGATTCCAAGGGGTTCCATCGATGCCTATGCATCCTTAAGGTACAAAACCCTGTACACTCAGTAAAACCGAGTCAATAGCACCTGTCTCTTTCAATGCAGTAAAACAACATGTCATCCACCCATGATGCATCATAATCAAAGTCAAATGTTTGAATATCATAATAATCTGGATCACTTGCGAGCAAGTGTCCTCAAAGAATAAGTTCGCTCAGTGCGCCAGAGCAGGATGTTACATCCATACTTTGATAGTATGAGAAGTGTATTGGTTTTTATAGAATGAATGAATAAAATCAGTGATGGTTTTGCAACTCTCTTGGTCTCTCTTATAGCTATCAGATTATGTGATTTTTCTTCTTGTTTAAATTATTATATAAAAAATCAGACTTCTTTATTTTAGTTTGCATTTGATAAATAAATTTAAAACAACAATTGGTCTTTAAGTCAAATAACTTGAAGGTTAATTGAACTTGCAATAAGGCTATAAATTAGGGTGATAATCTTGCCTATCTTGTCTTAGACAAACAAGATTCAAAAAAATGTTGTTAGGAGGAATTTCAGTTGTTTTACTCAACATTTTCTTTGGTGACCATACTAGGGATGAAGGACTCCATTTTCATTTCCCTAGTTTGTCTTTATTGTATACTTGTAAATTTATTGTTTATATTTATTGCTTTACCTTTTGTTTGTTGTTTGTTTATGGATTGTATATTTTTGTTCAGATTTTCCTCTTGACTCATGACTGTACCTACTCAAAGACAACCCAGCCTAGGTGAAGGTCTAGAGGATCAAACCAATATTACCCTTACCTTGTACAATCTCATTCTTGAGATTGTCAATAGTTAGGATGAACTAAATCATTCTTGGGAAGTTGTTTTTGAAGAGGCTCAAATTAGGGAATAGTGGGATTCTCGACAGAGGATGATTAGAAACCATCCTCATCAATAATTTCTTATCATGACCATGCCTACTCTTGATCAACCCAATATTATTGAAGGTCTTGTCAATTAGAAAAATGTCCCATTTACCTTATTTTGATAAATCCTCAAACATTCTCGTACTAGAGTCGAGTTAAATTGACATTGGGAAGTTATTATTACTAAAGTCCGTCTCCAACAAGATTTGGATGACCAAAGGAGACGAGCCCTCAACGAACCCCAAAATTAGCTCATATTATGTCCTCTTTCTCCCTATATCTCGACAAATACGAGGTCAATCACCTGAATTTACTCTCATTCCCAAAGTAGGAAGAAGAAAAATTGTTCTCCAAGGACAACAGCCTGAACTCCATCGGTCTTTGTCTGATTCAGATAATTCCTCATCCTCTCTACTTCCTTACATCTTCAAAATGTCGGGCACTACTAGTGGAACATGAAGCAGTGGTTTTGCAGGTGGCACCAGTAGTTAATGTTCATCACAACCTTCTACTTAAACTTCAATCATGAGTACTTATAGTCATGTTATCCATGTTCAATCCACCACTAATCCATCCAAAGTCATTAATAAATATGACTTGCTTCAATTTGAGGAAGATGGAAATGCTACTCCGTGGCATGTTTCTTCCCCCCTAAATATCACACCTGCAACCAATCCTTTGCCTAAGTTCAAGGATAATTTTCCCAAGTTCTCAAGAAACAGTACCATTTCTATAGACGAACATTTGATTACTTTCTCAAATTCTTTCCATAACATTGGCGCAAATGACAATGATACCTGCATGTGCTTATTTTTCAACTCTTTAGAAGGAACATATGCGGATGACTTCTTTGATTTGCCTCCGAAGATTTTTTCTACCTGGGATGAATTAGTCTACTGGTTCAAGTCCACTTTTGGGCAACCCAGAAGCCCAGTTGATTGGTTAAACGAGTACAATAATATTACATATAACAAAGGTGAAACCACTAAAGCTTTCAATCTTCACTTCACCAAGTTATATAATCAAATACCTGAATTGATCAGACCACAAAATCAAGCTATGTTCATGCATTACTACAATGCTTTACCCTCTTCCTATCATCACAGATTGGAAGAGAAAGCCATAGATAATATTGGATCTTCCCTTCAGACTTGTTTGGAGTACAAAGAGAAGCTAGACAAAACTAGTCTTCCTAAATAAGACTATGCCAAACAAACCGATATGTAAATCGTTCTGCAGCTTATGCAAGACATTAATAATCTAATGATTTATTTTGAGAGAAAGGGAATTACTCCTATTGCCACTGAAACTTCCACCCAGACTTCCACTAGGAATTTTGCAAATAGTAACTTTCAGCCAAAATCCATATTGCCTAGGGCATGGTGTAATTTCTATGAAGAACATCATGAGGAAAGCACTTGTGAAATCAATAAAAATGTGAGGGATTGAATCTTTGGAAAGAAACTAGAAACTACCATTGATGTCTTAGATTGGGCCCCGTAGGATGATGTTATGGTAGTTAATACCATAAATAAATCATATTCCAATAAGGGCAAAGATGATTCTTCCAAGATTACATTTTCCTCTAGCACATCCACTCAAAATATTGGCTCACAAGATGCTCACCCTTCTACCAGTCATCAATTCACTACTTCTTCTTCAAAGTATAATATTTTAAATCAGTTGGATAACATAAAAGTTGATGCTACTCTTTTGGATATGGTGATTATACCAGAACAACAACAACATCTTAGAAATTTCATGGAAGGTAAAAATTCCAACATATCCAACCTCGCGGAAGATTACGATGAAGAAAAGTCTCATGTAAATAGGATAGGTGTAAATAACTTTAGGAGATCTATAAATTACCCCCCTTTCTATATTTCTGTAAATATTTTAGACAAAATAGCCCATTGTTACCTCATTGATGGTGGCTCAGGCCCAAGTTTCATGTCAAATATCATTATGGAAGAGTTAGGCCTCTCTTGTACAAACGAAAATGTGAGAAGCACGATATCCTATAATAATCAACATCAATCCACGATTGGTGAGATCAAATATGTAACCTTAGTACTTTGCGCACATCCAAAAATTTGAACCACCCTTAACATTCAAGTCATTGACATGCATGTTAGCAATTAGTCAATTATTTTTGGCAGAGACTGGAAAGCCTTAATGGGTGGTTACTTGTCTTTAGATGGGTCACATTTTTCTATCCCCAAGGATGTAAAGAACGTTATTGTCCTCAGAGAAGATCGTATCTCACCTTACATTGAGAAATTTCCTCAGCTAAATATCAATTATATTGAGGAAATCCTGGGTGTTTATTCTATTTTCACAGAAGAAGATGATGTGCCATGCAGACAATTTGACTATGAGGACGGATTGTGGAACATGCACTTTGATGGTGCATTCTCCAATGAAGGAAATGGAGCTAGTATTATCCTTTAATCACCCGTAGGAAAAATCTATAATTTCTCCTTCAGGTTAGAATTCACTTGCACCAACAATGTTGTTGAGTTTCAAGCCCTATTGTTAGGTATCAAAAATGCTTATAATCTGGGTTGTGGTCATCTTACCATTTTTGGCGATTTCGAGCTTATAGTTAATCTTGTTAGAAAAAACTATAATCCCAATAAAAAGCTGATGAAAAGATATACTCAAGCCGTTTGGGCCTTGATTTCGAATATGTTGTATTTCAACATCACTCACATAAAAAGGGAGCTTAATACCATGGCTGACAGGGTGGCAGTTTTTGCTACCTCTCCTACTCAACATATTTTACCGCAACAACCTGATTGCACTTTTATGTCCCTTTATGATCTACATATACCTGACAATGTTGAATCATGGAAGATTTTCAAAAATGACGAGGATATTTGTGCTTTCTTACAAAGCGAACTTCTTAAGCCCAAGGAAGTAATTTCTATTAAAGATGATAAGTTTCCAAAATGATTGACTCCTCTTGAGAGTTCACTTTCAACAAGTGATGTTGGTAAAAAGGAAAATACTGTAGAAGAGGAGTCAAAGAGGAAAGTTGGAGACATTGTCTCCATGAACATTGGAACCTCAGATGATCCCAATATTATTAAAATAGGATCCCAGTGTTCACAAGAAGAAAAAGAAAGATTCATGGATTTATTCCATCAATTCAAGGACATCTTTTCTTGATCGTATAAGGATATTCATGGTTTTGATCCCAACATCATCCAACACACCATTCCTATTAAGGAAGGGGCGAAACCAAGCAGGCAGAGACAAAGGCCTATAAACCTTGCCCTCGAAGCTACTATCAGGAAGGAAGTCAAAAAGTTTCTAAAAGCTCAAATCACCTTTCTAGTAAAATATTTTGAATGGGTGTCAAATCTAGTTATTGTATGAAAGAAAACTGGTCATATCAAGTTATGTGTTGACTTTCATGCTTTGAATAGAGTTAGTGTTAAATATAATTTTCCACTTCCTAATATGGAAATGATCCTACAACAGGTGGTCGGGTCTCAAATAATGTCCCTACTTGATGGTTTTTCTAGATACAATCAAATTAGAGTCAAGAGAGCTGGAAAATACAAAACCACATTCACCACTAGATGGGGCACCTTTGCCTACAAATGCATGCCCTTTGGCATGTCTAACACAGTTTCCATATTTCAAGGAGATATGAAAATAGCTTTTGACGATTTGATCGGTAAAATAATTCAGGTTTACCTTGATGACTTAACTGTTTACTCTAAGAACTGATCATATCATTTTGGTCATCTTAGGAAAGTCTTTCTGCATTACAGAAAATTCGGTATGTCATTGAATCCTTCTAATTCTATTTCCATAGTCACTCAAGGAAAACTCCTTGGTCATATTGTTTCTAACTGTGGTATTAGTATTGACCCCGAGAGAGTTGCTACAATTATCAATCTCCCTGCTCCTACCTCTAAACAAGGAGTTAAAGTTCTCATGTGCATTATTAAATTTGTTAGGAGGATGTTTCCTGACTTCGTCGTGATGGTTAAACCTATTCATAATTTTCTTAAGCAGGATAGAACCTTCTCTTGCATTGATGAGGTAGAAAAGGCTTTTTTAGCAATCAAGAAAGCAATCAAATCTGCACCAGTCATAGCTAAGACGGATTTTAATAAAGACTTAATCATCTATACCAATTCCATAGAAGAGGTAGTCTCTTCCATTGTTCTACAAGCTGATGACCAAAATCAAGAAAATCCTATAGCCTATATGAGTCAAAGTTTGTCAGATGATGAGGTGAAATATACCTTGATTGAAAAACACACTTTCTCCTTGGTAAAAGCTATAGGAAAGTTCAGGCATTTTATTTTGGGAATGAAAACATAGGTAAGAGTCCATTTGCCTACAGTCAAGTTTTTTCTTACATAGACTCATCTCTCAGGAAAACTTGCACATTGGCTTGCCAAAATTCAAGAACACGATTTAACGATTACCACAACCAATAAAATTAAGGGACGTGATCTATCTCTTCACTTGGCTCAACATCTGGAACCAAGTGATTCTCTTGAGGAAGATGAGAACGCTTTTTTAGCACTATTTTACTTGGAAACTCTTGATATAGATCTTGCTGACCATCCTTGGTTTAACACACCTGGCCCCTAAATACCTTTTCTAGGGATGGGGCATCAAATTTTTGTTTTTCCTAACTATCTCAAATCCTAATTTTGGGCTCTCAATTGGCCATTGCTCGCCACGGGGTTTCTAACGGTCATCACCACACTAAAATTTGAGCTCTGGTTTGCAAGTTGTCACCTCCCGAAGTTTTCTGGGCATTATTAGTTGGGGCCTTCAACGTTCGGCTCTGAATGCCCATTTTCTTAATCCCCAAAGTCTCGAAATCTCACCACGTGACCTTGGGCATTCAACGATCGAAGTTTGATGTTTTGCTTTGAACATCCCTTTTTCGACATTCGACGTTTTGTGGTGAACATCTCTTTTTCGGCATTCGACGATCGACATACTACGTTTTCGGTGTTTTGACAATCGAAAATCGACGTCCTATGTATTTGACGTTTCAACAATCAACAATTGATGTCCTACGTTTTTGGCGTTTCGACAATCGACGATCTTCGTTGAACATTCGATGTTCGGCGATCGACGATCGTTGTTGAAAATACCTTTACCATACCATGCCCAAATATTTCTAACTCCTGAAGTTATCCAGACTCTCGGAGTCTCGTACACGTCACCAACCACGTTGGCCAGGAGGGCACGGACCAGAAGCTGACATGTGGTGAGGGCCAGGGGTGACACGTGTCCTCATTAGGGGCTGACACGTGTCATGCTCTAATAGGCATAAGGGTTATATAAATCAGACATATATGAGTGACACGTGGAACCTTAGTTATGAGTCTACCTCACTCGAGATGATGTCAGTGAGCCACATCAGCCCCCGACATATAGTCTCCTCACTTTTTTCAAATCTCATGGTTGATATTTGTCCACGTAGATCCATAGATCCATGGTTCCTGTTACTTGGTGGCTACGGGCTTTGGAGCTTACCAACTCCTCATATCATGAATCCCCCGAAGAGCCAAGTCTCCAAACTCTTGGATCTAGCACCACGTGTCCTCTAACTATCAACGATGGATATTCACTTCGTCATTCATGACTTCAAGATTTTTTACAGCTTGAAAACTCTTGGCCACGTTCCTCCGGAGTACCAAGTCTCTGGAATATATGATCGCTTGCCACGTAGCCTCTCATCCAATGGGTCTAGTTCAATGGACAACATTTGATAGGGGACAAGTAGGGGGCACATGTTGCTCCACGACGCATTCCTGGTTGGTTGGGAAGTCAAGGGGGTGTTCCTTAGATCGATGGTTGAGAGGGATCCCAAAGGATCTAAGGATCAACAGTCCACGTCACTTTAGAAGTTTGACATTCGAGAGTTTTGACGTGTATCTTCCAGCTTCCTCTCCGGACCACACCCAATCTATCGCCACGTGTACCTAGCATTCACGGCCAGGATTTACTCTGGTTTGCAGAGCCCCAGAGAAATTCGTGCGTCCTTATACGATCGAATACCTAAATTTTTGAATAGTCGTTGATATGTGGACACATGTCCCTCCACTTTCAATTCTCCTTATTAACTTTGCGACTTCGACATTCAAGAGTTTCGACGCTAGACAACTCCTATTCTCCTTAAGTGGAACTAGTGAAGTGTTCCGAGACCCTGGTCATATGGGTCCTTTGGAAATTCTTATGGACTAAGTGCTAATCCTTTTAGTAGAAAATGGGTTAAGGACATGGGCATGAGCCCTTGGTCAAATGGGTGGATAGTCTAAAGTAAACACCCTTTTTCCCACAGATTTGAACTTGATATTCTCGCTAAGGTAACTCAATAGATCGGTAGGATTTAGAAGTTTTAGTTAATCCTACCCCGAATCTCCTACGGATTCACATTCCATAACTCTCTAGTAGCTATACTGAGATAAGTAGAATGCCATGTAAATATATCAGTTTACAGAAGCAATTGAGCCTTTCTAATAATTGTTCAAACACTGTAAAACTTAACCATAAATATGAACATTCAATCATCACATCCATTGTACCACATAGAGCATGAAAATACTTATATATTATATTTTATCACTAACTAAATGACTGTGGGTGTTCGCCTCTCCACCCAACCATATGCTCAGAGGCATTCATTCTTATCACTTTGGCCACCCTCGTGCCAAGCCATGATAACACCAGGGAAATTTCTACAAATCTCTCAGAGAATTCTTTCTCTATCACAGTCTCTGTGAGGTTTATCAGATGCCTCCTCAGCATGAAACTCACAGTTTCTTTCTTGGGTCACATTCCCCTCTGTTCATTCACTCTTATCTGGTGTCTCTCCTTCTCTCCATAGAGCCTCACACACATGCCTCCTCCTTCGTGTATCTCTTCTTGTTTATCCTCTCCGGTATATCTCCCCATGCCTTTCTCCTCCTTAGGAAGGTTATCGATCGGTCCCGTTCCTTCTGTCAGAAGGAAACTTAGGTTATCCTGGTCTGCCAAACCTTGTGGTACTTTGGGCTAACATTCTTCATCCATGACATTCTTCCATTCATGGGGGTGGTTGATTATCCAACAATCAGTCCTTCCTTCATTAACTGATTCCTCTCCTTGGGATCTAGATGAGGCTTATTATCTCAACAAAGGGAATTTGGGTCATTTGAACTAATGAACCCCCTCCACAATTTCCTCATTCTTTCCTCTAGTGATATCATGGCCAATACTTCGAGGCTTCACCCCCCATATTCAATTATTGGCAATTCAAACAATAATACATTTACATTGTTCCCATGCCATAGCATGGTAATCCTAATTAATGATTAATTACAAGCTCGGGGAAACAAGGGTGTTACAATCCCCTCCCCTTTAAAAGGAAGACCGTCCTCGATGTTGTTTCTCAGTAACACCTGTCATGCCTTTCTCATTCATCTACTTCAGAAGTCTCGACCTTCTTTCTTGGTCAGGTCCTTTTTCATACTCTTGTCTTTCTCCACTTGTCTTAACTAATAATCCTTCATTAAAGCAATAATTATTACTGCTACAGATCCTTTCAATCCATTCACATCCAAGTCTTGTTATTAGTTCCCATCAGCATAATCCCACTCTTGTAGGATCGACTATCATTTCCCAAAGAAATGATAGGCTTCTTTTTCCACAGACTAGCATGATTCAATCTCGTTGGGTAAAATCCCAACTACATTTTAATCTACATCCTTCTACTCAAGGAACTTATACAAAAAAATTATGTTTGGCAGTAATATTCTCCACACACTCATCTTAGTCTTGGTAACCTAATCTTATGACTGTACAATTGCACAGTGAAGTCAACTTCTTTATTTGGAAATGCTAGAAACACACAATGCAGATTTTCCAAAACATCTATAAACAACAACATGTTTCATTCTTCTCTTTGGTAGAGGTTTGACTAAACTTCTTAGGAAATTGGTAAGATAGGGTGTTACCCCTTAAAGTCCTCCAAAAATATTTTCATACGACTCATGCATGAGCCCAAGCAGGCCAAGTGTTGTTGTCGTGCTTTGATACCAATTTGTAACACAACTGACCCCTAAATACCCTTTCTAGGGATGGGGAATCAAAATTTTTCTTTTCCTAACTATCTCAAATCCTAATTTTGGGCTCTTCATTGGCTATTTCTCACCACAAGCTTTCTAGCGGTCATCACCACACTAAAATATGAGCTCTTGTCTACAAGTTATTGCCTCCTGAAGTTATTCAGGCATTATTAGTTGGGGTCTTCAGCATTCAACGTTCAGCGCTGAACACCCCTTTTCTTACTCCCTGAAGTCCCAAAATCCCGCCATGTGGCCTTGGCCATTCAACGATTGACGTTTTGCGTTGAACATCCCTTTTTCAGCATTCGAGGTTTTGCAATGAATGTCCCTTTTTCAGCGTTCGACGTTCGACAATCAATAATCAACATCCTACGTTTTCAGTGTTTCGACAATCGACGATCGACGTCCTACATTTTTTTCATTTTGACAATCGACGATCGACGTCCTATGTTTTCTCCATTTCAGCAACCGACAATCGTCATTGAACGTTCAACATTCGGTGATCAATATTGAACATCCCTTTACCATAATATGCCCAAATCTTCCGAACTCTCGAAGTTATCCAGACTCCTGGAGTCCCGGACAGGTCACCAACCACGTTGGCCAGGCAGGCACAGACCAAAAGATGACACGTGACGAGGTCCAGGGGTGACACATGTCCTCATTAGGGGGTGACACGTGTCATTCTCTAATAGGCATAAGGGGTTTTTAAATCAACCATATATGGGTGACACATGGAACCTTAGTTTTGGGTTCATGTCACCCGGAATGACGTCAGTGAGCCACGTAAGCCCCCGACATATAGTCTCCTCACTTCTTTCAAATCTCATTGTTCAGATTTGTCGACATAGATCCATAGATCCACGGTTCCCATTACTTTTCGTCTCTAGGCTTCAGAGCCTACCAGCTCCTCATATTGTGAATCAGTCGAAGATCCAAGTATCTAGACTCTTGGATCTAGCGCCACGTGTCCTCTACCTATCATTGGTGGAGATTCACTTCATCGCTCACGACTTTGGGAGTTTTCACACCTTGAAAAATCTTGGCCAAGTTCCTCCAGAGTACCAAGTCTCTGGACTATAGGATCGCTTGCTATGTAGCCTCTCATCCAATGAATCTAGTTCAATGGACAACATTTGACAGGGGACAAGTAGGGGCCACGTGTCGCTCCACAACGCGTTCTCAGTTGGTTGGGCAGTCGAGGGGGGGTTCCTTAGATCAATGGATGAGAGGGATCCCAAAGGATCCGAGGATCGACGGTCCACATCACTTCATAAGTTTGAAATTCAAGAGTTTCAACGTGTATCTTCCAGCTTCCTTTCCGGACCATGCCCAATATATCACCACGTGTACCTAGCATTCACGGCTAGGATATACTCCGACTTGGAGAGCTCCTAGGAAACCCATGCATCTTTATACCACCAAATACCTAAACGTTTGGATAGTCATTGATCTGTGGACATTCAATGGTCTCGATTAACTTCGTGACTTTGAAATTCAAGATTTTCGATGCTAGACGACTCCTATTCTCCCAAAGTGGAACTTCTCCGAAGCACTTAACGCTACCCTTTCTAAGTCTGATCTAATGGATGAGGGAGGTCTCCACTAGATACCCATATCTATGACCCTCATCTATTCATGACTCCAGCCTTGGACTATTTTTTAGGATTGTGGAGTCATAAGTTCTGAAATCCCAAAGCCAAAAGGGCTAGCTCCTTTCGAACTAGCGGAGGGTTCCCATACCCTGGTCATATGGGTCCTTTGTAAATTCTTATGGGATAAGCACTAATCCTTTTAGCAGCAAATGAGTTAAGGACATGGGCATGATCCCTTGGTCAGTTGGGTCGATAGTCTGAAGGAAACGCCCTTTTTCCCACAGAGTTGAACTTGACATTCCCGCTAAGGTAACTCAATAGATTGACTGAACTTAGACATTTTAGTTAATCCTACCCCGACTCTCTTACGGATTCACATTCCATAACTTTCTAGCAGTTAGACTGAGATAAGTAGAAGGCCATGTAAATATAGAATTTTATAGAAGCAAATGAGCCTTTCTAATAATTGTTCAAACACTGTAAAAATTAACCATAGAAACGAGCATTCAATCATCACATCCATTGTACCACACAAAGCATGAAAATACTTATCTATTATAGTTAATCACCAACCGAATGACTATGGGTGTTCTCCTCTCCACCCAACCATAGGCTCAGAGACATTCATTCTTATCTCTCTATCCACCCTCGTGCCAAGCCATGATATAACCAAGAAAATTTCTACAAATATCTCAGATAATTCTTTCTCTATCACGATCTCTATGAGGTTTATCAAATGCCTCCTCAACATCAAACTCATAGTCTCCTACTCGGGTCTCGTTCCCCTCTGTGCATGCGCTCATGTCTGGTGTCTCTCCTACTCTCTGCAGATCCTCACACACATGCCTCCTCCTTCATGTGTCTCTTCTTGTCTGTCCTCTCCAGTATATCTCCCCATGCCTTTCTCCTCCTTGGAAAGGTTATCAACATGTCCTGTTCCTTCTTTCAGAAGGAAACTTGGGTCAGACTGGTCTACCAGACCCTGTGGTACTTCGGGCTGACATTCTTCAGTCAGGCCATGCTTCCAGTCATGGGGGTGGTTGATTATCCAACCACCAATCCTTCATTCATTAACTGATTCCTCTCCTTGGGATATGGATGAGGCTTATTATCTCAACAAAGGGAATTTGGGTCATTTGAACTAATGAACCCTCTCCACGGTTTCCTCATTCTTTCTTCTAGTGATATCATCACCAGTACTTTGAGGCTTCACCCCCCATAGTCAGTTATCGGAAATTCAAACAATAATACATTTACATCGTTCCCATGCCACAACATGGTAATCCTAATTAATGATTAATTACAAGTTGGGGGAAACAGGGTTGTTACACTTGGTATACAAATATCATTTATTATCTCTTACATTAGAATTGTCTCGATTATTTAGATTTACATCAGTGTAGAAAACCGCGCTTGATAGCCCCAAAGTTCCTCATGTTGGGAAATATTATTTTTCACAGATGTGATGATGGGTTTTTTATAAGATGTATTGATGATAAAGAAGCCCAAAACAATTTGAATGAATTTCATAGATCAACATATTCTAAACTCCA
Source organism: Picea engelmannii (assembly GCA_009831015.1). Classification (NCBI taxonomy): domain Eukaryota; kingdom Viridiplantae; phylum Streptophyta; class Pinopsida; order Pinales; family Pinaceae; genus Picea; species Picea engelmannii. The sequence goes on along the minus strand of ML792985.1, from coordinate 473,764 downwards.
TATTGGTGGCCATTTCGCAACGAAAGATACAACTTTAAATATCATCTGAGATGGTTATTTTTGGCCCTTGATGTTTCAAGATTCTTTCAAGTTTGTTCAGGATTGTGAAAAATGTCAAAAAAATTATGGTAGGGAACAATTTTCTACTATGTATTTATAGCCAATTTTACCTGATTTCCCATTTTCTAAATGGGGATTAAACTTTATCGGCCCTATTCACCCCCCATATTTTGCAGGGAATGTATTTATCTTGATGGCCACAGACTACTTTACCAAGTGGGATGAATTTGTCCTTCTTAAGAATGCACATGATGAGCAGGTTATTAACTTCTTAGAATCTAATATCTTTTCTCGCTTTGGTCTTCCGCTCGAAATAATTTTCGACAACGGATCAACATTTATTTCAACAAAGTTTACTCGGTTTCCGAGCAAATTTAGAGTCAATCACTTTACCTCATCCACCTATTACCCTCAAGGAAATGGGAAAGTTGAGTCCACTAACAAGAACCTGATCATGATTCTGAAAAGGATTATCAACGATAAGCCCCGCCAATGGCATACTCTCCTCACATATGCATTATGGGTTGATCGCACAACCACCAAAAATAGCATTGGCCACACTCCTTTTCAACTTTTGTATGGCCAAGAAGTTGTTATGCATATTGAACTTGAACTCACATCTCTCAGTTTAGCTATGCAGGCTGAAGAATTGAATTGTACTGATATTTCCCAGAGGATGAATGCTCTACTAGCCTTAGAAGAACAAAGGAATCATGCATTGGAAAATCTAAAAAAAAGGCAACATATAGTCAAGAAATACTTTGATAAGCGCGCCAAATATGTCAAGTTTAAATTAAATGACAAAGTATTTCTTTGGGACTCTGCACATGATGATAAAGGTAAGAAATCCAAATTCCAAAAATCTGGATAGGTCCTATTGAGCACTCAACACACCCTAAAATGCCTATGCCAAATTTCACTTTTTTGGGTACCACTTGATCTTTTGCATTGTTTGATTCTACCTCAGTATGAAAATTGTTTTCTTTGATTATCATTTTGTTTCTCTTTTAAGTCTATCAAAGTTTGCTTGAGCATGCGAAAATCCATAACTTGAATGACTAAATTTTAATTAAAAGAATTGACATTTAAAACTTTCCCCGACGCGCTTAAGAAATTCGGGGTCGGAAGACAAAATATTTCTTTCATGACAAGCATCACTGAGGATATCATTGATGACCGATCCCTTCGGCATCGACGAAAGACTAAAAGAGTAAGTGATCATGAAGAATGGAAATATATTTCCGATCGCTGACTTCCGAAACATTTTCGGCATCGGGGGTTTCTGAGGATGATAACCCACAAAGGAACTACGCGATGGAACTATCTCTGAGAGTCGATCCCCAATAATTTTCGACATCGGCGAGTTTTTAGAAGGATAGCCCATAGAGAACATGATAAGTCAATCCTCGATCGTTGACCCCGATACCTTTCGGCCTCGACAATCCCATGTTTTTTGTTTGCACCTCTTATGTTGAAAGACCCGACTCCGAATAAGATATACGGTCAAACCACCTGTTCTCTATTGCCATCTATCATTTCCTGAGTGGTTAGACATACGATCTAGTTTTCCCTTGAGTCGTTACTAGCTCCCGAGACCCACGTCGTATCCCGAACCAGTTTTTCCACGCTAGCATCATACAACGAAACCCGTCGGTGTCAAAAGTGTTTCTCAGGAGGATACTAACAGGAACATACACAAATATATCGTCGATTCCCGATCTACCCACTAAGAAAGCGATGCGATGGGACATTTTAGCTCTAAGATACGCTATATACGATGCATTTAAAGGGATAATTAATTCCAAAATCTCACATTAGTTTCTAATTCATGCATGAATCAAAAGGACTGTTTGAACATGTCGATACAATGCATCACCCTCCGCTCCTTCACTGTCAACCCACGTAGAATTTATTTACAGAGGTTCGGCGATAGTTTGTTTTGAATTTCACTCATTACTCGAATTAAATGGTTGATACGACTAGTAGGATCTCTCTCGTTAAATCCTCTTGAGTCATTGTAAACAAGATTATTTTGTGCACAAAGAAGTATGAAAAATCCAGAGGAGAGAGACGAACAATACGGGGAAATCTTCCAAGGTCCAGTGAGTATTAAACAACAGGTTTAGCAAGCATTACAGGAACAATGTCTTTGAAGAAACCTACCACCAGGATATCTCCAAGAGCTCCAAAGCTACAAGAACCAGAGGTGGGAGAAGGTTCCTCCCCAGCGGTTGCAAGACAATTGGAATTTTTTCCAAAGCCGGTGCCTGTCATCAAAATAGCCACCAAGAAGGCCTTCATTCAACCCCCAACCTTTGGAGACATAGAGACAAACATCGGGACCAAGACAGTATTCCCGTTCTGGGAAGAACTTTTCAAGAAAATCAAATGGGAGGAATTCCCCGAATATACCCCACACAATGATCTTGATACGAGAAGACTCAACAATGAAGTCCTCCTGAATGTCTAAAAGGCATATCTGCACATGGTGGCAAGAAGGACTCCAGTATTCCCCTGCATAGAACTCCTGAAATGTCTTATCGATCACACTGACACACAAATATGTTTGATTAATGACGACAGTGGCGGATGTGTCGTGGTTTTCCTCTCAGTGGAAGTGCAGAATTACTACAAGCTCAAAGAGCCGAAAGAATGGCTAAACATCGATGTTGTTGTAAGCTCTATGAGAAACACGACACCAACAAGGTGATAGCGTCATGGTGGAGAGAGGATAAAAGGTTCACCAATCGAACCTCCGGCTGGTACCCGACGACCAACCTAAGGGAGCCATTCATTTATCTAATGGCCCTCCTCTGCTGATTACATGGGGAGAAAGAATGCTCCAGGTTTTTAGAGGCCTAGATGCCTCTAGCTTATACGGTAGCCATTTCCGAAATAGGTTTTAACTAGGGTGCCATCATCTCCAAACAACTGATCACTTGCATATGACAAGCTCTGATGCCGAAAGAGGGAGAAACCCCTTCCTTCTACATGGATTCTTATCTATTGGACGCCATCTATGCCATAATGTATTCGCCGGAATAAACTTGAGTTGGCACGCCTCAAAACTGTCGGTCCATGTATATTTCAACATCTTGTGGGAGAACAGGTACAAGAAATCCTACTCTCTCATCTGTGACCATTTTATTGCACGTATTTATTCTTTGTTGTTCAAGAAAGAGTGCCCAAGGATGTCGGATGCAGCCAAAAATATTGTGTCGAACGTTGGTCACTGGTACCTGGATGAGCGCGATACCTACATCAGGGTTTTCAGCACCACCGGAGCACCCCATTTGTTACCTGTATATGTCCCCGATCAACTGGTAGTAGGGGAAATTTGTTATCAAACCATCTTGGAAGGTTACAATGCTACTTTGGTAAAAGATAAGAAGCATGCCTTCATACCTTAAGGGTTTTATATTGGTTTTTAAATGGTAAAGGACACCACGTAGACCAAACAAGAAGGGTTAAGCCAATTGGATTTCCAATTCTAGACTGGTCATTTTTTCAAGCATGACCCAGGGGTCTGGTCCTGAAGCATGCATCACAGGTATCATCATGTTGGCCACATTCCCATGACAGGTTTGAGGATGATATCTTCACCGAAAATTCTCAAAACTGGGATGAGGTGGTGGAAAGGATGGTTGACCCTAAAGAAACCAAGTTCAAGGATGAGTTGGTATGAGTAAGAAACAATCCTCTAACAATCATCCCAAGAGGTCCTCAGGGCCAGAGAAGAAAGGATGGCATCTGAATGAGTTGAAGCAGTTGAAGCTCTTTACGAAGCCACTGAAACAACAAAGATTTCCCAGGTAACCCCGGTACAGGACAGGAATTTCCCCGAGGCTCGGGGTGCGCAGGAGAGAGGGGCACTCATGTATCAAAAAGCCCAACAGATGATGAATCAGATGCGGGATAACCCGGACCTTGTCTAGATGCCAAGGCTTCCAACCAATAGCCTAGAAGAAAGCCTGGTGGGGCCAAGCGGCCCTGATTTCGTAAACCTTGATAACATCAATGGGTCAAATGAGCCTGAATCCACAATGCCACTGGTTGGATCATCGACAAGTGTGACGACTCAACCAGAGATGGGTCGGGTATCAGTAGAAACAAGTGTGCCTAATCCTTTGAGTGAGTTTATAAATATATATAGTGATGATGAGAGCTCAGAGGCATCTTGCGGGACCCCTGTGCGTGTCCAATAAGAAAAGGGACATGAGAAAACTTCTTATCCTGTTCCAGGGGTCTAAATCCAGGAGGTCCCACAAAAAGGAAAAATAAGCCGAAAGCGGCCTCAACACGAAGAGACCCAATACGTCGGAGACTCGAGAAGACAATCTGAAAGACAATTCAGAGCCGGACGAGCCAAAGGAAGGATTCTCGCTAAAGGAAATAGGTGATTCAACATCCGATGAACAAGTAAGTATCGAGTCTTTTCCCAACGCATTTATTTCGCTCAACACTCAGATCCCCGACAATCAACAGACAGAGTCTGGGCCCTCGGAGCACAACAAGGAAGTTTAAGAACCCGACCTTGAACATATATACACCACCGAAAATATGGGAAACACACTCACATGTGGTGATCAACAGATTCCCAAACCTGTGGACGAGGTAGCCAATATTTATGCGATCTCCTATGATCGAAAGAAGAAGGCCATCATCCAAATAACTACAAAGAAAAGGAGGATCACATTGGATCGCTCCATCCACATCATTACAGAGGAGAATTTGATAAACACAGAAAATTCTAGAACATCTAAGCTCATCGGCGTGGGGATGGAGATCTCAGATGCTACCCTTGATAGAGCCAAACGGGATGAAAAAGAGCTGGTCGTTGCCCTGAAGGAACTAGAAAATTTTTGCCACCTGGCTGAGTACTATTAGGGAACAACTCAGACAACGATTTACCTGAGAAGCAAGTTCGAAGAGGCTTACAACAAGTTCAAAAAAGAGCGACAGTTTTTTACTACGAATATAGTCGAGCTCCAAGAAGACACTCTCATGGCACTCACAACGTGCAAGGATATGGAGCAGTGGTATGAAAGGGTGCAACAAGTCATAGAGAGAATCAAATACATTGATGCAGTCCAACAAGGCAGAGATAAAGAAGAACACGACATATGGATGTTGAGAAAAATCAGTCTTGATCACATGAAGTGATCAGCCGAGTATTGGGCTAAGATGGCTCAAGGACCACACTGGGAAATTCAATATCAATGGGCCAAATACGAGAAACATTGGGGTAAAATCAACAAGGCGATGAAGGATATCAGACTCCCTGAGTTCAACACCCCCGACGACTTTGTCGACTTGTGCGACATAGTTGAATCACATACCAAGCAAGATTCATTATGGGTCGAAGAGCTAGCGACAGTGACCAACACAATGCCAGGACAAGTTCAATGATTTATGGAACATTCGATTAGAGCTCGTACTGTGCTACAGTAGTTAAACACCAATCTGGTGAAGTACCGAGTGCATGCGATGGAGGTCAGAGGAATTTACATGGCTCCGATGGAACAACACAGATTTCCATGGGCCCAAACTTGTGAGGAGTTGTTCATGAGTTGGTCAGAGTATAAGAAAAGTCACCCTTTCAAGTGATATCTTGAGTTGACTGTTAAAGAAATTGTTAGAAGAAGATGCCACATGGTGAATTTTGTTTTGTTTAAACTACACTTGGCCGTTATTTTCAGTTGAATTTTATGTTATAAATAAGAACATCGACCAATTAGTTAAGGGTCGATGGTTGTTATAAGAAACTCTCCTTTCTTATTTGTTAAAAATTATTTTGGAGCTACCATTAATTGAGAAGTCTGTCTGGACCAAAGACAAAGTTATTTTCATCAAATGCATGTGTGATTGGATGTGGAGAAGAACTATTTCCTATCTTGTTTCGTGAATGATGCTATAATCAATAAGAGCTATTTAATCTATTGTCAAGTTATCTGGTGCAATATTTTGTTGTTCTTTACTTTAATGATGAAGATGAATCGTTGTGTTATCGTGTGATGGATGATTAGTGTAGGTGAATTATTTTTCTTGTCATTATCTTATCACATATGTGTTTTCTTTCTGATAATTAGTTTCTCACACAGTAATTGGATGCTCACATGGTTAATGTTTTAGTACTAGGCCCGTGGTATAAAATTGTCGTCTGCATGCTTGAGTAGCAAGTTATCCCAAGCTCAGCCTCTTCCCTAGTAGTTAAAACTTAACCCTATTTGTTGCCAAGTTGGTTTATACTGGCTTACATCTCATATCGGTCCCACCCAAGAGAAAATACAAAAAGAGATAGTCCAAACTGAAGGAGGAGCCTTCACAAGAAAACATAAAGCCCATCGATAAATTGGCCAGATCACAAGATCTGGAGAACCATTCCACTATTAAACACTGCAGAGTCTAATTGGGCCTTGGTGGCGGGTTTGGTTCCTACAGTTTACCAAGGGATCTAGGACCCATCAACAGAATTGGCGCTAGAAGGAGGGCGAAGAATGAATGGCTAGATACATATTTCAAATAGTATTTCAAACAACTTGTAGATTAAAAAAAAACCCACATGCATGGCTAGTCATCCCCAAGATAGCCCACACACATTGAGTACTCCTGAAATGAGTAACTCACCCCAGCCCAAGGAAGAACAATTGTTCCCTGAAGTACCTTACGCTCTCCCTCACGAGGAGTTAAATAAATTTAGAATAATCACAAGAGCATACACCCAACAGATCGATGTGTTGTCTTTAGCTCCAATACTTCCTCGAAGAAAAAAGATAAGTAGACCAGTGGTCAATAATCTCGACGAAGTTTTCGTGCACACGGTAGAAGACTTAATATACTTCACAATCATCGAAATCCAAGATCCTCTTGATCTAATACCCGAAATTCCAGCTAACGACGTCTATGAACCAGGCGATTTTTCGGAAGAGGAGGAGTTTAACTTAGAATCCGAAGAGAAGGTAACAATGACCATGAGGAATAAGGGGAAAACTCGCCCCAGAACAATCAGGCTTGGTTGGTTGGAGATGATTTGTCCATCCTGGGACGAGTCCATAATCTTCCCCGACACCCGGAGAAGCTACTTCCTAAATTCGACACCGAGACTTCAGGATTTCCTGAAGATCATATCAAGAAGTTCATACTAGCGATCAGACTTATGAATGTCCAACATGAAGACGTAGTATGCATAATTTTCCCCTATACGTTCGAAAATTCAGCTTCCACGTGGTATTTTAACCCGCTGATAGGATCTATCACTAGCTGGACGAAGTTCTAGAAAGATTTTCTAGATAAATTTGCAAAAGAGACTACTACGGGAGCTCTGATGGCTGAGTTGTTCGCTGCCACCATGAGTTCGAAAGAAAGGGTCAAAATCATGTGTACAAACATGCAGATCCGCAAAACGATACATTTGTCATGTAAATCCAAACCATGGACGATACAAGTGTCATATACAACTTATTAAATCTTTACACCATCATGAAACAATGTTCACTGTAGTCATGCACTCTTTTCCAGGAATGGGGGGACAAACTTTGGGACTGAATATTCTCTCTATGTTGGTGTCTACAACCATCATTTCCACCCTCCTTTTCATATTCTTTCAACACTTCAAAGACATGAGAAGAAGAGGACAACTTCGTAATTCCCTATGGATGTGGTTTGTAAAGCGAGCTACGATGTTAATGGCAATATTAGTTTACCTTTTCTTCTACTACAATTAGTTGTTGTTGTCCACTGGCCACTAGATCTTCCTGACGTGATAGTTTTCCAGCAAATGATTATATTAATTAGGAAAGCTCCAATAAACCATAGATGCATCATAATAAGATGAACCGCGTATGTTTTTAATTGTAGTATATAGTTATAAGTCTGGCTTATTTGCTTTAACAATTAGTCTACATAATTGATGCATATATTTATAATTTTTCAAAACAATGATCTTTATTAACCTTTGGTTATAATTATTATTATGGATTTCTTTTTATTAACCTTTGTTTAGAATTATTATTATGGATTTTTGCATTAGTAATTGATTAATTTATTTGAAGGTTAAGAGGTTATGGATTTTTAAAATAAGCTCTATTGTAATTGGTTGTTAGTTTAATAGATCCGACTTTTATATTATTTTTGGATTTGTATAATATTTCTCAAAATATATATTTATTTCTTTTAATTTTAATTTTTTTTAAATATTTTTTAATTTATAAAATTTTAAAATATTTGAAAATCATATTTAAAAAAAAACTAAATAATTTCCTTGGTATGTGGATATGGATTTTTGTAATCTTTTTATTAGTCTTTGTTAGAGGTTATTAGTCCCTATCGATGGATAATAACATTGAGTTTGCTACTGGTTTGACATAAATTTTCTTTTTATTTTAAATTTGTGTGTGAAGTGTAATGTTTAACTTAA
>ML792985.1:440213-453954 GCA_009831015.1 Picea engelmannii | reverse complement strand
TGAGTCATTGTTGATGAGTGGTTGACACATGATTGGTATATACTTGGTACATGGTTGGATGCACTTGTTTATGGTACAGGTTGATTACAGGTTATTTGGCACAGGTTGGTGCATGGTTGATGCTCTTGTTTATGGTACAGATTAATATCTGTTGAGGATTGTTGCCTCATCTCAGTTGGTGATGAGAATGCAAGATGAGTCTTGCATATAGATCTGGTGCTCTTGTAGAGTTGTACTCTATTCAGTTGTTGCTGATAAACCCCAAGGATTGAAGTCCGTAATAAAAAGAAAATTGTACATACATCTTGTGTTCTTTGTGTTCATTGTGGTGATGACTTGTTGATGATATATTGCTGATATATGTTGCTGATATGTGCTCACATCTAACTGGTTATAAATGAAAACAATGGGTAATGAATAAATGTTGAATGCTAATTGATAAGTTTTTGTGCAAGAGGGAAGTTTTGGGAAAAAGAGCCCCACACTCATTCACCCCCCCTCTAAGTGTGGTAGGTGTGTCCAACATGGAATGACTTCATTGTTGATTGATGTTTACAAAATCATGTGTATAAACATGTTTCTAACATTCAAATCTGCATAATATGGGTTTAGGAGGCCCACAAACTGGCTAGCCCAAACAAAAAACATGGTAGAAAGAGTCGAAACAAAAAGCATGGTAAAAAGAGATATGGCTCCATCCCCACACAAGCGAGCATTGAACTGCTAGCAAATAGATAAAGATATTGAACCGCTTGCTTGCCCACCTATGGGCCCACGTGGTCCAATGAAAAGGCTCATGCCTACTTACCTTCCTTACTAGCCAGGTCATATATGGCATCTTTCGCACAATCTTCAAACTTACCCATGCAATATTTGGATGTACACATACCATCTTAATTTTTACTTAAATACTCAATGAAAGGATTACAATATAAAGACGGGTCTGAAGAAGCCACCAGTACACAATCTTCAAAGGTACGGATGCACACCAGATTATCACTCAACAACAAAACACTACATAATAGTGTCTATGAAGAAAAAACTTGCCATACAATTGCCACATATTAAACCATAATTACACATTTCATGCCATAGTCTATCTTTGTGCACTACTATTGAAATGAAAATTTAAAATTCAATAGATAGTTTTTTGTCATATCGTCATATTATATTTAGTTTTTTTGAAAGAGTTCATTCACAAAAGCATGATTCTTAATTACATGCCATACCCATACCTCTACTAAAAAAATATTAAAACAATTGCCTAAAATGTTCTCTAAACTATCACATATTTAACCATAATTACCAGTTCATTAGATCTTTCAAGTACAAAGATTACAAAACTAGAGGAACCATAATCAAACTATCATTTCTCTTTCCAAATCTATTTGGCAGGGACTAAATTACCATGCAACCCTTGTTTTTCTAGTCTTCCATCTTATTTTATACTACCACTTTTTACTTTCTCTTGTTTTCCTCAACCATTCTTTGAAAATAAATATCCCATTCATCCTTTTATTCGGTAAAATTTATATTCCTTACTTTATACCATGCTTTTTAATTTTTCTTTTATTTCACTTTTCCATTAAAATTTATATTTCCTAATATTTTTAAATCTTCTTTTATTTTCATTTTTCCATTAAAATTTATATTCCCTAATACATTTTAAATCTTCTCCTATTTTCATTTATTTTTTGTTTCACAAGATTTTTTATTATTTTATGTTTGAATTATAATGGTTTTTTCTTTGTTTCTTTTAACCATATATAATCATATATTAAATAAATAAAAATTATTTTATCATTAATTATAAAAACTTTGTTAAAATATAAAGTTTAAATTTCTTTGTGTAATATATATATATATATATATATATATATATTAACATAAAAAGCGGAACCTCTTATATTATGACTTCAAAAAAGGATTACAAGTGGCACTCAGGCGCCAGCTGTCCTGCCTATGTAGGAAACCAGGACAGTTGTCCTGCCCATAGTAGCATTCACAGGAAAAGAGTTCGCTACACCACTCTGCCCGTAGGAAACCAGGGTGTCCATTCAAAATTGACAACAGTCTTATTGAGATAATGCTTACAGTTCTAATGCTAACCATGCTAACAGCTACAGAGCTACCGCTCTGGTAAACGACTGCATAAAAAGATTTGGAAGACATGCAAGACAGAAGAAAACCTAATCCCCAGAGTGAGCATGAGCGTCCTTCGCTTCTCCACCGCTGGCTGGAATGGCGAATGGCTGAGAGCAGGTTGGGCATTTTTGTTGCGGAGTGGTTCTGGAGTAGGCCGCGTAGAGCATGTCCAGGCGCTGGATGACATGGACTGCTCCGAAGAGTTGGTCATCAACCAGGTTTCGAATCTCGAAAATCAACTGCAAATGCTCCGGGTGCAGGAGGGGTGGCGAGGGCGGTGTCTGCGGATCGTTCTTTGTTTCCCTTTGTCCCAACACTTGCGTGTCTGTCTTCAATTCTATGGGACTATTCGGTGGCTCCTCCTCTACCACACAGGTGTCGTGCTCCCCACTTTGCGTTGTGCAAGGACCTGGACCTCCTGTGAAGCGGGGTAGAGCTTCTGCTATAACGAAACAAGTCGGTGGATCCCAATTGTCGGGTACAGTAAACATTTTTCTCTCTGAGAAGTCTGAAGGGAGTTCCAAGTCCGGGTCTTCTTCCACGAGAGTTCTGGGGGGCGAACCTGCTGCTATGTTCGCCCGACGTCGTCTTTGCCTAACCACTCTCACTGCTCGCTGAAAGTTCATGTGCCTTTTCCTTCTAGAGTCTGCAGCGTACCAGCCAGCTCCCCTATGGGGCTTCCCTCTCAGCCTCAGCATAGCAGGAGAAAGGAGCAAAGCCAGAACGCCAACAACACTGCAACTGCACCACTGCACTACAAGCTTCGAACTCACCCGACGATTTCCGCCAATGCTGCTGGAGGGACAAATTATAATGGCTTCCATTAAATCCAGGAGCTTAATGCTCTGGCTTCCCGTGCTGCGAAATCTCGTGCGAAGCCCCATCAGAGAACGGAGGCCGACGAAGGTAGTGCCATTCATAAATGGCTACGTGTGTGGTGAGAGCCATTATAAATGGCCTCTCCCATGCCGCCTCCACGTGGTCCCTCTTGCCCGCGTGTCACCGCATCCGGGGCCTTTGTGTATTATATATTGATAGGGATATGTATCCTAATAATAATAATTAAGATTCTTGCTTCATAACTTCTTAATGAAAAAGATTTACACATAACTTAAAAAATTGAGAATAATAAATAAAGTAATTTGGAATGCTTAATTGAATATCATAGAATGGTTATTGAATTTTATCGATTGTTTGATTTGGGAATAATCATATTTAATATTATTTTTTAGTTAATATTTAAAATGAAAAGTTGGTTAATAAAGATTTTGTTTGTGATTCCTTCTTAATTATGGTGAAAGAAAAAGACTTATAGGCTATGGATTGCTTTCAAATTTCCCCTTCACGTGTTAGATATAGTATATAATAACTTGAAACTTATTATTATAGGGAGAGCCCATACTAATTTTTATTTTTATTTTTTTTACTAACTACTAAGGTAAAGTTTCAAATTTATTGGTATATTATTTTCTTTTAAGTTTCTTGTAATGCTTTTGAGAGGTGGTCATACAAAAGATTCAAGTGAATATTTCAAAATATATTACAAAGCCAATGGTCATTAGTATCAAATTCCAAATTGTATTAAAATTATGGTTGTTATCCATCTCTATGCTTCTAGATGACTTCAATGAGATCATACTAGAGATTTAAAAAGGATCTAAGAAGTTTTCTTTATGTTAGTACTTATGGGAATAACGGCTTTCATCGAGTTAATTGGGAGTTGTGTTGCACCTCAAGAAATAGGGGAGGTATAGAAATTATATTGACTTCCATGCATGTTCAATCTTTATGTTTTAAATCGACGATCCTTGTTATGGAAAGTAATGAACCTTTGAAAATGATTCTAAAAAACTATATATCCTTGAGAACTCATCTCAATCAAAAGGATTAGCAAGGCCTTAATCTTTAGACCCTAGTAAGTAATTAGTTGTAGCTAAAGTCAAAGGATCATATGTAGCCCAAAGTATCTAGAAGGCCTATGAAGCTATCAAACCTTTTTCAAGTTGGAGAAACAATCACTCTAAACATTAAAGTCTCTCATTCAATGCCAACTATCTAGTGGTCACCTATTCTAGCCAGGGAAAGGAAAGCACTAGGCAAGATCCCTTGGTTTTGAAACATCAAAATTTCAAAGAAATGCATGAACAACACCAAGGGACTTTTGATAGCCACACAACATGTTGATTTCCATTGTCATAGATTAGATCTCACTTTGAGGTCTCCAACTTCGTCATTATGATTTTGGAGAGGATTAAAAGACAATCCAATACTCTATTTCTTAAGTACATCATGTAGGCCACTTTGTCCTAGTGGAAATATGGATACAAAACAAATCTAATGCTTGGATCTAGTTTTCATGCCAAACCTTGGGTTGGGTTTTAAATTGTAAAAGTCAACAAAAATGCAAGCGAAGATGTTGCAGAACAAAGACATGTGCGGAATGTAGGCCTTTTGTTGCATTTACCCCAATTGTAAGATGTTATAAGTTGTTGAAGATCCTCTATTATCATGCATAAAATCTCTAAAATGCATTTGTTTCCTCATACATAGGAATGCCTCATACATAGCATTGCAATGGTGCACTATAGCTTGTAAATATCCGTTGCGGAGAAATAGTAAGAACACTCTTGAATATCTTATTGTGAGAGTGAAACTATTTTAATATATTGCATGTACTTTCCTCATATTGCTAAAAGAGACAAGAAGCCATTATTAGTTGGTTTTTCCATTTGGGTTTCTAGGGTATATCTATGTTATTTTTTTGTGGATCATTCTTTACTTTATAATTTTTTTATGCATTTAAATTCAATTTTTGGAAGTTAAGTTTACAATGATTTAATACAATGAAATAGCAAGCAGAGATGTACCAATTTAATTCCACATTTTAGTATCCCTATTGGTGAGATGGACGGGCCATAGGCCTATCATTTATGGATCGCAAGATTAGATGCTTAATAGATCTAATGCCTTTACCAAATAGAAATTGATTGATGAATACAAATGATTATGTCCAAGGCCCATTCGTGATGGTTATTTCAATAATATTTGGAGGTTAAAGTCAAGTCAAGAAAAAATAAATGAATTTTTAGACTTCCTAGTTTGTTAAAGGCATTTATTTATACCCAAAGAGATTTATATGATTGGTCACTAATACTGGATGGTATGCTTATGGGTAGGAGACTTACTCACTCAAGGGCCTTGCAACCTAAATTCACCATGTGTGGTCGAATAGAGACACACAAACACCTAGTTTGATTGTATACCCTTGACAAGTCTACTTGGGAATGGGTTGATTCCTTTTTTGGAATAAATTTACCAACCCAATTTAATAGAAATTAGCTCTGTTAGGTGATAAGGTCCCATGGGTAGTAGAATTTAAGGCTTCATGGTGACATTTGAGAGTGAAAAATCCCCTTTTTAAGAAGAAAATGAATGATGTGTTATTTAATCACACTCAAATTTATCAAAGTTTCTCTTGGTTGTACAACTCCATAATTCATGGAAGTATGTCCATGTAGAAACTTGCACTACAAGTCAAGAATCTAGAGATAGACATGGCCAACCTCATGTAACTTCTCAACTTTTTGAGAAACATCTAATGTAACATGAGTAGGGAGTCATATGTATCCTCTCCCACATGCTTGGCCCAACCTTGATAGTCCTAAATGTTGTAGGGATACCTTGGTCACTAGTTTAGCAAAGTTGTAGGAGAAAGGAGGGGGTAGATGCACAACTGGATTTCCTAACCAACTCTATATAATGATAGCTTCCCTGCACCGACACTTGCCATTTTACAAGGTATCATTAGAGCCTACCATTGATAGCTAGATGTCAATCAGAACTAACTTATATCCTAAAATTACCATTTAGTTAAGTTTGGACTTATTTAAATCTAAGCCCCTTCACAAATAGTTCAAAATAAGTGTTTCCAAAGTGCAACAATCAATTTTCACAAGTGAAAATTTGGGTTTTGAAGGTGCCAAAATTGGATTCCAAAAATGCGAAATTGGATTCCAATGGTATAATATTGGAATAAGAAAATGTAGAATCCAATTCCAAAATATGCATAGAATATATCAAACAATTAATTATATAAATTGTCAAATGCTTTCAATAACCATAGAAAATATTTAAATACAGTTTTACACATAGTAGAAAAATAATTTAATAACATAGACAGTATAAAAATCTTACAATAATGGTAAAAATTATGCATCACATTTTATTATTGTTAGAAAAATAGGATCACGGAGCAATAAAATAAAACAAATGCATAAATAAAATACAGAAGATACACAAATATATGTGTTTCACCCAGTGTGGGATACGTCCACCAGAGAAATTGTCAGATCCTTCCTTTATTATTATCGATCAAATGAAGGGATACAATCTACAACACAATTGTTGTAATTTCCTCTTCTTTCTCTCACAATCTCCTCTCTTAGAATACAATATTCACTCACATACATAGCCGCAATACAATTCCCTCGTAAAAGAGGGTTTTCTTCTAGGGAAAAAAAAACCCTAACAAAACTTCTACTGTCCTATATGTGACCTTATAATGAACGATCCATATTGACTACAAAATTACAATGTTTTTGACCTGCATTGTTCATATACATGCTCACAACTCCCTCTGCATGTGTAATTTTTGGTCTTGTGTACACCATAGCATACATCAAGCTACCAATTGTTGATGAATAAGGGACACTGGACATGTATTTTATCTACTCATGTGTCTTGGGACACATTTCCTTGGTTAACTTGAAATGGTTGGCCAAAGGTGTATTAACTGGTTTTTAATTATGCGTTATAAATCTCTCCAACACCTTCACCCTAAGATAATATCAGTTTGCATTTTTACAGTCTCTTGTTATTCTCATGCCAAGGATTTTCTTTCCAGCACCCAAATCCTTCATCTCAAATGAATTAGCTAATTTATTTTTGAGCACATTTATATCTTGCATGTTAGACCCTGCAACAAGCATGTCATCTACATACAATAGCAAGATAATATATCTTCTATTTCTCGCCTCTTAAAATAAATATAGTGATTAGAATGACATCTACTATAACCTTGTTTAGGCATAAACCTGTCAAACTTCAAATGCCATTGCCTTGGAGCTTGCTTTAGGCCATAAAAGTTCTTCTTCAACTTGCATACCAAATTATCTTTTCCTTTGACCTCATACCCCTGTGGCTACTACATATAAATCTCTTCCTCCAAATTTCCATGGAGAAAGGTTGTTTTTATATCTAATTGTTCAAGATGCAAATCCCACAAGACTTAACATAGTCCTAATTGAAGTAATTTTAACAACAAGAGAAAATATTTCATCAAAATATATACCTTTCTTTTATGCAAACCCCTTTACAACAAGTCTAGCCTTGTACCTCTTTTTTCCTCTGTCCTCTTCCTTCAACCCGTAAACCCATTTATTCTGCAATGCTCTTTTTTGTGTAGGCAACTGAACCAAGTCCTAAGTCTAGTTATTTACCAAGGAATTTATTTCATATTTCATGCATTGCTCCCACTTATTTTTAGTGTCTACCTGCATTACCTCTTCATAACTCTCTGGTTCACCAGAGTCAGTCAACAATAAATAATACAATGAAGGAGAAGATCATTCATGGGGTCTACTTAACCTGGTATATATTCTAACAACACGTGCAGGAATTTGAGGTGTCTATTGCTCCTGTAGTTGTACATTTTGATTTTCTGGTACCTTTGGAATTTCATTTTCTTTGATTTCATCAAGCATTGTGTATTATTTGTTTTCCTTTTCATGTTTATTTCTCTGCAACTGATCATTGTACATGACCTTTTCATTGAATACCACATCTCTACTCCTAATGATTTTACGATTTTCATATCCCATAAGAGATAATCAAAATCATTAACACCATATCTAATAAAGGTACACTTATTGGATTTTGCCTCAAACTTTGTTCTATTTTTTTTTGTTATCAATATGGACAAATGCTTCACAACCAAAACTCTTCAGAAATGAGTAGTTTACCTTTTTACCTATCCATGCCTCCTCTAGAATGCCACCATCCAAGAATCTTGAAGGCCCTTTGTTTATTAAGTAAACAAAAGTATCTACAACATATTCCTAGAACTGTAAAGGAAACCCAACATGTAATCTCATACTCCTTGCATGTTCCATGATTGCCATATTCATCATTTCTGACACACCATTTCCTTGTGGTGTTCCTAGAAATGTCTTCTCTCTATGAATCCCATGGTATGAATAGTAATCATCAAACTCCTTGCGGCAGTGTTCACCTCCATTTTCTGATCTGAGACACTTCAACCTTTTCCTATCTCATTCTCAATCAAATCTTTCCATTTCTTAAAAGTATAAAAAACATCAGATTTTATTGAATGCAATAAACCCAAGTTTTTCTAGTTGCATCATCAATAAAAGTAACATAATAATGAGAGCCACAAAGAGATGATACATGAGATGGTCCCCATACATTTGTATGCACAAGATCTAACTTCTCACTCTTCTTTCCCTTTCCAACCCTAAGAAATCTTACTCTCTTATGTTCTCCATAAACACAGTGTTCACAGAAATCCAAATCAACTTGTTTAATATCTGGCAACAAATTCTTTTTGTGAAGTATATGCATCCCCTTCTCACTCATGTGTCCAAGCCTATGATGCTACAATGTTGTATCCACACCTATAGAAGCTAAGTAGATTGAAGAGTCAACATTACTAGTACATAAATACAATATACCTACCTTCTATCCTTTTGCCATTATCAATGATCCTTTAGTGACCTTCCATGCTTTATCTGTAAATGTAGATATGTAGGCTTCACTTGCCAATTGTCCTATTGAAATTAGATTTCTTCTCAAATCCGATATGTGTCTCACCTATTTCAGTAACCATTTGTTTCTATTATTTTGTGTTGTTTGTACCTTACCCATTCCAACAATTTGACATGCTTCATCATCACCTAAATAAACCTATCCAAAATTACCTTGAACATATTCTCAGAAACATTTCCTATGGGGTGTCACATGAAATGAAGCCCCTAAATCTACTACCCAAGATTTAGTAATATTATCTAAAGAAAGAATCAAAGCATCTTGTAACACATCACTTGTTACATTTGCTTCCTAATTTTT
Organism: Picea engelmannii; assembly: GCA_009831015.1. NCBI lineage: Eukaryota > Viridiplantae > Streptophyta > Pinopsida > Pinales > Pinaceae > Picea > Picea engelmannii. Next base: position 444,666 of record ML792985.1, on the reverse strand, counting down.
CTCATATTGTCCATCTCTTTGTTTCTTTGGAGCTCTGCAGTCTTTCTTCATAAGTCTTTTCTTCCCATAATTCCAGCACTCTATCTTTGTTACTCTGGATTTGAAACTACCCTTCCTAGAATTCTTGTGGTTCCCTCATCTCTTTCCTCTATAATTTTGTCTTCCCTCGTTCTCCACGGTCAATGCATTACTTGATGTCTCACCTGTGTTTTTCCGTTGCATTTCCTCGCTAAGGGTAACACCAACAACATCATCAAATTTCAAAGTGTTTGAACCAGAGACATAGTTACTTACAACCATGATCAAGTTGTTCCAGCTTTATGGCAATGAGAACAAAATTAGAATATCCCTAACCTGATCATCAAAGTCCACTTTTACAGAACTTAGTTGATTAGTAACCGTATTAAATTCATTTAAATGGTCAACAATAGACCCACCTTCTGACATATTCAAGAAATACCTTATTGGAGGTCGAGGGTTTTTCATATGGTTTAGCCAATGCCTTCATCATATCCTCCATTGTCATTTGTTTTGAAATATTAAAATCCATCGATGCTTCCAAGCACAATTGCATTGTTCACAGTGCCTTTTAGTCAAGAATCTTTCATTCTTCCTCCTTCATACTCGCCGAATGCTTTTCTTTTCTGCCCAATGGTAGGAAAAGATCCTTATAATATAGATAGTCTTCCATTTGCATCTTCCATAACTGGTAGTTTTGTTAGTTAAATTTCTCGACCTTAAACTTTCCATATTTCGCCATTTCTCCCACTTGAACCAGGAATCTTCTTTTTCTACAAGTTACCTTTTGTTCTGATACTAGTTGTTAGAAAAATAGGATCGCAGAGCAATAAAATAAAAGAAATGTGGAAATAAAACATATAAAATAAAAAATACAATAGAGACACAGATACACGTAGTTCACCCATTGTGGGCTACGTCCACCAAAGAAATTGTCGGGTCCTTCCTTTATTATTATCCAACAATTGAAGGGATACAAACTACAATACACTCGTTGTAACTTCCTCTTCTTTCTCTCGCAGTCTCCTCTCTCAAAATACAATATTCACTCACATACACCGTCGCAATTCAATTCCATCATAAAAGAGGGTTTCCTTCTGTGGAAAAAACCCTAACATAACTTCTACCGTCAGATATCTAACCTTATAATGAATGGTCCAAATTGACTACGAAATTACAATATTTTATAGGGCAATTTTCCTAAAATTTTCTTCGAGGCCTCTTCCGCCAAACCCCTAAGGGCTAGGCATACCTGCATATGAATCAGGAAGATAATCAGGCTCCACAACCAACAATTATCATCTTTTATATCTTTTATAATGGATTTCCTATCATCTACACATTTTAGAAGTATTATCATTTGCATCTCCATAAATACAATTATTTGTAAATATGTATTTATTTTCATTGCCATAGACATTATTACCATTTTGTACAATATCGATTCAATAAGGAAGAAACAACATTCACATATTATATATTTTTTCACTAAAAACAGATACCATACAATTTGTTTTTGCTCAAACAAAGATGTTTGCATTAACTAAACAAATTTGAGACTTAAAAATTACATAAAAAATTGTCAAGTAGTAATACATCAAATAACACCTGTATAAGTTGTTTCACTTCCATGTTCCATTGGGTATATTGGAATTCTTATAGGTGTCCTAAAACCAGCTTTAGATCAGTTTCTTGACCACTTGACTACCATAGTGGCACTAAGAACAACATTTGGGAATATTAGTCTCTAGTACGTAGGTAATTGGGTAGTATGCCTAAGGGTAAGATCAAACCTTCTTATTTATAGAACATGGAACTCTCTTTTCGTTAGGACCCTTGAGTCCCTACTCCTTGTTTCTAGTCCTAGAAACTTATAAAACAAGGGGCATTGTTGAAAATATAAGCATTCGGTCACTGGAAAAACCTAATTTGAGCATTCAATCACTAGAAACCTTGTTTCTACAACCAGTCAACAAGATTCCTACATACTCTACAATATTAAGAATTTGGGCATTATGTTAATGTACTATTCTTCATGAAGGAGTATAACTCTACAAGAGTTATAAAAAAAGAGAGTATAAAGTGGTCTTCACTAGTACCCTTATTTGGGACCTATCTCAATAGAATCTTTATGTCACATTGATCATTGTGGTACTACTCTCTCTTGAGCCTTTGTTTTTATGGACTCGTTCACTCCATTACTCACAACCCATCTCAATATCCCCAGAAAGAAACATTAGTCACATTAATACCACTCTTGAGTAAGGTTTCATTTTTGTGTGGACCTACTTGCCCCATTACCTCGTGTTTATCTCAGTAGTCCCAACAAATAGTTGTGATCACATTAGTACCACTCTATAGTAACCTTTTTTCTTGTGCATTTCCTCCTAATTTCCACCTGAAACCATGAGTTTGACACCTATGTTGCTCACTTGGAAATGTTGTGTGACAAATTGCAAAAAAATAGATTAGACCCAATCTAGTGGAAAGAAAAAATTTGCTATAGTTAATGTTAAGCTCAATAAACCATAATGCCTCCCTAAACAATTGTCCCAACTCATAAATCAATTCAAGGCATAATAGTTCCACCTAGAGGGATTTGAATCATCAAATTCCATGGGGTCTCACTCTAACCCATTTGTTTGTGATCTAACACTCCCTAAAGTGGATATGAACAAATTTGATGGCTTTGACCCCACTAGATAGATCACTCAAATGGAACACTATTTTGGACTGTATGGCATCATCGATGACTTAATGAAACTTCGTGTGGGTGTCTTATATTTAGATTTTGAGTGGTAACACTAGTGGAAATGGCGTAAGAACTCCCACAAGGGTTATATTTCTTAGACTCAATTTGTAGCCAATCTCTATGAATGTTTTGAACCAAAAACTCATTATTTGGGCCACTTGACCCAACTTAAACAATCTAGTACAATTGAAGAGTACATCATTGATTTTGAGCAACTTGTTCTCCACATAGAAGGCATGTCAGACACCTTCTTTAGGGAATGTTTTATTAGTGGTCTGAAAGAACAAATCCATGCTTAACTCCTAATGGATCACCTTACTATCTAGCTTGAAGCCTCTCAACGTGCCAAGGAAGCCCAAAAGGTTGTGAATTCCCAAACAATAATAAAAAACCATCCTTTATTCCTTGTATGTGTCCCATCGATCCTTCTCTTGGATGGAAATTTGAAATCAAGGATTGGGATTAGCAACAATATAAAAGTAGTGAAGTCAATGTTTTGCAGAATTTTTTCGAGTGTGTCCATAGAGTGTTCGCTTTATGGAAATTTTATGGAGGAACCCAAATCCCCTTCATATAGAAAGTAATGTCACGTTATGTTATGGACCTTTGGATTGACAGATATTTGTTGGAGTAGAAAGGGAAAAGAGAATACCTTTCTCTAGGCGACAAGGCAAATGAGATACTTTTTTCTACTTCTTCAGCCTTAGATATTTTGGGTATTAGGAGATAAATAGATTTAAACTGATGGAGATGGAGATGGGATCATAATAGATAAGATCCATCTCCAGGTCTAGATTCAAGATCATGTGCATATAATGTCACAACAATCCAAAGAAGAGAAATAACTATAAACATGTTGTAGTTGGACGAGGAAAGGATCTAGTATTATATCATCTTACTATTCCTTTTTCCATTTTTTTGGTCATGTAATATATATGGCAGTAATATTTGATGTGTGGCTTCAAATTGTACTCCTCCATTTGGTGTTTAGGTTAGGAATGAAAGTATAAACAAGTAATTTCTCTTTCAAATTATAAGTCCATGGTAGCCCATGACATTGTTGATATTGAGAAAACTTAATAGAAAATTCATTGTGTTGCCTCAAGGTATTTATGGTTTGAAATTTATGTCATCCTTGTTTTATTTTCATCTGATTATGTTACATAAATAAGAGAGTTACACACACACACACACACCTATCAGTCCAAATTTTTCAATGTGGTATTGGGTTTCAGTCTTCAAATTATACACACACACACACTTGTACTATTTTACTAATTGTTTCGAGGAAATCTACCTATGGATAAACAATCAAACCCTCAATGAATGGGTGAATTTCAATGATATACAGAGAAATGTATAACACATTTCTTTCTCCTAATATTACCATGCATTTTCAAAAGTAAATGAGAGAAGGAAGACGAAGAATACCCAAATTTGGATGGTTGTCCAAAGTATCCAGTGAGTTTCTCTTGATCTCATCCTAGCTATGTTGGTTCACTAAGTAACCTGCACAATTATCTAACAAGCAATACCTTCCTCATTATTTCATAAAACAATAAAGATATCATATGCATGAATAAAGTATTAATCTAATAACTCTAGCTTAAATAGAACAACAAAACCTCATTAAAGATGAAAAAGAGATCCATAAACATAGAGGTTTGTCTTTTTTTTTTTTTT
>ML792985.1:425856-440163 GCA_009831015.1 Picea engelmannii | reverse complement strand
TAACAAAGGGCTACAACAATGATTATTTCCTTGAGATCTACTATTGCACTCCTAGCTCCAAGACCAAAAGTCTCCTCCTTTGTCACGAGTCCACATTTGTCGAATAAGAACAATTTGAGAACTGTATCAAAGTGAGTTAGTCAAGTGAATGACTAATGAGCTCTCACCTAATATCTAATCACACTAATGTTGATGCTTAGCACTCAAGAATGGAAACAAACTCTCAATCAAGGATTCTCACTACAATTCAATAACATACACTTAGCTTTGGTTCTCATACTTATAGATTCTTGAGGAGATATTAATAGACTAAATGACATGCATGTCCTGCAAATACAAGTCATGCATAGGTTTCATGCATGACTTTGGCTTTTTCCAACTCAATGTTATTCATCTTTCCTCATGAATTTCTATTTTTTGAAGATTTAAGGGGTGGACACATGTTTTATATGGGAAAACTGTGACCAACCATGTCTTCTCTATGGGAAAACCATGGCTAACTACTCTTTTTCTACGAAAAAGTGTGGTCTTAATGTCCTTTAGATAATCAAGTGATCTTCTCTAAGAAAATTCTTCTTGGTTTAATGCATTTTAGCTTCATAACATTTTTTTTTGGCATATGGTGCCAAATATAAGTATAACAGTTCCCCCCTAATGTATGAGGTCAGAAGAGGAATTGATGACTGAAATACATTACAAAAAGTAGACAGTGGCGAGTGGCAAAGGAGGAGTTTTGAAGATCAAGGAACTAGGAAGTACTTGCAAGCAAAAATCAACCAATCAAATATAAATCATCCCTGAGGTAGGCATACCCATGCTCAGATATATCGATATGCACAGTTGCCAACACAATACACTACAGATCCATGAAGTAAAATGTAAGACCATGGCCACAAAATAAAGTACATGATGGATCCATGTCATATAGAAGATCATAGCCACAAGAAAATACAAAGTGGATCTATGTCATAATATACATCAGGAAGACACTTAACACAAATGAGAGTGAAAATTAGTCTTCAAAGTACTCATCAATTAGTGGTACAATCTCATGCAACTCAACAAGGTAGCGTTGAAAGAGGATGACCCTAGCCCAAGGTCTTCAATCCAAACTCTACAATGTGAATAAATAAGTTGATGTCAAACATGGTAGAAACCATTTGATTATTGGACATTGATGAAAACTATCAACAAACATGAGGGGAACCACCAATAATGAAGATGGAATCCAAGGTACCTAGTACAATGTATCAAGTGTGAATAAATGATCTGATGTCATACACTAATAGAATCAATCAAGAAAGGGTCAATAATGTGAACCCACCATCAATCACGAGAAAACCTACCCCTAATGTCTACAAGGTCCAAGGTATTATCAAGGTTTCTAGACCTACTTCCTAGATAGTAATTAGGGAATTGATACGAAGAAATTTGTTGAAATGAGGGCACTAATGTATCCTACATCAATCGACATGAAACAAGAACCAAAAAGTTTTTGTGAATAAAGAAACCACCAAGTACAAACTGACACATGGATGGAATACATGAATGGTCAATAATACTACAAAATGGTTGACTCAAGCTCAACTTCCCTTGAACATATGGCACGATACAATGAGGACTTCGTCAACACTAACTCAAAAGGATCAATGATAAAATGCAATAATGCTGGAAGCATTGAACCATTCTCCATAGAGACTAGAAGAATAACCAATCAGAGGAGTAAACAAACTCAAAATCGTGGTACAACTTCTAAAGCATAACTAAATTCCAAATGTAAGACAATGACATAAACATATGCCATGTTCAAGGACAACAATGGCCGGCAATTGCCACTCCAACTAAATATTATCAAACAAATATAAAAAATAAAAATAAAAGCCTTTTCTTTTTTATTATTTTTTTGGTGTGTGTGTGTGTGTGTGTGTGTGTGTCTTTTTCATGTTTTAGTAAGAGTGAAAAAGAGATAAAAGTATGATACAATGGAGAAAATGAGTTCTCATATGGCATGCAACTACATTCCAAGTGCATGAAATAGACCTATGCAAAGCAAATTAAAAAAAGGTGTTGGACAAGTTATGTCCCAACCTTGATTGTTATAGGTCCAGATGGAAAGTTTATTACAGATAATGGCAGTTGTACGGTGTCGATCCATGGAGCCAAGGCTTATCCCTTCATTTATAGTCACCTTACAAGCCTATAAAGGGATATCAACGAGGTAGACGAGAACTATAGTGGTGTTTGGATTGGACGATGAGGATTGATTGAGAGCAGATCGAATGACCCATAATCATTTCAGGTTTGGTTTTTAGTTGACCAAAGTCAACACAAACATGGACCCAAAGAGTTAATTCAGATCCGTCGTTATATTTTTTGTGTCCACTGTCAATTGTATCAAATGGTCCACAATCATTTCAGGTTTGGTTGGCAGTTGACCAGAGTCAACACAAACTCAGACCCGAAGCTTTTATCAAAACCATTTTATATTATTTTGAATCCATCGTTGATCAAGATCAGACGACCCTCATTATTTCACGTGATGATGAGCATTGTCCAGAGTCAAAATAGACTCGGACACGAAAATATAATTCAAATACACATGTATATTATTCGTCCACCATCGACTAGAGAGACTATAATCAACAATGATATTGGCATGACCAAGTTTGACCTCGTGAAAAATCGAGAACCATTACCAGATCTAGCACTAAATAATGTTTGATGTTCCTGCAACTGGTGTAATTGTTAGCATGATATAACAATTCGCAATGGGTACTACTTTGCATATTTGATTAAACAATTTGTGACGACCGAACATAACGATGATGAACAATATATCTGGGAAATCACAGGCTAGTGGAAGATAAAGAAATTTTAGATGATAACATAGGAGTTTAGATTAGTTATAAGTTCTATCCAAAAGGTTGAAAGATAGAACCTCTCTGATTGAAGCACCTACGCATTCCATTGCAGCTACAAGGTTTTTGGCAAGTGAAGGGATAAATGTTGAAACAACTTAGAAGGGATTTGAATATTTTTTAATTAAAGAACAACTATTAATGAAAAAATAAAAATGACAACATTATTGTTATAATTAAATGAAGAGGTGCAATGGTTCTGTTAAAAAAACACAATGGTACAATGACATATCTATTAAAATATTATATAAACATAAAAGCATGGTGAAAGGAAAGTGTCTCTGTGGTCTAATTCAAAATATCTAAAACACAAACAAAGTCCAAGGAAGAGCCTGAAACATTCACATGAAGTGAGGGTGGAAGGGAGGAGCAAGGGAGGATTGGAGTCCTCAACATGTTGAAGCTTGAAATAGTGAGTTGCAGCTTCGTCAAGTTGGTGCTTGGAAACAAAGGATTAGAGTCCTTTACAGGTTGGAGCTTGGTCTATAGGGAGATGGTGCTTCCTAAAGTTGGTGCTTGGAAAATAGAGGATTGGTGTCTCCTTGAGTTTGTGCTCAAAAGAAATAAGATTGGTGTCTCTTGCAAACTAAAGCTTGTCACTGAATTATAATTTTTATGATTGTTACATTTAACTTCAAATTTTTGTACATTCTTGTTAATAAATTGTATGGTTCATAAATTAACAATTAAAAAATTAATTTAATTTTTAAAAACAAATCAATATTAATTCACCCCCTCTCAGTATTAAATAACATTTCAACATATTTAAGAAACATAAACTATTATAAAGCAGAAAAAAAACTATAACATTAGAAAACTCAAAATAATTTCACAATATTCCATTGAGAATAAAAAATCAACTAATAAAACAAATAAAATTATTTTATTGAAAGTAATAACAAACAATTCATTGAATTATACAAGATAACTTTGTTTCTTTGTGTCATTTCACACTAAAAGTGACTTTATCACACCTCATCTCACTTTTGTCGTGATGTATAATGATGTATCGTAATTAAGGAAAACTTCATTAGTTTTTTGTCGTGATGTATCACATCTTGACCTTGTCTTTGTTTCAACAAAGCAAAGCACACTACTACCAAAACCACTTTCTTTGCGCTTGAAATTTATTTTTCTAGCGGAGATATCTTGTCATATATGAAACGGGGGTGCATTTATAGAACTTTTCACCACACATTCTCACACATGTTATCTCATCATATGACTTGTCTCATGTGCTTTCATGTGCTAGGTCATACACTTAACCACGAAGAGAAAATTTTCTACACATTCAAGCACTGAAATATATCTTCAACAAAATATCATTCTTTTTGTATTTTCTATATCTACGAGATATCGACCCTCTTGTTTTTGTGGTAGCATGCATTGACTTTCTCACACATGAACCCTTCTATCTTGTACAATATTCTTCCATAAGAAAAGTAACAAAAGTATAAGTAAATTTATCTTTGACTTGATTCAACCTCATACTAGCGGTCACATGAGTAGCATGCAATCTTAACACACTTACATTGACTAGGTTTATAACAACAAAAAATTTATCAACAAGTTGATTCAGCCTTCTTTTCGACATAGCTCGATCAAACCTTTGTGCTTCATACAACATGCCCATTATGAATCAAATTTTCATTTCTCTGACAGATCTATTGTATATATGATATGCTACGACAATAGTTTTGACCTTCAAACGTGGATGAGATTACACTGGGCAGTGTTTACACATTAAAAAACTTATTTTCATTCTTTGAGAGCTCATTTGGATCATAAGGTGTAGAGGATTTAAGAACACAATGTACCAACATCGTCATTATCACCAATCTTCATTATTTGACACATCCCATGGATCACACCATTAGGCTCTGATACCAAATGTTGGGAAGAATATTCAACGACAAATACAATCAAATACATATCAAACAAGGGATACTAAAGAAACCCTTGAAGGGGAAATTATATTCAATCGATCCATTCCATTGTGTGTTTTAATTGTACATTATCTCCCTTTATATAACAATAGGTGGCCATAACAACTATGTCATAATCAGATATTTAGTTCAACCACCTCCAACTATCTCTATAAATATCTCCATGAATCACTCGACTTGATTACATGAAATCATGATCCCTAACTTCTCTCCTTTCCCTCATTCATATTTTTGTACATAAACATTTAAGCATAGTATACTTCATTAACATTTATGTAACTACATACTTTAGACTTTTGTATTCAAAAGTACAAGTGATTCCTTCACTTCTATTTTCATCGTTTCATAATGTATTTTCTTTATTTATTTGTGACCATCATGACAATGATCTAATCACAATCGTCATGGAGTGTGCATGGTTAATATGACACTCTCTCATGTGCTTAGATTCTCTGAAAATGGAGTTGATCATGCTTGGGTTCATTCACATGGGGATTCACTTGCTTTCATTATTCATTTTGTGGCCTCAAAACCCCAATTTTTTATACAAATAAAATGTTTGTTAAGCCAAAGGCCCTTTCAAGAGCTCCCACAACTACAATAACTTACTCATCAAGTATTTGTAGTGTGTGATGACCATCCCAATTGGAAAATTATTGATGTGATGGTTCTCTCATGCACTATGCAGTGTGGATCTCATCCAATCCTCTAGTAAGTGAACTATAATTTAGTCTTACCAATAGCGGATGAAGAAACTCAAACATTAGACAATTTGTTGAGAATCTCAACATCAAAAATACAATATATCGACACCCCATTCACTTCAACATCCACATCCCAACTTAGAGGGTATGATATTCTATCAATCTATTGTGAATGGGTATTGCTTGTCCCAAACCTTAAATTATTTAAATTAGCATACTTGAATCTTTGGTTTTTTGGAACAAGCACCAACTCACTAATAACATGAGTATTGACATTTGGGGCCATAGATTTAAACAAATGCCATTCTAGTGGTGATGTCCTTGTCATGATTAAATTTGAAATTGTGATGGAAAGTTGCTCTACCATGTTCATTGATGCCACTTTCCTCTATTGATATGCCTTGAAGGATGGTGAATGGTGCATATGAATAGTTGTTAGCTAATTTGACATGAACATACTTTCCATATTAATTTAAAAATAAATATGATACTATTTTATGCAAATCAACATCTTACAATCAAGTACATGGTAATGGTATCATAACACAATGCAACAATTTTGAATGATTCATTTTAAGGTATAAACATTGCAACAAATGTTATATACATGTTGAGCAAAAACTATCCAAATTGTCTTTATTTTTACATTTACAACAATGCAGAATTTGCATCCTATTTGACTTTAAAATAAATAACCATGGGTAGCTTGGATTTAAAGTAAATAACCCTGGGTAGTTTCAAAACTTAAGCTTTAAAGCTATTGGAATAATATTTACATCCTTATGACTAATATAAGGAGCATGTACAACTAATGTATCATGACTACTCCACGACGATATTCAAAATTCAAAATAAATAACCATGGGTATTTTGGATTTAAAGTAAATAACCATGGGTAGTTTCAAAACTTTAGCTTTAAAGCTAATGGAATAATATTTACACCTTGTATGACTAATATAAGGAGCATGTACAACTAATGTATCATGATTACTCCACGACGATATTAAAAATTCAAATGAAGATGTCTATGGTAGTGTGAAGTGCAAAAACATATTCTACATCCCTTTGGTTATATAATTGTTATTTTAAATTTTCTTTGTGTTGAACATACAAAGATGGTCACAAATATGAAGTTTATGCACTTCACCGTGCCAATTATTTGCATAGTATTTATGAATTTATTGGGAGTGAATAATAGTAAAACACTTTGAATTGTTATCTTACAAATTACTTCCAAGAGCATTCACAATCCTTGCTCAACTCTATTATATTTTTGTTAATTATTATAGATCTTTGTTGTCTTGGAAACTAATAAGATTATTATAGGTTCCATGTAGAGGAAATAATAAGGGAGTTCATATATAATTTACCTAAATTCAAGGAGTTTAGGTTAATTTACTTAAACTCTAGTGTAAGATAGATAATAAGGGAGTTTATATATAATTTACATAAACTTTAATGTAAAGTAGATTAGATAATAAGGGAGTTTATATATAATTTACATAAACTTTAGTATAAGGTAGATTAGATAATAAGGGAGTTTATATATAATTTACATAAATTTTAGTTTCATGTAGATTGTAGAATTATTTTTCATTAACAACTAATAATCACCAAAAAGTAAAATGGTTATTATAGGCTCTTATTTTCTATCCATAAAGAGGAAATAACAATATATGATTACCTAAACACTGGGTACAAGGTATATTTGTTTTCTAGATACACAAATAAGACAATGCAATTGTTGTATTATTAGCAAATATTTGGAAACACAGGTAAAAAATTATTTTTTTTGGAATGATTTGAAATGTCAACCTGTAACACACTTCAGATTCATTTATGAGCATATGCCACTAAAAATATGACTTCTATTAGGCACTGAATTTCCAAATTTTCTTCAATTCAACTCATTAATTCTATGATATTATTTATTAATTAATATGCCTTGCAAAAAAACACAATTATGCAGTTCTAACAACATATATTCCATAAATAATTAAAATAATTATACCACAATAGAAATATCATAATTAACAACACAATATTCATCATAAACACATAAAAGAACACTTATCTTTAAATGAAAATCACCAATTGATACCTCATACATTCCTCCCAACCATAGAATATGTTGTTCATTCATTCTCTATAGTAGGTCACCCTTGAGCTAGGGCTATGACTCAACCGGGAAAAGGCTACCTAAGCCAAGCTAAGGTCCAATAACACTCAATCTTAGGAGAAGGTCACTAGAACCAACTCCAGAAACAGTTCCACCTCACAACCTCTCATTCCCCACAACCTGTCACACTGCACGAAGTGCACCCGTTCACTACTTGAAAGTCCTTTGGTTGTACCCCTTCCCTTCTAGGGCTTCAACAACAGATTGACCAGGAAGTCTTAGAGCTCTGTGACAATTGGAACACAAGGTTGTTCATAAGGAGTTATGGCAGCCACTAGGCCAATACACAGGGAAACGTATTCCCAACAATTCTCTCACTTAAGGAAAATTGTTCCACGAGCCTGACAACCTGCTTCTTCAAACCTAAACCCCCAATAATTTACAGGGTCACAATGATACAAGGTTACAGGGCAACAACAACTCCCCAACTCACACTCCCTAGGAAATGATACGAATTATGGAATGATTTTCCGCTAAAACCCCACATTATATTTGCATGTTCCTATCTTGACACTTGTCATTCAAGGAACTACCTTTTCCTCTACTTGGTAATTCGTTCCTCCGCTTAAAAACTTAGGATAAAATCATATCATAAAAATTATGACTTTAGAAATATGTTATTATATTCCCTTGGCTTAAGCCCCCTTGACTTAACCCCTTTCCCTTAGATCATAATCCCCTTTCTCTCTTGTGGAGCCCTATCCCCATACTCTTTAGTCTCATTTGATCTACAACATTGATGTATTTTATTAATATATCGAGTGTAATTACATGTGTACAATTACAACTTGGACTTACATAAGGGTATTACATTCAAGCCATACATGTTCTAAATAAGTGTTTGAACATATTAGAAAAACTAAAGGTTTTTTAACTCACAAGTGTGTAAAGGAATTGTAGAGCGAAGAAGACAATTAAATCGCAAATACAGATTCACCAACTCCGTCAAGTGGCACTCTTTTAGGCATGGAATTTGTGTTGGCCCCTTCATGTGCCCCGGGAGGAACTATCACGTTGAATGCACCAATGCCAATGATAGTGCAAAAGCTATGGCATAAAGGACTTCTATACACTAGGCCAGAGAAGTGGGTCTAGAAGGAGGGTCGTAGTCCTCAATCACTCGGCTACTAGTATCATTATGTTGCTCTCGCTTTTGCTTAATTATCAAAAGAAATGATAACTGAATGAGCATAGCTACAATCTGCTACAATTAGAAAGCTTGGGTGGGATTTGTTCCGAGACTTTGTTTTGGACTTGCAATTGTATGTTGCAAAGAGGAAAGTGAAATGAGGAGAGCAATTTTTCATCTGGATTCAGCCCAGAGACATACAAACTGAATATAGACTGGCGTTCTTGCATTTGATCATTTCCAAGACTAAACATTTGTCACAATATATCCAAAGAGCAAATACGTGTACACGTTTGCATCGATTAACACATATACTATTTATAAGTTACAATTGGGAAATGTAAAACTTAATTCCGAGTTTCAATCTTTTGCATGCACAGACGCCAGCATATATGATTCTCTGTGATGTCGAAATCTTCATAGTCGTGCTAAAAAACCAGCCAAAAATGGCATTAAGTCGGCCTAGCTGAACATTACATACACATGAACTGAGAATCATATCCATTCTTTGGATTCGAATTGAGCATCGGGAGCTAGTGGTCATTGATAATTTACGACCTAACTTTAAGTGAAGTGACTCAACATCTCTTATGGATTTGTGTTACGCTCGACCTGAGCGAGGAGCAATTGAGCCTGGCGGCCAGAATAGGGAAAGAGAAGAAAAAAAATAAGTGCAGGTATACAATAAGTCAATTTGACAAAACTTGTTCAACTCTTTGGGCCAGGGTTGACAAAACTTGTTCAAAGCATACTAAAACAAAAAAACAAATCATAGTAAAACACTTAAACACAAAAAAAAACATCCTTGTTATGCTAATCACTTTAATCATTTATTTTAATGATTAACTAACATCTTTTGTCATGTAAGAAAATTAATGTTTGAGATAACAGTCTTTAAACACAATAAAACATCATTGTTATGTTAATCATTTATTTTAATGACTAACTAACATCTTTTGTCATGTAAGAAAATTAATGTTTTTCATTCATTGTGACGATGAATATTTGGATCATATAAAATTTTGTCCATTAAAAACTCATCTATAATTAAAAGACTATTAATTCTAACCATTTTCAATAAGTATAAACTCTTAATGACAAATTTGGAGATATATATCTACCCTAGAACAGACAATGGCTTAGACACCCAATTGGGTGAGATTCTCTTTGGCCAAGGCGCACAAGCATAATGGAAGACATTAAAGATGGGCAATGTTTTAGATACGAGGATTTAGAATTATTGTCGATTTCTCTGTAAGTAGCCCAATAAATCCAATCCAATAAACATGAACATAATCATTCTCAAGTTTGTATTTTACCTCATATTATCAAAATGTTTATCATTAGAAATGCAATTAACCTATTTTTACTCAAAAATTAATAAATAAATAAATAAATTACTATGTTTTTTACTAACATTGAAATTAGGTTTGCAATACTTCACAATAAATGAGAACTTAATCAAAGAAATAAACTTTACCAAACTATGCGATGGAAGAAAAACAAAACAAAGTTTGTCGCTGTAATTTGAATTTGGAATATGTAATTATAACTCAGTATCCAAATCAAATTGAAAGTAAATAGTTTTGAAAATATATTAATTTTTAATTTTGAAATTTATTAAATCAAATTGAAAGTAGATTGTTTTGCCTATATATTAACTTTTAGTCTTGAAATTTATAAATAGATAATAACATGCCACATTACTTTGATCGACCCAACAATGTTGGGTCCAAAAGAATAACAACATAAACGCAAAAAGTGTAATTACAGATAGGTATAACAACATAAGTATAACAAAAGTTAGGATAGAAAAAATTGGTAAATAGCCAATCAAAAATAGGATAGCAAAGGTGGTAAATAGTCGAATAGCTAAATGCATTAGTTACTATGGATTTGCATTAATATATACATTACCATAATCCTTCTTAAATTAATAATGGCTTTAATATCAAGATTTAATCATCTCTATTTTTTTCCAATAATAAGATTTCAAATACCATAACCAATAGAAACTATAATGACTTTAATATTAAGATTTAATCATCTCTCTACCCTGAATGCGGGTGTCACCCTCGTTCACTTAGTGGGCACCTCGAGTCCCCTCAACACGCGAACCGAAGACTGGGTGTGCTCCACCTCACCCCCCCTCATGTGAATTAATCGCCCTCCCATCCTGAGACGTCTTTCCATTACTCCGACTATGGTTCTCGCTCCTCACCTACAAGGCTATTGTATGTTGCACCAGTCCACGCGCTTGCAAAGGCTAGTAGCATTAATGGTGACAGATTTGACCCCCCCTCCACATGGTGCTTATCACTCCGCTAGTCACGACCTCTCCTATCATTCCTCCTGTGTTCCCTCCACGAGTTGGCTCTATGTTCTCCACAAGTGGAAACACTCTGCTCTTTGCAATCGATGGTTTCTCTCCCCCCTCGCAAAGCCCTGCAAGAACAGTCCCTCAGTCATGCCTCTCCGCAAGCGTGCCACCCACACCTTGGGGCGAAGTGGCTGCGATGAGAGGGCATCCACAGCTCCTCCCCCACCCTTCATGGCCAACCAGGACGGATATGATCACTCGGTCCCCGACTCATTGCGGAAGCTACTAGACGATTGGGAAGAGGAGGTTTCAGGCTCCCTCCCAGCATCCTGACACACCTCCAAACATCGTTGCAGTTATTGGGTAGTAAACAATATGCTCGCTCGCACGCTCCTCAGCCTCCCAGGTGTTTTTGTTCAGAGCCCTCCTAGTTCGCCTCGCTCACCCCACTCCCCCATCACTCATCCTCCTCCATCAGCTCCTCCCTCCCCTGGAACCTGTCCTCTTCCTTCTGGGGCCCACCCTAGCACCTCGACACCTCAAGAGAATTCCAACAAACCAATCGTTGAGACCACTCCAAGCAAGAACAATTCGTTGATGGCTCCCTTTATCAAGAGCGCATGCCTCCCGGTTAAGGAACCAAGATCAGATAGCTCTAGCTCCTCCAATGATAGCGACAATGATTTTGGTGGCTTCCCCATTGTAGAAGAGACTCCTTTGGATGGCCCTCCCATGGTGACTGACAAGCACACTTGATTCCCAGGCTACTGTTCTTTTTTAGTCTTTTTTCATTTAGGAAGTTTCAAGTTGTTTTGGTCTTATGTTAGTAAGCAAGCAGACAATAACTCTCAACATTTTTGTAAGCCTGGTTTCCCACCAAAGGAAAGGCAGGATGATCAAGTATTTTCCCAACCTGGTTTCTCAACAAGGGAAGGCCTCGGTTTTGTCCATTCACAGGGATAAAGGATGTGACTCTCTGATTGTATCTTTACTGTATTTTTAATAGATTAGTTCCAGAATTTATAATAAAAAAAAGATTTAATCATCTCTATCCTTGTCCAACAATAAGATTTCAAACACCATAGTCCATAGAAACTGAGAAATTATGTGTATTATTTAATCTAGAAAATAAAAATTATGACATTAAATTTTAGATAAAATGATTTTTTTTTTAAATAAAAATTAAAACAACTAATAGAAAATCAACAATGACCTCATTACAATTCATATCCTTCCACATGGACTAACAAGTGGATTGTCTATTCGACCAAAAGGAAAGGACAATTTTAAACTAGTGGCCTATCAAAGGGAGGGGTGGTGTGTTCGTGATAGTATTAAGAAAAAGAAAAAGTGAGTTAATGTCACACAGAATAAGGAAAGAGGATAATAAAGAAACCTCGTTTCACTATGAGCAATAACTAAAGGTGTGGAAGCTCTTCCAAGATGGGAAAAACACATTTGCAAGTGGGTGTTTAATCAAAGAAGTTGATATCTTACATTTGTGGATGACCTTTTCTATTTTAGCCCTATAGGATAATGTTCTCTTTACATGCATCTACAATCATGTGAGGCACAATAAATGTAGATTCAGCTTGAAGGAAAATCACAGACACACCAAATTGCATAGAATAACTAGTCATAGAACTTGTGAACATGTGGAACTAGGACTGGAATTTCAAATCCACCCTACCCGTAAAAAAAAATTGACAGTTATAAGTTTTTACAGTCTTTCATTTTACTTTTTATGCAAATTCACGAAGTGTCATTTTTTTCAGTTCTTATATGCAAAGTTTACCTAGTGTATCTGAATAGATTTGAACTCTCTTGGAGCTTGATAGATCTCTCAAGACACTCAACAAAACCGAATCTACCAGGTAGAGTCGAATAGTACTCCTTGCTCTTATGTCCAACTTCTCCCAATCTTCCTTCGACATACCAGTAGGTGGTGTGTTGGTAGTTTGTGTACTGGTAGGTTGTGTACCAGTAGCCTGTGTGCTAGTAGATGGTGTACTAGTAGGCTGTGTACCAGGATCCACAACGATCCATTGTTCTTTGTCTACAAGAAGGTCCTCCATCTTCAAATTCCATAGCTCAAATTTTTTACCGTTGAACTTCTCTATCTTGATTCTAGAAGAACTCGCCATTCCTCTTTTTGCACTCAAATCACCACTGCAAAAGCTCCTACTAAACCCAGTTTTATCACAGGCCCAAGATAAACTTGATCTATCAAGACCGAGCCAAACCCTCAACAACAAAGGCGTCCCTCTAAAGCCAAAAATGAGCTCTGATACCACATGTAAGTTTTAAACCTGTGAAGTAAAGCAATGCATATAGATTCTTAAGAAAAACATAATTTAATCAATGGCTCATTCACATAGTACACAGAGATATTATACTAGAAACCCTCAACCAGGAAAACCTTTCTTATATTCATTATATCGAATTTCACCATTCACTATACAATATACACAATGTTTTTAGGTATTCCGTAGATACCAAAACCCTATCCCTAAAACCGAGATTATTTTTAGTAAACCGCTAAAAATAGAAAAAACCGCCCCCAAAAAAAAATTCAGACTGTTGCCCCGAACCCCGTCGGCCCCGGGCTACACCCAATGTCGAACGCTGCGCGTAACCAAGGGGGGGCATACCTACCCCCCCCGGGACCTCCCTAGGAAAGCGCCCAACGCACACGGCAGAAACAAAGCATTAGTACAAGGGATCGTCAGACGCAGTTGTCATATCTGACGCACCCACACACACACATGCAAAGAATATAACACATACCCAACATAGAGAATGTATTCTACCCAACAAAAAATGCTAAGGGAAACATTTGAACTAATGCTAGCATTAATCCACCTTCGACCAATATGATTCAAAAATACCATATACTACCAAATACTTTGGATATGCCAATATATTTAACATTGGGAATAGCGAAGGCGGCAATAAGACCTCCAATCCATTGTCCAATCAGATCTTGACAAACATGATACTTTTTATTATATAAAAATCGATGTTTTCACTTCCCTTGTTCCAACAATAGACAATATGGAAATATTTCTAGTCAATGCACAATCTAATACCAGGTCAACGATTTATCGATCG
>ML792985.1:415104-425564 GCA_009831015.1 Picea engelmannii | reverse complement strand
ATACACACACGAAATTGTTCATCCAAATTGTAATTGAAATAACTTTATTTTTTTAAGTAGAATTATGTTATGTAGTATAACATAACATCTATCACGTACACCTCGGATGGCGTGCCAAGTGGAAAGGATGGGCACGTGGAGGCGCGAAGGGAGAGGCCATTTATGGTGGCTCTCACCTCAAACCACAGCCATTTATGAAGGCTTACACCTCCGTCGGCCTCCGGTTATCGATGGGGCCTCTCACGCGTGAGCAAAGGCTGGCCAGCCAGAGCATTAAGCTCTCAGCGTTAATGGTGGCAGCCATGGTTTATGTCATTATCCGTTTAACCGGACCTCTTAGAATGCAATTGAAACTCATTGAACAGAGCAAGAATCGTCGCGCAGGAGGCATCCTGGCACTTGCCCTCACTATCACCATGCCGCGGGCAAGGGGGAGACCCCGCAGAGGAGTCGGCTGGTACATGGCTGATTCAAGAAGGAAAAGTCACAAGCATTTCGAAAGAGCTCTACTCCTGGCCAAAAGAAAATGATGCGGTGACGCCACAACAACAAGTTCGCCCCCTCGAACTTATGTCGAAGAAGGCCTGTCCATAGAGCTCCCACCGGACTTCTCTGAGAGCCGACTCTTTATCGTCCCGGACAATTGGGACCCCCCGACGAGCTTTGGACAAGCAGCTCCAGCGCCCAATCTGAAAGAGACTCGCGCCACTAGTGACGCTCCGAACGTAGAATTCGACACTTTCCCAGTTGAGGAGGAGTTTCCGGAATGCACAGTTGACTCGCAGACGCAGAGGAAGATGCAGGGCCACACAGAAACGGAGGCTGAAACAAAGTCGTCGCCATTGCCACCGTTCCTACATCCAGAGCACCTGAACTTGATCTTTGAGGTGCGCAGCCTGGTGGATGACCAAATTTTCAGAGCCATTCGCGTTAGCCAACACTTGGACATGCTTTACGCAGCCTACTCCAGGGCCACACCTTGGCGCCAATGCCCCACCTATGCTCAGCCCTATGTCATCCGTGTCAACAGCGGCAAAGCAAAGGAAGGATGCGAGGACTCTGGCAAATAGGTTCTGTTGTTTCTTATGGTCTCCAACTCCTTTTCTTTTACTGTTTATCAGAGTTGTAGCTCTTTAGTTACTAGCTTAGTTAGCGTTAGAACAGACTTTACTAAACTGCTAATGAAGATGGACATGCACCCTGGTTTCCTTCGGGCAGGGTGGCGAAACATGGTGATTGATTTTGCATGTTGTTGTGGACAGGCCAGCTGTCCTGGTTTCCTATATAGGCAGGATAGCTAGCACCTGTATGTCAAGTGTATTTCTTTTTTCTGAAGGTTTAATATAACAGGTTTCGCCATTTTTTACTTAAAAAAAAAAAAAAAACATTTATCTCGTACATGGATTTAACTTAAAACCATAAAAAATTGAACTCTATTTTAGATATAAAGAAAATATGAATCCAAAGTTTAGCGTCTTTACGTCTTTTAACTTACCCAGATAAAAAACTTTGAGGTCAAATTATATCTCAACCAAG
Source organism: Picea engelmannii (assembly GCA_009831015.1). Classification (NCBI taxonomy): domain Eukaryota; kingdom Viridiplantae; phylum Streptophyta; class Pinopsida; order Pinales; family Pinaceae; genus Picea; species Picea engelmannii. Next base: position 424,028 of record ML792985.1, on the reverse strand, counting down.
TTTTATAATTTAGATTCTTGATTATTCATGATTCTTGGTAGGCATTTTACAAAGACAAACCATGTTGTTTGATATATATTATAGTTCCCTAGTTTTTTTTACAAGTTTTATATACTTTAATTATACTTTTAACAATGTTCATATTACCAACACATTATTTTCTAAATGATTGGTCACATTTTACAATATAGTTTTGGTAATATTACCATTCAAGTTATACAATTTAAAATCTATTAAAATTCAATGCAAAAAGCACATAGACAAGTAACCTTGAAATGGTAACAAAAAGATAGACACTGAAATGTAATTAAAAGTTAATATATTGAATGATAAAAAAAAATTCATATTACCAACACATTATTTTCTAAATGATTGGCCACATTTTACTATATAGTTTTGGTAATATTACCATTCAAGTTATACAATTCAAAATCTATTAAAATTCAATGCAAAAAGCATATAGACAAGTAACCTTGAAATGGTAAGAAAAAAATAAACACTGAAATGTAATTAAAAGTTAATATATTGAATGATAATTTTTCTATTTACTTCTATTAAGCTGCAACTAATTTGGCATGCACATTCAAAATAACATACCTTATAAAATGGTAACATTAACAAAAGATAGACACTGAAATGTAAGTAAAAGTTAATAAATTGAGTATTAATTTTTTTATTTGCTTGCATTAAGCTACAACTAATTTAGCATGCACGTTGCAAGTTTGTTTGAAAAAAACTCTTACATCTATGTTTGAACATTACCTACAACTAATTTTGCACATACAACTAATTTTGCATCCAGATAATAAACTTATTTGAAAATTTAAACAATATTTCTAATATTTTTATTTTTATTTTTTTATAATTCCATTTGAACATTACCTACAACTAATTTTGCACATACAACTAATTTTGCATCCATACTTTTTTTTATTTTTTTATAATTATATATTTAAGTATAAAAATACTCTACATAACATTCTTAATCCTAACATTAACTAAATTATATCTTGTACACATCAATAACACCTAACACTTGTAAATGAAAGCCCATGGAATATCCTATTCATAAAATTATTTTCTAAAATATTAAAAAAATGTTTGAAAATGAATTCTTACTTCTGTGCTTGAAGATTACCTACAATTAATTTTGCACCCATATATTGAATCTATTTGAAAATTAAAACAATATCTGTAAGATTTTTTTATTTTTTTATTTTTTTATTTATATTTCTATATTTAAATACTTAAAATACTCCACATAATACTCTTATTCTTAAATATCCCTTAAAAAAAATTAACAATAACTAAATATAACATTAACTAAATTAATTATATCGTGTACATGTCAATATAACACCTGTAAATGAAAACCCATGAAATATCCTATTCTTAAAATTATTTTCTAAAATATTAAAAATATAAAAATATAATTGAAATGCCTTCTTAAGTATTTACGAATCCTCCATAATCCCAAATAATATTCTCAATCTTAAAAATGTCCCTTCGAAAGGAATATGACATTGTATTCAAAAGAAAACCATTAAATACCCTATTATCAATAATGTTGTTTTCTCTAATAATAAAAAAAATTTTAAATAATTTTTTCTATTTTATTATTTATGAATTTTAAAAGATTATCAATAATATTGTTTTCTCTAATAATAAAAAATTATTTAAATAATTTTTTTTTATTTTATTATTTATGAATTTAAAAAAAAAAAATTAAAATTTATATCTGCAAATTTTTTAAAAAATTACCATTAAAGAAAAATCGCCATCCTGTAAACTTTCTAAACCCATTTTTCAAAAAATAATTATTTTTTAAAATATTAAAAATATATCTAAAATATCTTATATAAGAATCCTCCATAACCCCAAATAACATTCTCAATCTTAAAAATGTCCCTACGAAAGGAATATGACATTGTATTCAAACGAAAACCATTAAAAACCCTATTATCAATAATGTTGTTTTCTCTAATAATAAAAAAATTATTTAAATTATTTTTTCCATTTTATTATTTATGAACCTTTTTTAAAAAACAATCTTTTAAAATACAAACCCTTTTATCCCTGCAATTTTTTTAAAAAATTGCCATTAAAAAAAATCAGCATCCCTGGAAACTCTCTAAAAACTCTTTTAAAATACACAAATATTTTTTTCCATTTTATTATTTAATTTTTATTTTTTTTTAAATCCTTTAAAATACAAACCTTTTATCCTTGCAAAATTATAAAAAATGACCATTAAAGAAAAATCGGCATCCCTGGAGACTCTCTAAACCCTTTTTAAAAAAGGAACTTTTAAAATACAAACCTTTTATCCATGTAAAATTTAAAAAAAATTGCCATTAAAGAAAAATCGGCACCCCTGGAAACTCAATGAAAAATTTCTAAGTTAAAATTTTAACTCTATGATAGTGCAAAAGTGATAATATAATAACAAATCCTATATGGAAATTCCTTTGCATCCCATCACTAAATATCTTCTGTTCTTTTAACTATTCAATGACAGAAATCTTTTAACTATCCACTGACAGAAATTTGAGTAATCTTTTAACTACTATCCACTGACAGAAATTCGAGTAGGGTCTTTTTCAATTCTGTTGGTTTCTCCAAGGAGTGAACACGCCCACACTGGTTTATGACCAGAACCTTTGCATTCCCTCCAATATGCTTGCAATTACATCTATGAAAAATAAACTTCTACTTCGACAATATAATACTAGCACAGCCATTCAAAACAGTTGCTGATGAAATCGTCAAAACGAAATGTGTTGAAAGTCAGAAAATGAAACATGTGGACAGCCAGAAAATGAAACACGCTTATAATGAAACATGTTTATAGCTGAGCAAATCCAAATGTGGTAATTCCAAAGGTTAAGCATTTAAATGTGGCAATCATATAATGCTACAGTGATTTCTTAATATGATTAGGTAAATGTTAAAAAGTAAACAGGTTAACGGATACATTCAAAAATATAAAGAAGTTATGAAAAATAAATCACATTCATTGATTTGGGAGGACGACTAAGAATATGCCAGCATCTTCAATTGTTAGCTATCAGATTAAAATTTTAGATTAAAAGGTGATTAATTGTGCCCATTATCAATAGGTATACGCCTTTCGACATAATTACAGAAAATATACTTTATAGATGAGTAACTCCATTTACATTAAGAGAATCGATAATTTGAGTAGGTACCTTTCTAGAAAATATGCAGATCCTTCTCTCGCCAAAGTAATAGAACATCCAACTAGATTCCATTCAAGATTAACAATCTGAAATTTCTATCTATCTCCTCCCAATATGAATACACAGTATTAAATCTAATCTATGGCAAAGAAAGCAACCTGGTTCTGGTCGCGACTTCTTTGTCCCAATGACAAGAACATCTGAGAGCTCTACCTTCTCTTTGTTTCCTCCCATAATCTTCAAAACCAGTCGAATTCAAACCCGGTGACTGTAAAACTTTATACATAATGTTTTAAAACTAAAATTCAAAGTAACTAACGGTATTGAAGCCTAAACGGAATTATATATACCTGCAACAAATCTTTGTATAAGAACCTGAGAATCCATGGCATCTTGTAAAATGTAAGATTCATGGCTCTCTTCAAACGGAATTATATATACCTGCAGGAAATCTTTGTATAAGAACGGAATTATATATACCTGCAACAAATCTTTGTATTATCTGCTCCTTCAAGATAGATTTCAAATTAAAGCGTGTCCATCCAAATTCAAATTTCAATGCATGTGGGATGAGATGATGATGGTCAGCGGGATGTGGAACGGCGTTTAGAGGACAACAGCGCTGGATGGGAGCTTCACCGGAGTGGACAACTGAACCGCCAGGAGATGAGTACGACGGACTAATACTCGGGAACTAAGCTGTAATGTATGGCATGCATGCCGGATGGACTTAGTACCTGTGCATGTATCCTACTGCATTAGCCAATGCTTAGTGCAGGATGGATAGTGTTTGCCGCGGTGGCATCACGCAGGAATTTGACGTTCCACCGGATTTATTTTTTATTTGAACCTGTATTCGATATGTGGATAAGAAATCCATGTGGATAAGAAATTCAAATCAAATTATTATCCATACACATCAAAATATAAAAAATGTCAAATTGAACTTTAATTGTGTAGATTTCCTCAAAATTTGTTGTAGGTAATTACACATTATAGGCTGAGAAGTATATACTACTGGTCTAGGTTAATAACTATAATTCATGGCTTAATCTTTCAAGAAACTAAGTAGGAACAGAGCCATAGCATCACTGTTGATAACACCTGGACAGTTAAACACCCAATTACAAGTATATACTACTGGCCTAGATTAATAATTATAATTCATGACTTTATCCTTCACGAAACTAGGTAGGAACAGAGCTATGAAACTAGGTACGAACATAGGTAGGAACAGAGCTATGAAACTAGGTAGGAACAGAGCCATAGCATCATCACTGTTGATAACACCTGGACAGTTAGTTGAAGGAGTAAATGAACATCCAAATATAATTCATGACTTTATCCTTCACAAAACTAGGTAGGAACAGAGCCATAGCATCACTGTTGATAACACCTGGACAGTTAGTTGAAGGAGTAAATGAACATCCAAATTCCAATGCTTTAGCTTAGATCTTCTTTTACTAATCATAAAATTTACACATAATATACAAAATAAATATTTGAACTTGAAAATTGAATCTGCTCAAACATAAAATTTACACATAATATACAAAATAAATATTTTGAAATTATGATTTTGAGTCAAAACATAAAGTAACAGTCATGAAAATAAATTAACCTTCATCAATTTTTCTGTTTACATCAATTTTTCTGTTTACGGGCTGGGTAAATTTGAAATTTGAGGTGTGAGTGGCATCTAGGGAATTGGGCACATTGTCGATGTCGATGGTATCACGACGGTAAATTTGAAATTCCAGCTGGGTGGCATCTGGGAAATTGGGCACACTGGGGGTGGCATCAGGAGGGCATCCCTGTGGTGAATTGGGCACACTGGCTTCAGCGGTGGCATTGGGAGGGCAGCCACGTGGGTATTTGAGGACACTTGTGGTGGCATCAGGAGGCATCAGCGGTGGCATTGGGAGGGCAGCCACGTGGGGATTTGAGGACACTTGTGGTGGCATCAGGAGGGCATCCCTACGGGGAATTGAGGACACTGACGGTGGCATCACGAGGGCAGCCCTGCGGGGAATTGAGGACCTACTGGAAATTGAGGACACTGGCAGTGGCATCAGGAGGGCAGCTCTGGGAAGAGGTCTTAAAGATAGTACTGTCGGGTGCTTATTGATCGTTGTCTCTTTAAGATTGTCGTCAATAGTTCTGTCCCTGAACCTAGCTCGGAAGTCAACAGTTATGTTTCTACTCGAATGGGGACTGCCATGATACTCATCTGTCGCTCTGATCTATGATTCATCAGCCTCCAACTGTAGCGGATACCCCCGACTGAAACGATCTTCAACCTCCAACAGCAGTGCCTTCGTCCGCTTGTAAAGACCTTCAGCCTCCGACCGCAATCCGTTCCCTTGCCTGTAAAGACCGTCAGCCTCCAACCGCAGTGCGTTCGCCTGCCTGTAAAGACCGTCAGCCTCCAACCGCAGTGCATTCGCCTGCCCGTAATCAACTCCACTCCCCACCCACGGCTCAACTCCAGTCCCCAATCACAGATCGTTCCTCGAGCTGAAATCTTCACCATCCAACTGCGGTTCGTTTCCTCCCATAAAATTCTCCAACTGCTATTGGCTTTCCCGCCTGAAATCTTCACCCTCCAACTGCAGTCTGTTTTCCACCATAAAATTCTTTGACTGTTGTTCGTTGCCCCCCCTGAAATCTTCAACCTCCCACCACCGTTCGTTTCACCCTTAAAATCTTCGGCCTCTACCTGCGGTTCATTTCCCCATAAAAGCTTTCACTTTCCAAGTGTTGTTCATTTCTCCACCTGAAATTTTTACCCTTCAACTATTGTTCATACAAGTCCTCTTTCCACGGCGTCAAATCTTTAAACAATGAACATTCTATCAAATCGTTGTGAGGAGTTTCGGAGCTTGGTATTCGAAGATTAGTTGCATGTGCCAACCCCCTTATGCTCTAAAGACTGCAACATCCATAAATCCGGAGATGCACCAAAGATATCAACGTTTCAACACCTGACAGCTCTTCCACTGCTTCACACTTTCTCATGTCCAGTTCTCTAAGTTTTGCTAGACCACAAAACCTTGTTATTTTCTTCAATGCATCACACCCATTCAAGTCCAGCAATATTAGTGTTGTGGGCAATGCTCCAACCTCCACCGGTTCTAAACAATCGTTGATGTCCAACTGACAAAGGTTGGGGCAAACGCCTTCAACGAATGATAATTCCTTTATTCTTGTGTCGTGCACGTCTAACTGTTTGAGTCGAAGAAGCATGCACTTCTGAACAGAAGAGTCCAACAATCTGCGCCCACTCTCATCTACTGATGCCCCTTTTCCTCCAACATGTTCCACCCTGCCAAATGGCATTTCACGCAGTGGACATTTTATTACTTTCAAACTTTTAAGATTGTTGAACTCTCTTACACCTGTTGGTAAATACACTATTCTTCCACAATCTATCGTCAAATTTGTCAATTGTTTCAACTCTGCAACGGAGTCTGGCAAACATTTCCTATTGCCGCCAAAGAGTGTCAAATGCTTTAAGCTCTTTAGCTGACTCATCGAAAGCGGAAGCATTTCCATAGAGGATTTCTCAAAGGATACTCTTAGAATTTCCAAGTTTCTTAGGTTTCCAATATCACTTGGCAATTCTTTGCAGTTTGTGTTCCACAAAATAATTTTTTCCAGGGACCACTGATGTGAGACCTCGGGAGGCAATACTTCCATTTTCTGACAATCTGAAAGGTCTAAGCTTTCGAGCGTTTTGATATTTCCTAGTATTCCCGTCCTGAGGGTCAATAGGGAGCATTCGTTCAAACAGAGATGTTTTAGTCGAACTAAACTCCCAAAGGAAAGCAGCAGCGTTTCCAAACAGGAGCACCCATACCAGTTAAGGAAGTGGAGGTTTGTAAGATTGCCAAAAGAGTTTGGCAGCATTTCCAAATCGCAGCTACCAATCAAGTTTAGATGTTGGAGGTTTGTAAGATTACTAAATGCTTTTGGAAGTAACAGATAAAATATGAGAAAACAAACACACAGTGAGGCTACGGTCACCTTTTTATTATTCAATGAAGACTGATTGCATTCTTAAATAGGAAAAGGCTCTACTGAATCGGTTACATGCAAACAAAGACAACTAGACTCTCAACTATGAACTGACTCTTACAACTGGTGCTTACTCCATTATTTCCAAGTCTCCTCCTTAATGGAGAATGGATTGACTTCTACACCTAACATTTCCCTAAATAGTTCAAACTTAATCTTTCCAAGAGGCTTAATGAAAATATCAACAGCATTTTCACTAGTATTACAATACATAAGAGCTATTTCATTTGACTGCAACTTTTCTCTAACAAAATGAAACTGAGCTTCAACATGCTTTATCCTTGCACGAAAAATTGGATTCTTCGCAATATTGATTGAACTTTGATTATCACATTTGATCATCGTAGGTTCCTTTCGTTCTTCTCCAACATCTTGAAGAAGTCTTCTTAACCAAACAGCTTCACAAGTTGCTACACACAAGGCTTTATATTCTCCTTTAGTAGAAAACAAATATACAGTAGGCTTCTTTTTTTTGCTCCATGAAACAACCCTGGATCCAATGCCAAACGAATATCCAGTGGTTGATCTTCAATCATCTGGATTGCCAGCCCAATCAGAATATGAATAACCTGTCAACTCAACAGCAGATGCATCAGTGTATTTAATACCATAATCAAGTGTTCCTTTTAGATACCTGAGTACTGCCTTTGCTGCATTCCAATGGCTTTCATGAGGTTTTGCCATAAACTGACTTAACACACTCACATAATATGAAATATCATGTCTGGTTGTGGTGCGATAATTCAGACTACCCACCATTTGTCTATACACAATGCCATTCACCTCCTTTAAACCATCATCACAAAAAAGTTTCACATTCTGCTGCATGGGAACACCAGAAGACTTACACTAATCCATTTTAAATCTCTTAAGTATTTCTCTGATATACTTACTCTGACAAACAAAAGTTTGGCCTGCATTTCTCCAAACTTCAAGACCTAGGCAGTAATGTAACTCACCAAGATCATTCATTTCAAATAACTGTGACAAATCTTCCTTGATTTCATCAATTAATTTCTCTGCATTTACTGTAATTAATCTTCCTTGATTTCTCTTCTTTAACTCCTTCATCAAGAAGTCTCTGCCATTCCTCATGATTGTTGTCATCATGATTTCCTGCTTCCTACTCATGGAAAAGAACATCTCTACTTGCAAATACTTTGTGAGTAGCAGGATCAAACAGTTTGTGTGCTTTAAATTCAGAACAGTACCCAATGAAAATACATTTAATGGCTTTAGCATCCGATTTCTTCCTATTCTCCTTTGGAATATGAGCAAAAGCCTTACACCCAAATACTTTCAAATTATGAACTGCATGTTTGGAACCATACAAGGCTTCGAAAGGAGTAACATTATCAAGACACCTTGTTGGACTTCTATTCTTTAAATAAATTGCAGTGTTTATGGATTCAGCCCAAAAAACATTCGAGAGGTTCTTACATTTCATCATACTGCGAGCACACTCGACCAAAGTTTTGTTTTTCCTTTCAGCGACTCCATTATGTTGTGGAGTGTGAGGTACTGTAAACTGTTGTACTATTCCATGATCTTTGCAATATTTGTTGAAGTCCCCTGATTTATACTCTCCCCCTTGATCTGAACGGAGGATTTTGATGGATTTTCCTGTCTGCTTTTCCACCATGGTTA
>ML792985.1:393315-415008 GCA_009831015.1 Picea engelmannii | reverse complement strand
TATCTCGTGCAATCATCAATAAATAACAGAAAGTAAAATGCACCTCCTAAAGACCTAGTCTGCATAGGCCCACAAACATCAGTATGCACAAGATCTAACACATCTCTCTTTTTCTTATCAGGATTAGAGGGGAATTCATCTCTTTGCATCTTTCCTAATGCACATCCATCACAAACAACCTTCTCATTCTTTAATATGGGAAGTCCTTCGACCATATTTTTTTTTTGTAATAACAATAAATCAGGATGATTAATGTGTCCATACCTTTGATGCCAAAGAATCTTTGTTGGCATAGTGGCAGAAGTCAATGCGTGATGTGCTTTGCTGGTAACATCAAGTTTTTATAGGCTTCCTGCTCTAACTCCCGTTGCAACAGTTTTTAAATGGTCCAGCAGATCCTTCACTATGCAATAGTCTTTGAAGAACTCAATCTTCAAGTCCTTATCTGTAATGGTGGACACGGAGATCAATTTTTTCTTTATTCCTGACACATAAACAACATTGTGAATGAGACGAACTGTACCATTTGGCAATGTCACGGGAATGTCTCCATATCCCTTGATCTGATGAGCACAGTCATCTCCAAGATATATGTTGGCACCATTCTGTGTTTCTTTAAAATTAGCATACCAATTTTTATTACAAGTCATATGTATTGATGCTTCGGAATCCACAAACTAGGCATCAGAATCATCTGTTTCAACAAATAAAGGAGCATTAGACACAAACAACCTAAGATCTCTTGATTCAAAATTTGGGGGTTCATCAATATCATCACTCCCAATAAATAATCTGAGAACATGATTTGACTATTTTTCTGCATAATGACCTGAATGTGTTCTAGGTTTGTTCCTAGCCTCATCACTTTTCTTCTTATGACAGTCTTTAACAATATGTCCAGGTCGACCACAATAAAAACAACTCTTTGACTCATTCCTGTCAGATTGCATACCTTGATTTAGAGATTGTCTTCTCTGCGATGAACTGCCTCTCTGCCATGAACCACCTCTTTGCCATGAACTGCCTCCTCTGCCTCTTTCTCCTGATCTCCCTCTCGCAGATCTCTTATTTGACCACAGTGTCAAATCTTTATTCTGAGGCTTCAGATTCTCGCGCCTCTCTTCCTCTTGCAGTAAAATACCTGTCAGTTCTTCAAACGTGGGAGGTTTCTCCCTTGTTGCGAGACCTGTTATGAACATATGATAATCTTCTAGCATGTCATTTAAGGTAATAGTGACCAGGTCAGTGTTGGAAACAGTTTCCCCTATATTTACTAGATTTTCTTTCACTTCTTTAATACAACCCAAAAATGAACTAACAGATTCATTTCCATCCATTTTAATGCCTAGCAATTTAGTTTTCAGGAACAAAATGTGATTTGTGTTGCTAGTTTCATACAATTCTTTAAGCGTTGTCCATGTTGGAGCAGAAGTTGTAGCGTCTCTAATATGTGGAATTATGCTATCTTTAACTGACATGTGCAACAATACCTTCGCCTTGTTTTCGCGCTTCTCCCAATCTTGGATCTGTAATGTTGTCGCACCTGCAACCACATCAGGTTTCAGTTCAGTTCCCTTCGCAATGTTCCAGACACCATAGCCCTCCATGAGTGTCTGCATCTTGAATTTCCAGTTAATGAAATTCGAGCCATCTAACTTGTTGGCTTCGTTGAGGTAGGTCTCTGCCAGTGGATTCACCATTGCTGCAATTTAGTCTCTGCAAGTAAATCACCAAGGATATGCAACTTTCCGTCAAGTTTTCTCCTGAGCTGAGCAGTCCGTCACTCTGCCTTCGGATCCACTGATCCAAATCTACCTCTATTCTCAGCTTAAATCATGCATGTATCCACCTTTAAATCAAAAACACCACCTCACATGCATATATCAACCTTTAAATCATGCATGCACCTTAATATCCAAAATATCCACTTTTAAATAGCCACCTCACTATTTATGATGCTTCATCCTTTCATAACTCCACTTTATATATAAAATGATATAAATTTCTTTAAAAAACAAACATACCCACATCCACTTTAATAAAAAAAAAAAAATTCTAACTCCCTCTTCACCTCTTTATACGCTTTGCTTAAAAAAGTATCCTCTTTATAAAATACCTCACAATTTATAAAGTAATATAACACTTTCCTCATTTAAGTGATATGAAGATGTGGCATCCACTAATCCCAAAAACTCACGAACCTCCAATGAAAGCTTATACACAGGAATAGTTTTCTAAAAAAAAAACTCACGGATTATTGCTCAAAGCTTTGTGCATGCAAACTTGCTCACGCATGCATGGAAATCGTGAAATGGAGGAGGCTCCACAATTTTCTCACGGATTTGGTTTGCACCAAATGGTGGATTGGCCCTCCAGCCTCGACCTGCTCTCACACAACTATTCTCCAACTCGAACCCATGCGACTCTTCTTATTCAGCCTGTGAACCAACAAATATTTCTGCACCTCACAAGTTATTTGAGTGCGTGGAGCTCGCACCCCACACATTACTTGGGTGCAAAAATCGTGAAGTCTTTCCGCATTGTAATACACTACTTTTCAGTAGTATGTCGCCGCACCCTTCAAGAGGAGGGACATGCAGACTTCTATAAATTGCATAGCTGCATGGGTTGAGCGACGCAGCCCACAAGTTCGTTTGTCAACAGTACAGATTGAACAACACAGCCCATAGGTATGTTTGTCAATTTGTAAATCGCGGGGATGTGTTTGGTGTTTGTACAACGCGGAACAATAGAGGCCCAATTTTCAGCCCGCGAGCCCCACAGACCCGATCAAAAAAAATCGCTAGATATGAAATCCATACCGGATTGTTGTGGGACAATAAAACTGCAATGTTCAGCCAACCAGCCCAAGTCCACCTATCCACTTGTATATTGCGGAAGTTTGGGTGCTATTTGTAGGAGACAGAACAATGGAGACTCTATTGTCATCCCGCTAGGCCGTGAACCAAAAACTGGCTAGGTATGGAATGAGGGATCTGCATACGCTGTATAAAATCTCATTTCATAGTTTATATAGAGACAATGTCCACAAATTGGCGTGTCAACTTGTATATCGCGGAAGTATAGGTGTTATTTGTAGGACACGGAACAATAGATACTTAATTTTCAACCTGTCAGGTCGCGAACCTGCGATCCAAAAAGTGCCCAAGTATGGAATGAGGGATCCGCATATGTTCTAGAACAATGTTTTTGTACAACGCAGAACAATAGACGCCCAATTTTCAATCTACCAGCCCCAGAGCTCCCGATCCAAAAAAATGCTAAATATGGAATTCATACGGGATCTCCGCATATGCTGTATAAAATCTCATTCCATACTTTATTTAGAGACTATGTCCACAAGTCTGTGTGTCAATTTGTATATCGTGGAAGTCTAGGTGCTTTTTGTGGGACAAAGAATAGTAGATACTTAATTAAAGCCTGCCAAGTCGCGAACCCGCGATCCAAAAAGTGTCGAAGTATGGAATGAGAGATCTGCATATGTTCTAGAAAAATGTGTTTGTAAAGCGCGGAACAATAGACACCCAATTTCCAGCTCCCCAGCCCCAGATCCCCCGATAAAAAAAAAACGCTAAATTTGAAATTCATATGAGACCGCTACGGGACAATAAAAGTGCAATGTTCAGCCAACCAGCCCGAGTCTACCAATCAATTTGTATATCGCGGAAGTCACGGTGCTATTTGTAGGAGACAAAACAATAGAGACTCTATTTTCGGCGTGCCAACCTGCGAACCCGCGATCCAAAAACTGCCTAAGTATGGAATGACGGATCCACATATGTTGTATAAAATCTCATTCCATACTTTATATAGAGACTATGTACAAAATTTTGCGTGTCAATTTGTATATCTTGGAAGTCTAGGTGCTATTTGTAGGACACAGAACAATAAATACTTAATTTTTAGTCCACCGGGTCCCGAACCCGGGATCCAAAAAGTGCTCAAGTATGGAATGAGGGATCCTTATATGTTCTAAAACACTATCAATTTGTATATCGCGGAAGTCTGGGTGCTATTTGTAGGAGACAGAACAATAAAGACTATATTTTCGCCCCCCAGGTCGTGATCCCGCGATCCAAAAAACGTCGAAGTATGGAATGAGGGATCCACATATGTTGTATAAAATCTCATTCCATACTTTATATAGACTATGTCCACAAGTCTGCGTGTGAATTTGTATATCGTGGAAGTGTAGGTGCTATTTGTAGGACATGGAATTCTAGGTGGTATTTGTAGGACACATAACAATAGATACTTAATTTTCAACCCGTCAGGTCGCGAACCCACGATCGAAAAAGTACCCAAGTATGGAATAAGGGATTCGCATATGTTCTAGAACACTATCAATTTGTATATCACGGAAGTTTGGGTGCTATTTGTAGGATACGGAACAATAGACACTCTCTTTTCGACCCGCCAAACCGTGAGCCCGTGATCCAAAAACTGCCTAAGTATGGAATGAGGGATCCACATATGCTATATAAAATTTCATTCCATACTTTATATAGAAACTTTCCACAAGTCCGCGTGTGAATTTGTATATCGTGGAACTATAGGTGCTATTTGTAGGACAGAGAACAATAGATACTTAATTTTTAGCCCGCCAGGCCGCGAACCCGCGATCAAATGTAATGTTCAGCCAAGCAGCTTGTAGGTCCTCCTGTCAATTTGTATACCGCGGAAATCTGGGTGCTATTTGTAGGACACAGAACAATAGAGACTCTTTTTTCAGCCCGCGAGGCCGCCAACCTGCAATCAAAAAACTGCCTAAGTATGGAATGACTCTTTTTTATATGGCTCATTTGTCAAAATACTTTTATATCACTCGGTCGACCAGATTGTGCAAACTTTCTTGTATAATTAAATTCTGCAATATAAATATTTAACAGTAATAATTTAGCACAGGTCAGGTTCTGAATTTGTATATCACGAAATTGTCACTGGTATTTGTATAGCACAAAATAATAGATGCCCAATTTTTTTCCCGCCAGGCCGATAACCCCCAATCCAAAAACATGGCTAATTATGGAATTAATACAGAATCACTAAGGACAAAAAAAAATGCAATGTTGAACCAACCAACCCGCAAGTCCACCTGTCATTTGTATATCGCAGAAGTATAGGTGCTATTTGTAGGACACAGAACAATAGAGGCTCAATTTTTATCCCGCCAGGCTGAGAACCATCGGTCGTTCACATGCCCTGGGTATATCTTCGCCTGATCTCTTTTCATACTTGGTATTTCTTGGAATCGGTTTCACCATTGTTGTTTCCTTTGTACTTGTTTCCAGATACACAATAATTAAGCTTTAATGCTAGTAGCCATCCTGCAGCAACTGTTAAAACTGTCATTAAATTTCGGAAGTCCGGAAAATATTTTTTATTAGTACGAATTAAACTAAGATTTGCCCAGAAGCACGTTATCCTTTCCAAGTATTCATTTCAAAGGCCACGCAATATTTTTTTTTGGTGCGCCGACGGGTTGGTGCTTTTAAGAAATTTCTGATTCTTAATCTTTTTTCGTTGTCAGCGCCACGTTCGCACTTTTTTCTAATTGTGCAATTATTGAGCTGTGATGGTCACAGCTCATTCCGCACGAACCCTGGAAATTGTCATTGATCAGCGAAAGGCTCGAGGATATATTCCATTGATACGCATTAAACCATAATTTGTGGAGGCTTATATTATCACTCCCTGATTTTCATTTCAAACATCATCTCAACGAAACGCAAATTCTAAATAACTTCTGGAATCCGTTCTCTCCACACACAGTAAACACATTGGGGCATAATGGCCAGAGGTTCCACTATTCCAGGGCATATTGTTATTATTCATCTCCCTCCGCCCAGTAGGAAAAAATGATATGGTCCCTTGGTACACCGAGAGATATATTTCAAGCCAAAGAATTCCATAGCAACCCTGGTTGGTCAGAGAACCTTCCCAGTTGCAGTCATTGCTATCGCAAAAGTTGATGCCATGAATTCCGAGCTAGAAGAAGATGATCTGATGGATGATGATACGTCAATGGATAATCGCAATGCAGAGAATCTTCCCACTCTTGCGCCCAAATTGAAATCAACCATAATGAACGGACCTTCCCAGCTCGGTGATCGCAGTCATGACAACACCAAAAGGAGTTTCAGAAAAGAAATGGACGGTGAACACAATAGCCACTTTGCACCGCCAAAGTAGGAATTCTAGAGTTCCAAATTAGTCCATTCTAGGTGGAAGAGTTTCAGTGTAAAGCAATGATATGTTAATGCTCCCAAAGATATATTTCAAGACAAAAATATATTGTTTAACATTTTCGGGCATCAGGTCCAAAAATCTCACTCCTGCCACGCATTTTCCTACTATCTTCTTCTGCCCAGAATGGACTAATTTGGGCCTCTGCAATTACACGTGCAAGATGTGCTACTGAATGTTTTTGGACTATGTAGAGGTGGTTTTAGCTACGGGTTATTCCACTTGCCCTGCAACCATTTTTGTCTTCTTTCTGAGGAAAGGCTTATGAAAAATATCAATTTCAGCAGAGGATGATTCATCGACGAGAAAACTCCAAGAATCTTGCATACTACAGAACCCGTGCCTGTGTTTGTTGCAAATACCTTCAATGTTTTGGCCCGAAGAACTAGGTCCAATTTCTAAGCATAGATGCACAGTACTTGGTGTTTTTCTTATTTTTTTTATTTTAAATGGATTTGCTATTAAAAAAAAATTGTCTTGCACTCTTCATTGTTGCCTCTTTTCTGGGTTTAACGCATGTTCTAATTGGTATGGTTCGGTGCTCTCGTACTTCTTCGTTCTTCTATTTACTAATACCAATATACAATGTTGCAGCAAAATCGTTGTTCTTGTTTGTAGACATGCAATTATTAAGTTTTAATGCTAACAGGCCATAATGCAATAAGTTTAATACTTGAGTTAATATGTTGCACTTATGGTAGAATGTATGGAGAACACAGTTACACGCACATGTTCCAATAAAATCTAATCTTCCACAAAGCATTTGCTAGCAATTAGTAGAAAAACAAATTTAGTGGTTAAGTTGATATGTTACAATCATGGAATAATGTATCAAGAACATAGTTGTAGGCATACGTTGCAATAAAATGTAATCTTCAACAACGCATTTGCTGACAATTAGTAGATCATGATTTTGCAATGATGGTGCTTCTTTGAAACCAATTCACGCTTACGAAAACTGCCTTCCGCCTTTCTATTTTCCCACTCTTTTATTCCCTCTAGTTTCTCTTCCTGGTTACTTAATCGTTTCTTTTCCAACAATGCATTGGTCTGCAAGGTCGCGGATTGATGCGTTTGCATTTTCGATGACCGCTTCCCCTTTCTTTAAATTGACTGTGTATTGTTCCCTGTCCCACAATTGGCACCCCTAGTTCCACCATATACAAATTCACAGTCGAACTTGCGCGTTGGTCGGGACAACATTGCAATTCTACTTTTCCATGACCTCCAAACAGCATTCGGAGCTCCAGCATATACAAATTGACAGATATTTAAAATTGCAATCGTTCTTAGATCATACACTTTTCCGTATTACGGTCCACCTATCATGCCCTTTTCTGTGTTGCACATTTTTTCACTGAAAACTTTCGAGAAATACAATTTAACCGTTGGGTCCTCGCATATTTAGTGGAACTATTGTCACCCCATTTTGAAGCCTGTCTGTCCGCTTTCCATACTTCGCCATTTGTTTGAATTTATTTGGCGAATTGTTGATTTGGCGGGTTGAAGAAATATTCAGTTCGTAGTCGTTGTTTCCTGTATCTGCGCCCCTTTGCAATTAGTAGTTGGCAATTATATATAAGATCTTATTTCCACGTATCCAATTACCAATTTCTCTGTTCCATACTTAGCCACTTTGGTGCAATTCCTCAAATATACAAATCGGTCACTCAACTGCCCCATCATGATCTCTTCCATTTTACACATTTTGCACTCAAAAATTCTGAAACATGAAATTTCATCGTGCAACACTCGACTGTCCTGACTATCCCCGTAACCCTTTTTTCAGTCTCGTTCGACCGCTTTTCAGATCTTGCCATTCTTTCCTTGCTCTCTGCCCTCTCCGTCACCTCCGCACTTGTCTATAATAAAAGAAAATAAAAAGTTTATATATATATATACATATCTTGTTTCTAAATATGCAATTACTGGCATTTAATTCTAACAAGTCATCATCAAGAAACCATATATATTATCTTTGATGGGTGAAAGGCTCGAGTACATCTCGTATTCATGTGCATTAAACCAAATTTGTGGGTGGGTTATATTATCCCTTGCGAGTGTTCATTTCAAAATAATGAAATCTCATTCACACGGCGTGCCCTTCACACGTTCAAGAAACCTCCATTCTTTAATTGCTCTTCGTCGTACTCGCCATGTTCTCATTTCTAAATATGAAATAAATAAATTTTACTGCTAACAGTTCATCATGCACCACCAATATAGGTTCCATTAATCAGTGAAAGGCTCGCGGACTTTCCCATTCAGAAGCATTTAACCAAGATCTAGCAAAAAGTTACATTCTTCGCTCTAACAATTCATTTAAACCATCATTTGCAGCAAAGCAACCCTCTCATAAACCTATGGCATCAGCTCGGCAACAGTTTTGTGGAGATACAGTGAACACCTTCGGGTGTGAGGACCAGAACTTCCACTGGTCTAGGGCACTTTCTTATTACTCAACCCCCCACCCCAGAGAACCAAGTAATTTGGACCTCCGGGATTGCTCATGCAGGTTGTGTCTCTGAGGTTTTTGACTGTAAGAACCTGGTCTCTTGGTGCACTGATAAATTTATCACAGACCAAAGAATTATTCCACTGCACGACGACTCTTATGTTTCTTTGTCGCCTCAGGTCTTCCGCCAGATGCTGAAATTGCCCGAGCCAACATTGACATTCAAAGTGAAGATTGCAAACAATTCCTAGCAAAGCATAATAACGGATTGGACATCTTGCCCCATTTTTTGGAAAGGCTGAATCTAGTTCCTGGAGATATTACAAGTATGGAGGTTAGTTCATTTAGAAATCCATTTCTGTAAATTTCCTGGTTGATTACAAGAATAACGGGATAGGAGTCCACATGTACTGTTTCCCACATGGCTCTTTATATTTTGTATTTCACAGTGAACGAACAAGCCCTTTTTGATTGGGGCAGGTTAATTTCCCATGAAATCTCTTCCCAATTGTCAAGCTACAAAAGGAAAAATAAATTTTATATGTCATCCTATTTAGTTTTTGCAATAACACATTCCTGTCAATTTCTGCAACTGTCTCTGTCCAAAAAAGTCAACTGTGAATTCCACCCAGTAATGTTCTGGTACCTGGCCTTGTGGAAGCACAAGGATTCCCACTATTTTTATGAGGTTTTTAATGGCTTCCTGTCTGTTTTCAAAGTTTTGTTGTTAGGAGAAAATGTTCCCCGCATATCTGAACATGCAACTAGTTTTTTGCACAATAAAGGGACACTCCAACATTTGGAAAATTACACTGTCATACGAATTTTTGGCTCCACGGAACAACCTGCAATCCTTCCATTTCTCATTACAGAAAGAATTTTTATTGCAGAAGTAGCACGTCAATACAGCTACTGGTTCCATCTGTTCCAAAGGAAGAAAAAAAAATAGTTCATTCCTCTGCCTTGGAAAATAGGGGAGTTCGTCTTGAAAAACGTCAACAAAATTGATGATTTCACAGCACATTTTAGCATCTCCAACCTCAGATATGCTGAATACATAAGAGGATTCGGCCCCTATGATATTCTTAGAGAACATTTACAATCACTTGGCCTCAACGATTGTTTTGAAAATAAACACTTGCCCAAAAACAAAGACAGTGACAATCCTGCCTCTGATACCGACGACGTAGAGACAGTGCAAAGCTACACTAAATTGTATACGCAACAGGGGAAAGGCCCCAGTGAAAAGAGTGTTCAATCCACAAATACCACTCCAAAAATCACGACACCTAGAGCATCGCTCCAACGGCCCATCACAGCAACAAAGAAACCCAGAGTTCTTCAAACGGAGGAGGAGATAACGACCCTCCTCACTCTAAAATTGATAGTTCTCACAAGCTTCTAGTAGAGAAGAAGAGGAAAAAAAAGGTGGGTCATGTAGAAGAGCTGGAAATTCAGAGTCAGAACATGGAAGTTGACACTGATCTGGATGCCATGTTCCCCTTCCTTGATTAGCCCCAATACAACATCCACAATAGCCATCCAATGGACATATATGTTACCCAAACTTTTGACGAAGATGAATCCTTTGTGTTCCAAAGTGCTATTTTTGATAGCTGGAACAAAAGATTGATATTTGAGAAAACAAATGTTAAAAATATCAAAGGCAAATGTCATTCAAAGGTTGACGTTGCCAACATGCGGCCGTCCCAAATCTGTCAACTTCACACGCGACCGAAGAAGCACTTCATGATTCCATTGGATGCATCGAGACCCAGAATGAAAAACTGAAGGACCGAGTCAAGCAATTGGAAGACGCTTTCATTCCTATGCCATTGCTTGTCAATCCTTTGGCAATAGCCATTCCTGGCACCCCTGCACCCAATGTAAAATCATCCTCCACCCTGCTCGCATCCTGTAAGGATATGTGGAGAACAATATGAAAAAATGAATGGAACTGGTTACCTAGACATGGAAAAGATCACAAACCATCACTTCCCTTGGAACCAGGGAACATAGCTTGCTCGAGATTTTGCAAGCCGAATTAAAAGATGAAGAAAAAATCTTTTTAAAAATAGTCATCCCTTTTGGCAAGATTGTCAACAATATGACAGAAACAAAAAGAAGAGAAGAAGATCTTCCATCCAAAACCCGGATCGCCCAATTGAATGCATGTTGGAAACAAAAAGTAAAGAACCTGCGTCTCATTGTTCAGTCATGTGAACAATCCATAGTGAAGAAAGATGAATTATTCACAAAGTTGTCAAATATAGACTTGGTAAGGAAAACCAACGACTTCCAAGACCCCCTCTTAATCGCAAACTCCTTGCCCTTAACCAGGAAATAGTTCGATAAACAGGTTGTTATGTTGAATACCTTGTCTCTCGAAATTTTTTATAGCATCCTTCAATTTGATCAAGCTCACGTCCATGACTGGCTAGTCAAATATGCAGTACATAATGAGGAAATTCATCAGGCTCTCTCTAATCTTTCTATCGACTTCCAGGAATTAGAAAACGAAGTTTTCAACATCAAAATTCGGAATGAGATCAATGTCGCCCCAATGCGAAGCTACATTGAAGAATGGGTCAAAAGGAAATTGAAACAGGCCGCCAACGAAATACAACAGGCAGTTCCCGGCGTTCCAATAGCCATGGAGAACATCCTTGAAATCACAATCGTCATCGACATCAATGAAACGACAGCCCCAAGCAAATAGCCAAAGCGCTCATATGTACCCACACTGTAAGTTTAGTCATCACATCTTTCTTTGTTTCTCAGCCCGGTTATTCCACTTTCTTAAATACAAATGTATAGGCAAACACTTATACCTTTCCATTTATTTTCTTTTGTAGCTATTACACTCTATCTTCTTTCCACAATCTTGTTTCTTGTACATATTTCTCTAATGGTCTGCGCGAGCTCCAATCCCAGTCTACATCACAAACACATTGAAATTCTGGTTTATATGTAATCGACTTTAATTTTTTGGTATATTTCAAAATTCGCAATAGTATGTAACAAACTTTCATTTTTTCACAAACTTAAAAAAAAATGCATTTAAATTTTTATATGTTATAGACTCTATTCTTATCTTTCCGCATTATGTATAACAAATGCATTTGTTTTTTGATATGTTAGACTTTTTTTCTTATCCTTCAACACTCTGTATGGAAAATGCATCTACTATTTTATATGCTACACACTTTTCTTTTTTTATATATTTCAAAATAAATGGTGTTCAACAATGGAAGCATCATTTACATATACCCCATGTTCACAAATGCATTTAAATTTTTATATTACTTCTCCTATTAATTTTATGTCATCATATATTTTTATCTTTCACTAGTCCATATCGAAAATGCATTTAAATTTCCAAATTTAATCTTGCACTGTCAACAAATTTTTAACTTTGTTATATACTTTCAAAAAAATTAGGTTTGCTATATACTTTCAAAAATTAGATGTTGTTGTGCCTACCGACCATCATTTACTTTTTCCCTATCTTCTGTGATATACAATTTGCACAACATTTCCCTGATATACATTTTGCACCAAACACTTCGTTTCATTTACAATTCGACGCCATTTTCCACAATTTTTTTTCTAACCTCCTTGGCAGAGACTGCGCTGCCACGCAACCTTGTTTTTAAAGTTAACATATTAGGTAGAGTTTGCTTTCCGAATTAGATAGAATATCACAACTTAATCAATAAAGAAAATTTTATACATCCAAATTTTATACATAAATTTTGTTTTATTGATTGCTTAGACCCTATGAGTACAAAGAGAATTTTTTTTCGATTAGACCACTTGTCATTAAGAGAATATTTTCCTCTCACACAAATTTTTCTTAAAAAAATTGTCCTTAAAAATGTTGAGAGATTAAAATATAAAGTGTTTTATTGATTACTTAGAAAAAGAGTATTTTGGATCAAATTACTTCCAGGAAAAAAATTGTTCAATTATATTAGTCATATAATTTTTTTACTTCTTCCATCTCATTTAAGAAAATCCATTGTAGAACATAATTAAAGGATTCAGAAGCAAGTTTTTCAAAAAGAAAAAAGATGAAGTACTATATGCCTCAGAAAGTTCTAGACAATCTGATGAGTCAAGCATGACATCACCAATAACAAAAAACTATCTCCCAAATTACAAAACATAACTATAATGTTGATCAAAATAAACAACTCCACACAAGATGATTAATGGACTCTAATCTGTCTCCTAGGTCCTTCTGCTCCATTAATCCAGTGATGATAGAATAAAGTGCCTTCAATATCATCGAAGGTCAGCTTAGAAAGTTTGTTTGCTTATGTATTAAAGTTTCTGAAAATATGTTGATATCTAATAGACAAAAAATTCTTTGATAGATCTTTAATTCTATTTTTCCATCATTCCATAGAGGACACGTGTAGTCTTCCTTTGTTCAAAATCCAATCAATAACAACTTTTGAGTTTCCCAACACATGGATGTGAGGAATTGATAGGTGATTTGCTAGCATGAGAGTAGCCCAAGCTCCCAAGAGTTTAGCTCTTGTATTGGTTCCTCTACCGCAATTGAATGTCCATTTTATCATTGTTGCTTCCAATGTTTTTATAACTCCACCTACACCACACAAGCTTCCATCTCTTTACGCTACACCGTCGAACCAAGATAATGCATAATCCTTTTGATGAGAAATCAAAATATCTCGAGGAAGTCTATCCTTCGGTTGAGTATTGGTTATGTTTAGTCAAGCCAAATTTTTATATATCACTGCCTGTAATGATGGACTGGACTCTTCGAAAATAGCTTTGTTTCGTTCATGCCAAATGTGCCAACTGATAAGTGTTGCTATCTGAGTAGGGGTAGTCTTGTCCTCACACCAGTTTTTAATGCAATCCGATAGGGAGCTCCCAATCCAATGACACTTTAAGTTTAATTCTTTTATAATTATATTCCACACTGTTAATGCAAAAGGACAAAGCTTAAAGAGATGAAAGATAGTTTCAGAATCCAGTTTACACAGTGGACAGTGCCCAAGTTCTTCCCATCCCCTTTTTTGCAAAGATTCCCAAGTGAGTATTTTTCCTTCCAAATCCAACCATATGAACAATTTGATCTTTAATTGGACTTTCCATTTCCAAATGGAATGTTTCCAAGTCTCCACTTTCAACAAACTTTTAGAAGTAATTATGCTCCAATAGAAGTTTTTAACTGATTGAAATCCAGAATTACCTCCTCCTATCCACATTAATTTATCTTCCATATCATGGATGAGATATCCTGACTCATTAAGCGCCCGCCTGTACTGATCCCACTCCTTTGCAAGTTCACCGAAAAATCCCAAATCGTTATTGCTCAACTAGTAGGAGGATAATGATTGTTCTTCTGATAAATTCCTTACCTGAGCAAAAGTATTGATATTTTTTTGATATAAAGCAGACATAATATTATTTGATAGGAAAGAGATATTTCCCATCCCCAAAATCCGATCCTTACCCAGTGCGATCAGCTGACCTGTCCCTGGATTCCAACATAATCCATGCGTGATAAGGTGAATAACTTTTAACAATCCACTCCATATTCTAGAGGCCCCATTCAGCTGGAAGGAATAGGATCTAAGCCAATTTATCATAGTCAAATTATGAAGATACTTGTCAGTTATAACCCTGTGCCAAATTCCCTCGCCCATAAGTACTCTCCAAAGAGTGTTTGCAGACAGAGATTTACTAAAATCATAGATATTACAAATTCCCCAACCTCCAAATATCTTTGGTAGTGAAATCTGCTCCCAATTGCACAAATGCATTTGGTGAGAATCACAGTTTCTTTTCCAGAGAAAATTATACATCAATTTCCTCAATGTATTCAAGACTTAACAGGGGACCACCGCGAGAGACAACCAATAAATTGGTTGACTTTCCAACACTACTTTCAAAAGGGTGAAACATCCTCCTAAGGATAGCCACCTATATCACCAGTTATTTATCCTTTTTCCATCATTTTAATTAACCAGCACCAATCTTCGATACGTTGCACTCCAGACTTAATAAAAAATCCAAGGTATTTGAAACCCAGATCCAACTCCAAGAATATATAAAGGAAGATAGCTTGAAAAGGTGTGTGGGCTCTACCCGGAGTACGTTAATTTTTTTTTAACTAAATATCTACATTTCATGGGTCAGTGTAGGCGGAATCTACACTTCGTGGGTCGGTGTAGGTGGCGTAGGTAGTGGGTTGGTGTAGGCGGTGTCGGCGGGTCAGTGTAGGTAGTTTCCGACAATGCTGTTTCCGACAACAAAGACGCGAATATTGTTTTTCTAAAATAAGAAGACTCCATTTGCTGCAAGGACAGATTTCGACAATGACATTGACAAGCCCTTCATACAATCTTTTTTTTTCTCTCAATCGAAAATGAGAAAACCTTCAAACCCCTCAAATATTTTAAATTTTAAATTTCAGTTTATTTAATGTTATTTTTACATATTATTAAATATGAAGAAAATATTAAATTTTATTGTGGTAATTTTGTAAATAAAAAATTTGTTCATTGTATACAAAATCTTGCACACTTTACATTAATGTATGAACTTTGTTCTTAATTTATGATTGAAACACATGTATTAATAATTGTAATTTTGAAATTTTATTTTTTGATTTCACTTATGGTTACAATAAAAATCTTTTTCAAAATAAAGTTTCAAAAAAGATAATAATGAAGTTTTGCTAGATTATAAGATTTATTTATGTAATAATGTCAAGTTGTTAGGAATCAAAGTATTGTTGGATGATGATTGACGTAACTACTCAACCATATCTTCTAAAAAAAATAAGTTAAATCTTACAACAAACTACAATCTCTATAAGAAAGGCAAACATTTTTGCATTAAGTAAACCAAAGCTAAACAATAGCCAAAATGTGGAGTGATGTCACTAAAAAGAAAGTTATTGTTGTCCAAGTGTATGAGGGCATACATAAAGGGGCCACCATACAAGATTTGAAGCTACCACATTTAGTGAAAGAAGAAAGAGAAGTGTGCAATATTTTCCTTTTAATTCACTCTTCCTCTCCATCAATTGCACGCATCAAGCCAACTGAGGATTTAAAAAAATAATGATTATAATCTAGGATTCGACCATCCAATGATGAGGAATCACACCTGGATTCCATCCACCAACTAAAAGACCAAGAAACAACAGTCTTAAGCCATGTAATGGGGCAAGTTAATAAAGTTTTTCAACAATTATTGGAGCATTTCATGTAACATTCAACCTCTTCTTTAGGACTGCGGACTAACATGTGACTACAAAAAATCCACCAACTAAAAGACCAAGAAACAACACTCTTAAGCCATGTAATGGGGCAAGTTAATAAGGTTTTTCATCAATTATTGGAGCATTTCATGTAACATTCAACCTCTTCTTTAGGACTGTGGATTAACATGTGACTACAAAAATGGACTAACATGTGACTACAAAGATAATAGAGCCCTCTAGAAATTGAGAATCCAATATTTAGATCACATTGTGAGGAACAACCTTCAAATTTGTCCATCTATCATAAAGAAGAAGCGAGTCCATAGCTTGTTGGATGTTAGGATTACGATGCCAATTTAAACCGAGTTCAATTATAGTTTCTACCCTTCACAACATAGGTGCACCTCTACTATAGTGACCACCTTTTCTTGTGGACATGGCCCCTACTATGTGTTGATGCTTGAATCTCTCAGGTGGTACTCTTCTTTGTTTTAAGATTTTCTTGGAATTCTAGAGTTTCAAAATAATATAGGATTTTGGGAAATTCCGCTGTGATATTTAAAGAAATATAAAAATTGCAATAAAAAAAAATATTGTTTTTAAGGAGAGTTTTAGGCAGCTTTAGTGAGTTTATCTACCACCACCATGATGGAATCATGTTACTTCACTATTCTGGAAAATTTAATGATAAAATCAATTGTCACCACTTCTCATTTTTATTTCTAAATGAAAAATGGTTGTAGCAAACTAATTGGATGATGATTCTCAGCATTATCTAACATTCTAGACATCTAACAATGTAATCAACCTCCTCTTTCTTCATACACAACTGAAATATTGCTCTTCATTTCTGGTAACTTCTGGTAACTTAGGTGCAATTACAAAAGATGATTATTCCTCTGCTTTAAAACTTTGGCTAAAATACGGAGATGCCACTTGCTGGCAGCGAAAACACCGCGAATGACAAAAAGTACACTGACAAAGCCTTATATATTTTTATACGTGTTTCAAATTTTCACTATTTCTTACCAAGTGCATGGGTCGGTGCGTGTCCTCTACGCGGAATCTACATTTCATATTCCCAGAGGCCGTGTACACATGGACGGTGTAGGTTTCACTGAATCAACCCATTTATTGGTACGGTTCAAAATAAGAAGAGGTCATTGCGAGGGATCCAAGGAATGTACTTTGGGATAACAAAGATGTCAGTACTTTTAGCTAAAATACTAAGAGTCGACATCGATAATGACATTCACAAAGCTTCGATCAACTTTTTGTTTTCTTAATTTGAAGGTAAAAAAACTTACCCCAGCTCAATTGTAAATCAACAATGAGAAAAACTTCACCAGTAACTTACAAATCCTTCACACATTTTAATTTTAATTTTAATTTACTTAAAGTTTTGATAATTTTCTCCATACTAAGAAAATATTAATTTTTCTTGTAGCAAATTGTAAATAAAAATTTTGTTCATAAATTGTAAATTATAAAGCTTATTTATTTCATAATGTCAAGTTGTTAAGAATTAAGTTATTGTTGGATGATGGTTGAGATAATCATTCAATCACTTCCTTTCTAAAAAGAATAAGTTGGATCTTACAACAAACTGCAATCTATATAAAAGAGATAAATATTACTATATTAAATGAACCAAAACTAATATTGAATATCATCTTCAAGTTCCTCTTATTTATCCTTCATTGTCTTATTATTGTGCCTTTGGTCTTATTAGTCTCTCTCGAAGGTGTAGACGGACTATAGCGATCCATAATTCGTTGACTTCATATTACTTTGTGGTTTGACTACAAATTTTTGCATACTTTCTAATGTTTGAACTAAAGTAAAAGCATTATTTTTTATATATTAAAAAAATCCATATATGTCATGATCTGATTAGATGATAGATTTGAGGTCTTATTGTTGGCTTTGCTATTCCCAATGAATTATATGTTGTCATATCCAAAGTTTTATCATGTACGGTGTTTTTCTTAATTTGAACTATTCATATTGAAATGTTTAGATATCTAAAGTTTGTACTAATAAATTTGAGGTCTTATTGCACATGGATAATCAGTTTTCATATTACTTTGTCGTCTCACTCAATTTTGTTTTCTACCATAGTCTCCACTATTCGAACTATTGTTATTAATATTATTAAGATTATTATTTTTTTATTGCTATTAATATGTGTGATTTTTTCTTTATTTTTGCGTGCTTCGAGAGTCTTTGTCATTGTTGCGTACGTAAACAGGCATGTCACATTGCATTATTTCTTAAATGTTTGCACAAGGCGACGCCCTTTGACGATTCTGACAATCTTAAGTGTTTACCTAACAGGTCTCGCAGCCTTAAATGTTTATTGTACAGATGTGTTGCAATACAGTTTTGTTCCATTGTTTGATGGTGTTGTTTGCAGTGAAATTGTGCAAAATTATTTTCCACCGGCATCGTTGGTTCAATGGTTGATGCTTGTTCGTTGGTTCGTTCCATGCTTCTTGTTCTTGTTTGATTCAACTTTGCAAAGTTGAGGTCGTGCAGTTGCAGTTGGAGCTCTTCATGGTTGTTCATTGTTTTGTTATTCTTCAACTTTGCAAGTTGTTGGAACTATTGTTGCGGTTTGCAAGTTTTGGGGATGAGCTCTTGTCATCCCTTGTTAACGGGTAAGTTTCCATGCCATCGTTTCGTTGTTATTCCTTTTTTTCTACTTGGTGTTTTGCACCTTGCAGGCAAGATTTTTCAATGGTAGGAGTCCCTGCCTCGAAATTCTGTTGCAGAACATCTTTTTGTGTGGTCTTACTTTTTGTGCCTAGAAACCATGCGTCTTCATATGCCAATTGCCATGACTTGGATATTGTGCCATAACTATTACGAAAATTGCAATGCAAAGGGGTTTAGAAAATGAATTCGGAGCTGTCACAAGGGGGAACCATCCGCCAGGGTGTACTGACAAGGAATACTTTTATTCTATGGGTCAAAAAACTCCATCCACCTATTGCCTTTGTCCTGTCCTTTGTATTTTGTTGAACATCTTCTGCCTCTGAGAAGCTTGTAGGATGCACACCATGAATAGGTTCAAATCGGTCTTTGTGCTCAACGAATTTATAATGTTATTTATTTGTGTTGCTTCTTCTATTTGGTTCACTATTCAGTGTAGGTTTGTTTTCTTGTCATCTATTGTGGCGACTAGGGGGAATTGAATTTGAAAAGAAGAAGGTTGAAGGATACATACTAGGATTGGTACGCAATTTCACGTTTGTAGTTTTCTATTTGTCTTTTTTTTCGTTTTATTTTTTTTCCCCTTTTCTCTGTTTTTCATACAAACTGAAAATAGCTAAGAAACAACTTGAAAATCACAATTTAAGAGATGAAACAAGTAATAGATGTTGAGTTGTATTACATGACAACATTGCTGAGGTGTTGCATAACAATGGGATTTTTAGATTGGATGCATTCTCGTATACTGTAGGAGATTGCCTTTTCGATGCATTTCAGGTTCTATTGCATTTTCGTTATTCCTTGACCGACTAACGCAATGGATTGATAGATTATTTCTTGGGTTGTTTAAAAATGGTGATGATGAGGCATTGGAGTCGTATGAATACGAATTGGAATCTGATTTTCTTCGGCTGTTGCATGGAATACATGATGTTGCTATGTATTTTTCAAAGATGCAGTTTTCTGCATCTCCAATTCTGCCTGCATGTGAGAGGGGACTTTGGGGAGATACATTTTCTATAGCATGGTTGTCTAAGTGGCTCAATATATCAATTGGAATATGGTCATTGACAAGAAAAACAAGATATCTACTATTCAACAAAATTGCATCTAGTAATCCATATTGCATCTTGTTCTGTAACAACCCTAAGTAATTAATTAATTGTCCCGATTTAATAATTGTTTAATGTATATTAGTTAATTAATTGTCCTAATTTAATAATTGTTTAATGTATATTAGTTAATTAATTAATTGTCCTGATTTAATAATTGTTTAATGTATATTAGTTAGTTAATTAATTAATTAATGATTAAATATTTGGTTAATGAATTTGAGTTTAATAAATTTTAAGTTATTAAATGGAAACTTAACATATCGAATGAGGGAACCATTTAAGAGAAAAAGATAAGGTAGTTGGCATTGAATGGAGGGATAAGGTGGGTGAGTCTTAATGAAAGGGGAAGGCGGCGAATGAGGGAAGGGGAAAGGAGGATATGAAAGGAAAAAAACACTCGGGAGAGGGGGACTTTTGGAGGGAGCATTATTTTTCATATTGGGAGACTGTATTGGAGCATTTTTATTTTTGGGGGGAGATTGGAAGACTGTATTACTAGTTTTTGGCTAGAGAAGCTTGTTGTAGGACTGAGAAAGGGGGCACCTGTTGCTGGGATTTTTGGGCTCGGGGGCCAGGAATCCTGGAGCTAGGGATCTGGAGAGGATCTGTTCCTAGCTGGCTGGGAGGTTAGACGGTTTTGGGCAGAGCATCAGGCAGAGTTGGAGAACAACAATAGCATCAGTTAGAGGTATGTATTTTCATTATTCTACTATGTTATGTAATTTATTATGATCTGCTCATAAATTTTAATTATGTTGAATGGTTATGAATGGTTATATGTTGGTTATGAATGGTTATATGTTGAATAAGGAAATTGTGAAGATGTTAGAATAACATTTCTCTAATTAAATTTATGCTTTATAAGGCTCTATTGGAAGAGATCTTACACATGGTAACATAGCCCTGGTTTAAAAACTTGGACCAAGGCCTACCCACCTACCCGCATATATGAAGGAAAGTTCGGGAATGGAACTGTTCTAACCCAGAAATTTAAACAACTTCTAAATAGTTATATTGAGACCCTAAATAAACTGTTTAGGGTAAATATATATTGTAATCAGCCCTGAAAACCTGCAACCTGAAAACCTTGGAAAAGAGGGGCCCTGAAACCCTTTATTTAAATATAAATATGGGCCTGAGGGCCAAGTTGCAGCTCCATCTCCACCTAACCTGCAAGCAAAGCCCGCAAACACAAATATAAATATAAGTAAAAATATACATACTGATAAAAAAAAACTAATAACTATATTTTAACACAGTTATAAATATAAATAATACACATATTGAAAATGTGAAGGAAGCATTGACATCCTTTCCAATGTAAAGGAAGCACTGCACTAATCTAAGCAAGTCTGACCAATTTAAATTTCACAATAATATAAACCTTCTTCAAGCAATTCTTTCAACCCTATAGGAAGATAATCAAGGTATTCTTTCAATCCTTTATGGTTTAAAATGAAATAGGTGAAATGGTTGTAATAAACCAACCCTTATGATATTAAAAGGGAAACACAATATGCCTATGACCCCTATTGAAGATGACAACTATTCATAATTATTACGGGCTAGATGGAAATATTAGTGTCAAACTGACAATTTTAGTGAATCTATCTCTATAATTATTGACGGCTAGACTTTGAATAAACTGTCAAATAAGTCAAAAAAAAAAATTAAAAGAAAAATGTTCCATAAAGCATCGATCCAAGCGACTTACATCAACAGACAACATGGATTAGCACTCATACCTCACCAAGTAAAAGAACAACGCGCAAGCACCAACTCACAATGATAGCGCCAAGCCCACATGCCCGCATGTGTTGCACTACACACCAGCCACCAAAACCACGCTCAAGCGCCGAGTAACCTGGAGGAGGAGCATTGAACTTCTCACC
>ML792985.1:363342-381328 GCA_009831015.1 Picea engelmannii | reverse complement strand
ATGAATGTTTAAATGTTATTGATGATGATGGATATGATGTGATATACTATGTGAATGTGAATCCTATGAAGGTTTAAATGTTATTTGAATGATGTTGGATATGATGCAATCTATTATGTAAATGATAATTCTATGAATGGGTGACGATAATTGAATTATGGGATATTATGAGATCTATTTCTAACTTGAAAACTTTGATGTTAAAGTTGTTGGTATGTGGATACCGAATTGAAATTATGGTTGTATACAATTACATGATGATAATGCATAGATATGTATGAGTTTGTGCTACAGACTAATATGCAGGTCATTGGGCTATGAAATAGCCAAGGGATAATGGTAATAAAAGTGGATGTCATGACCACCGACTGAGAAACAATATGGTATGAATATTTGTATGTGAAATTATATTGGTTTAAATGCATTTCTATGATATGTGGACCAGTGCAGGATTTCAGGTGGTGAGACTGCCTAAAACCGAATAAACGATGACAAAACTCCCAACAACACGGTGCCACTGTATATTCCATTGTAGGGTGTGGACCCTAGTCCTATTAGGAGGGGTGGAGGCATTTTCCACCATGTATCCTCCGAAACCTGGAGTCATGGGAGGACGGTGTTAGCTCACGCTCCCCTAGACGTGTGATGATGACTGTCAGTTACATGTTGGGGAAGCTTGGTCAAGATAGTGACACTTCCTCTTACGGGTTCTATTTTGAGTTATGTCAATATAGTTGACGCTCCAAGATAGTCCAGTAGAGGAAGGATAGGAATGGAAGATGGAAGTAAGTTAGGGAGGAAGGATGAGTAGAAATAGTTGAGAGTGTATGGAGATTTGCCTTATGGTGGAATTTATTGTTTTTCCTTCTGAAAAGAAAATGTGTATATATGAATATTCATAATTACTTAACTAAACTACAATTGTCTAAATAACATTGTTGAGCTAGATAATTGTAATTAAGGAATTTCGCAAACATTTGATTGGGTTATTATCTTTTATACAATGAATAGTCTTGTTGAATGGATTTGATGCATACAAAAATTACTATAGAGGTGATAGTTATTGTTATTAGTACATGCACGAGACTTGTATGTACTAGCTACACATGCATTTCTTGCACATGTACACTAGTATGTATGAGTTTTCTTGGCTTACTCACTGATAATGTTGGCTATTGGATATGAATGTGTGAACCCTGTGTCTTTCCCTTGTATCTTAAAATACTTTAACTTCAGGACGAAGTTTCTTGAAGGGTGGGTGTATGTAACAACCCTAAGTAATTAATTAATTGTCCTGATTTAATAATTGTTTAATGTATATTAGTTAATTAATTAATTAATTAATTGTCCTAATTTAATAATTGTTTAATGTATATTAGTTAATTAATTAATTGTCCTGATTTAATAATTAATTAATTGTCCTGATTTAATAATTGTTTAATGTATATTAGTTAATTAATTAATTAATGATTAAATATTTGGTTAATGAATTTGAGTTTAATAAATTTTAATTTATTAAATGGAAACTTAACATATCGAATGACGGAACCATTTAAGAGAAAGGGATAAGGTAGTTGGCATTGAATGGAGGGATAAGGTGGGTGAGTCTTAATGAAAGGGGAAGGCGGTGAATGAGGGAAGGGGAAAGGATGATATGAAAGGAAAAAAACACTCGGGAGAGGGGGACTTTTGGAGGGAGAATTATTTTTCATATTGGGAGACTGTATTGGAGCATTTTTATTTTTGGGGGGAGATTGGAAGACTGTATTACTGGTTTTTGGCTGGAGAAGCTTGTTGTAGGACTGAGACAGGGGGCGCCTATTGCTGGGAGT
Organism: Picea engelmannii; assembly: GCA_009831015.1. NCBI lineage: Eukaryota > Viridiplantae > Streptophyta > Pinopsida > Pinales > Pinaceae > Picea > Picea engelmannii. The sequence continues at coordinate 379,496 of ML792985.1, read as the reverse complement.
TTTGGGCTCGGGGGCCAGAAATCCTTACGAAGTCCTAGAGCTAGGGAGCCTAAGAGGCTCTGTTCCTAGCTGGCTGAGAGGTTAGACAATTTTGGGCAGAGCATGAGGCAGAGTTGGAGAACAGTAGTAGCATCAGTTAGATGTATGTATTTTCATTATTCTGTTGTGTTATGTTATTTGTTATGATCTGCTCATAAATTTTAATTATGTTGAATGGTTATGAATGGTTATATGCTGAATAAGGAAATTGTGAAGATGTTAGAACAATGTTTCTCTAATTAAATTTATGCTTTATAAGGCTCTGTTGGAAGAGACCTTACATGTTCCATGATGCCAATCCTGTCAATGGTCATTATGAACCACTACTGTACAGAAAATTGTCCATATGCAATCTTGGAGGACCTCATATTTACTTGTCTCTCATTTTCAAAGGCCTTGAATTGCAGTGGAAACAGATTATGCATCGCATAGACTGCCATGGTTTGCAGATAGCAACAACTGTTGTATCTAGCTGTGGAGATAGTCTGTTCAATGCAATTTTTTGTTTGGTAGCAACAAAGTTTGATGTGCAGTCGTTGTGGCTTTACACTGTACAGTCCTTTTGCAATGCAATTATAGGTGGAAACCAACAGGATTTTAGCTGCTTGCATCAACACCTTTCGCCATATCTCCCAGAAAATATGCCGACAATTGGAAGTTGGCAAGAATACCTTGTAAACGTGGCACTTTCATATGAAAAAGGAAATGTGGAGGGTGGCATATTCTGTTTGCAATGGCTATCTATCATATTTAGAGTAAATATACAGGTCTGGTTGGCCCTGCCAGATAACATTGTCCATTCCTGGTCTATTAATTCAAATTATGATCGAACAATTGACATCTTCTCATTGAAAACAGATACGACACATATCCATTATCAACCTTTGCTTGGACATATCATTGGTTCAGGGTTCAATGTCCATGCCTCCCAAACCACATCGAATCTGCATATGCGTGGCATGCTTTTTAATGAGAATGAAACTCCTCCCGGTTGCGATAAGGCCATATAGGGCTTAAACAAAAAAATGTAGGCTAAGTTATCACAACTTGAAAAAGGTCATGCATGAAATTCGTCCCAGTTGTGATGAGGCCATACAGGTCTTAAACAAAAAATGTAGACTAAGTTATCACAACCTGAAAAAGTTCATACGTGAGAGAAAAAAAAACATTGGTGGTATAGGAGATATTGTTGTTCCAGGGTCCAGTGTTAATGCCAGCCAAACCACATCGAATGTGCATAACCATCACATGCTATTCAATCAGAGTGAAACTCATCCCAGTTTCCATGAGGTCAACCTACCCTTGAACAAGAAGCATAGACTAAGTTACCACAGCTTGAAAAAGGTCATACGCGAGAGAAAAAAAAACATTGCTACACTTCCTTCTAGAGAGAAACTGACATATCACAATATAAAAAAAAATGTTCATGCACAACAGAATAGAAACTGGTACGATCGCATATCCCACAATGGTCATGCAACTGTTCGAGAGGAAAAAATCACATTTCGTGGGCTAGAAGAAACACCGTGCACTACTACCAATGAAAACCAACAAACACTTCCTACCCATACTTCCCTGCGGAAGAGAGATGCAAGACAGACCTACATGAAACAAATCAAAGACACTCCTTCCATTTCATGGGCAATTTGCGACCAATTGAATTTTGCAAAAAATAGTAAGTATTTCACGCCTAATTTGGAAGCAGAATACCTCTAATTGACAACACATGATAAAACATTTTCCAGTGGAAAAAATTGTCTTCCATGCAAACAGTCGCTTGAAAATGGAAAACTGCCACAATTTGCAACCCTTGACCAAATAAGATGTAATACACCACTACCATATGTAAGTGCACTAATGGAACTTGAAGAGAGACTTGTGTCTCTACGAATTGCATTTTCACAAATCAGACCTTGGGGCTATAAACAACCCCAGATGGGCTTAACAGGATCAATTATTAATGTGCTTGTTCAACTAGATGCTGTGCAAAAATCCTTACCACAATTCATTAGCGATACAATGAAAATTGTTGTGGCTCTCAAAAGATGCTTGCAATACAAAAATGCGTATCAGACAGGCAAAGTGCGTGTGCATGTTGTTATGAAAGAATTAAAATAATTATGTTCCGGGGCCCTGTACAAAGCACATAACATTTGTATAAATGAGAACTGGAACAGTGTTCTTGGAGAAGAGGATGACAGCTCTGCAGAGACTCTCAAAACTGCTAGTGAATTTGATACAAGTGATGAATCAGAGAATGAAACACCTGCTGAGACATTGGTGCATGGAATCACTGATTCACAGTGCATTCGTGACTTGCAAGACAAGATTGTCGAAATTGCACCTGCTGAGGGGCAACGTCCACTTGGAATATTCAAGGACAAATTTGCCAAGGAAATGAACTTCCCAACACTCTTCTATGGAGATCCACGTCCCACTGACATTATAGAATGATTCAATTACCATAAAATAGTTCGATGGGAGCTGCTACATTCAACGGTGACTTCTCCTATCACATAACAAATTTGTTTTTCAAAACAATGCACATAATAATAGAGCAGGTGTTGTCTTGCATGTGGGTCCAAATAAGAAAAGGCCAGTTACAAGGAAGAAAGTTGTTGGCCAAGGATGTCAAGTACAAAGTAAACCTAGAAAAAATCCTGAAATCTGATATTGGATACATAGATTTCAAAAACATTTGCATCTCTCCTAACTATTTGCAACAAAAAAAGAAAAAACTATTTTTGCAATGATCTGACAATTGGTCCCGCCAACATTTTTCATCACATTTTCAAGTGCAGATCATTGTTGGGATCCATTGGTGGTTGTGGTATCTGACTTGCATAGGAACAAGAAACGTAAAAAACAAACCTATACACTAGAAAATAATGACAATGACTACCTCATAAGAAAAGACCCAGAGACATGTACTCACTACTATAGACATAGAATAAATGCTTTGAGACAATAGATATGCCATGATGAAACATTTTTCGGAAAAATATCGGACTATTTTTTTGTGACTCAATTCCATAATAGGGGGAATGAACATGACCACACACTGTTGTGGATAGAGGGTGCACCAGTCTATGGAGCTAACAACAATTCATAGATCAAACAATTTGTGGACAAATACATAACATGCAACACAGATCATTTGGATCCATAACTTGTGAAAGTTCATAGACATTATCATACAAAAAGTTGTAGAAAATGAAAAAACCCGCATTGCAGATACGACTTCCCTGTGTCGCCAATGAGAGCAACAAGAATCATAGAGCCACTTAGTTTAGAGGACAATGTTGTCCTTAAGAAATCTAAATCCTTGTTCACATTTCTAGAAAAAAGAGAGTTTGACAATTTGATGAGCTTCGATGACTTCTTGACAGAGCTAAATCTATCAGAATATGAGTACATCCAAGCCATGTAAGATTAAAAAACCAACAATTTTCCTTAAATGAAAACTTTCCCATATCTGGAACAAAAGTTTCTCCAAGGACATGTTAGTTATGTGGAATGCAATTACAGATGCATAGTACGTCCTTAATGCATATGATGCAACATCATATTGTACCTCGTATATGACAAAGGTTGACAAATCTATGACAAGTGCATTCAAAAGAATACACCAAGAACATGAAATAAGCCATATTGATACCATACAAATGATACGTATGATTGGAAATACATTGCTTAATCTTCAACAAATGTCTGCTCAACAAGAAGTCCACATTGCACTTTCCCTGACCCTCAATTGTAGTTCAAGAAAATGTGTCTTCATAAACACATCTCCACTTGAGAAACACACATTTGTGCTTAAACCACTGTGTTTGCTAGAACAAGATCCTAACAATTCAGAAGACATACTATGTCACTCTATTATTGATTATTACCTCCAGTGTCCATCTCCTATTAGGTATATATGCTTAGTAGAATTTGTATCGCATCACAAAAAAAATGGTGCGCCCATATCAAAAAGAAAAAAACCCTCTGTGATACGGTTTTTCAAATACAATAAACATTCTGACTATGAAAACTATTGTAGAGAAAAAATGTTGTTATACGTTCCATTCAATGAAAATGAAGAGACATTAAAGTTGTGTATGTTGCCTCTGAGACTATAGTGCAAATCAATCAAGCTCGATTTACTTACAATGTTAATCTAACATGGGGTGATCTAGAAATTGTAGTTAATGAGCTAGAAAACCCTAACAATCTCGATGAGACATTCACAAATCGAAAAACAACCAGAACTCCTTGCGAGTCCTATGACTTGCAAGAAGATTTGCCCCGTCCTTGAGCAAGTAGCATTGCAAAACGTATCAATATTGGTTTTCAAGTCATAAAACATCCTTTTCTTATTGAAAATAATGAATACCACAGAATAAGACGTCTGTTGAATCGAGAACAACAAACAATTCTAAAGGACATTGTGCTTAAAAAACGCTTGAACATGGACACTCATGTGCACTTATTCCTTACAGATGAAGTAGGAACATGCAAGACATTCACAATAAAAGCACTGTTCCAAATTATTATACGAATCTATGATTCAAACAATTCCTCTGATCCTATGAAACCAAAGGGCCTAATAGTTGCATACATAGGAAAAGTTTCATATAATGCAGGTGGAACAACAGTCCACTCTTAATTTTTAATGTCTTTTAACAAGTCACAGTTTCTTCCACTTAGAAATAAAATGTTAGATACCTTATCTAATCTTTATGATGAACTCCAACTTGTCTTTATAGATGAGGCATCTTTGATTGGAAGTCGCTTCTTGTATTCCATTGACAACCGACTAAGAAGCATAAAACATGTGCACATGAAATACTTTGGAAACATTGACATGATATTCTGTGGGGATCTTTACCAGGCACAACTGATCCAAGATTCATTGATATTTGAACAACCTACAGTTAACATGCAAACAATGACGCATGACTTCTGGAGAGACAATATTAAATGCTTTGAATTCCATACTACAATGCGCCAGACATATGTAACATTTATTGCAATTCTAAATAGAATGCGAACAAACATCCAAACACATGATAACTTAACATATATCAATTCGAGGTGCTTGCGACCAACACCAACAAACCTAACGTTCCCTTACCTGTTCTACACAAATAAGGATGTTGCAATGCATAACAGGTACAAGCTATCGCTCATGTCTGGCAATGATATCATCATCAATTCAATTGACCTGGAAGAAGACAACCATGAAAATGTGCTAGGGCATGAACACAGAACCACTTTACCTTTGCATCTTGTCCTGAAATTAGAAATGTTGGTTGAAATATATGCCTGTAACTATGATTCACAGGATGGCTTGGTCAATGGTGTAGATGGAATACTCAAAGTCTATACCAAAACAAAAAAACTTGATGTCCTTTGGATTAAGTTTCATGAACTGCATATAGGCAAGTGACAAGCAAGCAAGTTGGTTTATCTATATAATTCAAACACTGCAAGCGATTGGACACCTATTTTGTGAATATCAAAGACAGTATCGACATCAGCAAAGACATGTCGACTGAATATTTGAAAAAAAATTCCAATTAAACTTGCATGTGCACGTACAATCCACAGATCGCAAGGACTAACACTTGATAGTGTTGCATTTCAGCTTGTTGGAATTCAAATACATGGACTTGTATACACAACATTGTCCCGTGTCAGAAGTATAGACTCCTTGTATTTACTAAGTCCTCTTACAAAAGATAATTTCAAATTCAAAGAGAAAGTTGATATTGAAATGGAACGCCTCAGGACTACCGCAAAATGGCATCTGCATTATGATTACCAATTGATATGTACAATTCTCTCGCTTAACACACGCAACTTACATGCACACATGGATGATATACTCAATGACTATGATACAATGCAATCTGATATTTTGTGCTTGCAGGAAACATACATGGCATTATGCATGCAAAACAAACAATTTCCAAATCACAATTGCGTATCAAGTTACATTACACATGGGGTGATGATATTGGTGAAAAAACATGTACCAATTTTGGACCATATACATTTCGAAGAAAAGAATCTTGAGATGGTGGTTGCAAAAATATTTTTCCATGGAACATAAATTGCAATACTGAATCTGTATGTTGCTCCCCATGCAACATTCTCCAACATACTAAATGTTCTTTCCAATGCATTAGGCCATTTGCATCTAAACGAAACCATTGTGCTTGTACGAGACTTCAATATTGGCATGCTACAAAATAATTCCAGAATAAAAGAATTGGAAAACTACATGTGCAAATACAGTCTCCACTTTCTTTTGAACAACACAAGCCATGTGAAAAACACGCTTATTGACCATGTGTGGTCAAATGTGCCCATTCCTCAATACAACATATTTATCTTAGACACATACTGATCTGATGACGATACAATTGGTATTGCACTTGAATTATGAGATATACATCAAAGATATTGCAAAGTCATATTTCTATGTTTCAAAACATATATGTGTAGCTTGTTGCAAAAAAACAAATTATCTAGCTTCTTAGTTTTCCCTGGTTTGTACACATACTAGTCTGGTCACCACACAATTGGTGTTGCACTTGAATTATGAAATATACATCAGGCATATTGCGGAATCATATTTCTATGCTTCGAAGCATATCTATCTATCTTGTTGCAGAAAATCGAGATATCCAATTTCTTAGTTTTCCCTGGTTTGTAATTGATTTTGGTCACAATTTTTTTTTAACAAAATACACACACACACACACACACACACACAAACTTGAATGAACTAANCTATCTGTTACTATATTCCTCTTATTCTATTTTATTTAGTCTATGTACATAGTACTTGCTTTTTTCTTTACATGTCAACTTATGTTCATGTCCATTTTGTTTTGTGCTTTTTTTCATAGAAACAAACATGAAAACTAGACACTACAAAGAACTCCTAACCAGAAATGTAGAAGAATCCATGCAAAGTTGTGTTTTTCTACCCATGTTCCATATCCAATAGTTTTTCGTTTACTCTATTTGTATTTGTTGAACTGGTTTGCAACTCTGTTTTTTGTTCCTCCTTGGATACTCCATATCTTCCTATACATTGACTTGTCTTCATGTCAATTATATTTTTATGTGCTTCTATCTTGAAATAAATAAATTTGTACTCCATGTTTTCTTTTCATGTGTTCCTACGTAACAGTTTTCTTTCATGTCAATTGTATTCTCTGTACTGTGTGGCATACAGTTCTTACCTCCCTTTATTTTTCCTCTTCTATAATTATTCATTCTCCCTTTTTTTATTCCCCTCTATTATCCATTTTTTATTCTATACTTAGTCCCATGTCTATGCTCCCGGGTTCCCAGGAAGGTAGAGTGGAAGATTTCATGTCCATCTATATCTCTACATCACGAGTCTGACCGATCGCCGTTCATTTTCATAGTTCATGAATTTTATGGCAGTGGGTTCCTACATAGGCTCCATCGAACTCTCATGCCCCATGTGCACAATATACATCTTGTGCCCGAAACTTCGGTAATTTACAATTCGACCCAGACTCGAAGCTTGCGACTCATTTTTCCCAGCATTCGTTGATATTTCAAAGCATTTGTTGATATTTTTCCCAGTTCATCTCAATAGTTAGCCAATTTTATGGCCGCGAGTTCCCCCCCAATGCATTATCGAACTCCCATGCCCCGTGTTCGGATAACATCTTGCATCCAAAACTCCATTTATTTACAATTCGACCCTAGAATCCTCGAACTCGCAAGCCTCACTCTTTATCAAACTCACAAATTGTATATCCATCTATATCTTGACATCACGAGTTCGACCGAGCACTTTCGTTTCCTTAGCCAATTTTATCGCCACGAGTTCTCGGGTACGTGTTATCAAACTCTCATTCCCCGTGTTTCGAGTATACATCTTCCATCCAAAACTTGGGTGATCTACAATTCCACCACGGACTCCCAGGTTCAAAAAAGTACCAAAGCATCTTTAATTCTCCTCCATGCCTGCCACGTTCGCCCCTTCCCTACACACATTAATTATGATTTTCCTGGTGACATTTCACCATAGATGTTTGAAAATATTGGCATTAATAATCGAAAAGCTTGAGGTAATCTCCCATTAAAATTCATTTATGGGAGAATATTATGGAATTTGATTAGTTTCATCTGTCAATATTGAATTCGCAAAAAAATGATGGTTGTTTTGGTTTTTTTAAGACGTCATCATAGCAAGAATTCAATATTGTGTTGGCCCACTGTCATCTACAAAGGTGTTCACATGATGTCGCTCTTTAGTATTATGCACATAATTTTTTAACCTTACAGGTTTGCATATTTGAGGCTCTGCTTGCATATGAAAATGTTGCTCCACCATTCCAATTTGAACATAATTTTCATTTGGGCCACAGAGAACAACAATAAAAAAAAATAATATGAAATTTTTTTAAGTAAATATTTACAAATTATCTTCTGACTTGAACCTGCTTTTGTCAAAATCCAGGTATATTACACAACTGTCAATGTTTTCCCCGCTTTTCAATAGTTTCTCGATTTCCATGCCACCTTTGCATGCTTTCCCAATGCAAATTGATGATTCTTTTATTATCTTTGAAAAGATTGGCATTAAAAGGTGAAAAGGTCGAGGACATCTGCCATTAAAAAACATTGAACCAAGATTACCAGAGATTGTATTGTGATGTTGCAACGTCCATTTTAAATACAATGAGGAGAAAAGGAAGGTTTTCATCACCTTATGGTTGCAGCTCGACAACATGTTTGTGGAGATACCCTAAATATTTTCGGGCATGAGGACCAGCGTTTTCAGTGGTCCATAGCTTATGACTACTACTCATCCACTTCTGCCCAGATGAAAGTTATCTTGACATCTGAAATTGCAATGACAGAATGTATCCCCATTTTTTTCTTTACTTTAAGGACTTGTTCACATGTTGTGCCGAGAAATATATTATGAACCAACAGATTGTCCAAATGGGCGACCATTTCCAAATATCCCTATCACCTAAAGTATTTCGAAATATGTTAAAACTTCCCGACCCAACGCCTACATTCAAGGACGAGAATTGCAAATAGTTCTTAAAGAAGCATGGCAATGAATTAGACCTATTGCCGAATTTATTACAGGACCCAGCGCCTGCTCCCCGGGACATGGCCATATTACAGGTTAGTGCATGTAAAAACATTTTTCGGCAAATTGCATGGCTTTTCACGAGGACAACGAGACAAGAAAGTGAAACCGACATCTCTCGGATGATTTTGTATATTTTATATTTTACGGTCAAGAAAAAAACCATCTTCCTTTGCCGCAAGCTAATTTCCATTCAAATCTCTTCCCAGTTATTGCAATACAGGAAGCAAAATAAATTCTTTATGCCATCTTATTTAATTTTTGTCGTGCTGAATTGCTATCCATTTCTTGGACTATCTATGTGTAGGAAGTTGAACTCTGAATTTGACCTAGTAACATTTGCATGCCAGAAATTATGGAGACACGACGCTTGCCAACAATTTTATAAGGTATTCAATTAATTTGTTTCAATTTTTAAAGCATTGATATTTGGAAGGTATTTCCCCAGTTTTCTGGCCAACCGACAATCTTCCTGGATAGGAATGGCACAGTAGAAGAAATGGAGAACTATAATGTTATAATAATTTTCGGGTCTAAACAAAATCCTTGCTTCCTTCCATGTCACATATCTGGTACAATGTTTTTTGTTGGAATAACAAGGGAGTACATCTGTTGGTTTCATTTTTTCCATGAAAAAAGGAAAGGACAATTCATGTCTATGCCTTCGAAAGTTCGGGATATCATGGTCAGGAACCACTTCAACAGGTCTTTCACTTACACTATCCTGAATGGACTCTGTACCGGTACCAATGATTCGCACAAGCATAACCGAAAAGGCCCGGGTGAACAAAAATGCCCAATCCCCAACTGCCACAGCCAAGACCAAAACATCTCGTGGCAACACTCAAACAACTTACCCAAGTAACAAAATCACACATAGTTCTTCAGGTAGAGGAGGAGATAAGAACCCTCCCTTTGGAAAAATTGAAAGTTGTCACAAGCTTCTCGTGGGAAAAAAATGGAAAACAATAGTCCAAGAACAGGAGGGACCAAGGGGAGAAATTGATATGTACAATCTCCCCCTCGAAGATATGGAACTAGAAATTGACATTGAAAAAATGTTTCTTGGCGACAATCACCTAGAGAGAACTACTCCTCACAATCCTGGGATGGAAATACTTGGCATAGATACATTGGACGAAGAAGTTTCTTTTGCATTTCAGAGCGTTGTTTTTTATAGTGAATGAAAAAAATTGATTATTGAAAACAGAGATGTAAAGAATAAGAAAGGTACATCTAGTTCAGAGTTCAACCTACGCAATATGTGCCCTTCCCATACATCCAATATGCATTGAGCAACTGGATATGCTCTAGACACCTCTATTAGCGGCCTTGAAATGAAAAACCTCATGTTAAATACATGAATCAAAGAATTAGAGGCAACTATAATGCCTCTTCCACTGTTTTCTACTCCTTTGGCAATGGTTGGGTCCATCGCACTTGCACCAAAGTTAAAATGATCAGTAATCCTTCTCACATCGACCCGAGACTATGTGGAAAATAATATAAACAAACAAATGGAATTAATAATAGAATCTTGGGAGATGTCAAATAATATGGTCTCTTTTGGAACAAGAGCACATGCTTTTCATGAGTATCTGCAAGCAGATCTCAAGAAACAGAAAGGTTTTTATCTCGATGTAGTTTTACCTTTTGGTGTTGAAGTTACCGGTATGACGGAAGTCAGAAGAAGACATGAGGATCTCCCTTCCCTGGATCAAATAGACCAGTTGAATGCATGTTGGAAAGAAAAGGTAAAGAGCCTGATTGGTATCGTTCAAGAATATAGCCAGACCATATCTAAAAGAGACAAACTATTCAAGAAGCTAACTGAGATAGATCTAGCTGGCAGCACCAATGAAGTCCATGATCCAGGTGAATATTGGTGGCCACCCACCTATTTCACCTGGACCCACACCATTGTTTCTTTCAATTTTTCAGTTTCCTTAATTGTAGCACAATTTACTATTTTTAGCAGTTTTTCAAGTCCTGAACTTTCGGAGCCGTTTTGAGGCCCTAAACGACGTTTTTTGGGCACGAATGCTCTGGCGAATATGAGTTTGTTCTAGAATAAATATTTGTGACAGTGTAGTCCTCAGATAGATATTTCCAACAATGTATCATGTGCATCAAACGAAGATAGTGTGCCAAAGTTACGACCCCGTAAAATTGATGTACCAATTTACCCCAACGGGGCCCATATTCTGGCGTTTCATCTCCTAGGGTTAGGTTTTTGGATGTTTAGGATTTTCCATTGTTTCTCAATAATATATAGGTCTTCAAGCCTCATTGTAACACAAATTTTAGAGGCCAGTAGATGCCACATCTCTTCTCAGAGATAAGCTACCATCGCCCGAGCTATCTTATTTCCATTCTGTGTGTAAGCCTATTTCAGTCATTTGTTGTTAATGAAATGAAGTTTCACTTCTGCTGCATCTTTGCATTTATGTGTATTTATGTATTTCATTGTGTTCTTGTATAAATCTGGATCAGTGGTATTAGAGCAGTCTACTCTTTCTTGATACTTCTTTGCATGTCCCCAACGAGGTCGAGGTATAAGGAGTTAGGGTTCGATCTGGTTGAACTGTTGCAAGATCAACCTCGCAAACCCTGACGACCGCCCATGGGGGAAGAAAATAAATATGAGGGAGTAGGAGATCCTATCAAATTATTGCTCGAGGAGGCCCTCGAGAAACAAAGGAACGTGATGATGGACAACTTTGCCCAGATCCTTCAACAACTACCCACTGGTAGTGCATCTACATCTAAAAACCACTCTACAGGCGCCACTCCTTTTAAGGTACAAGTAAAATTTTACATTCCCATATTTGAGGTCCAAATAGATGCAGATGTCATTGATAGATGGTTGAATCTGTTAGAAGGATATTTCTCGGTTCATGACTTTTATGACCGAGAAAGGATTATTTTTTCACTCCTTAATGTCGCCCCCATGTCAAGGACTGGTGGGAAACCTACTGGGAGCAACAGAGCGAGGGGGAACCCTCTCTATTCTCAGTCACACCCACTTGGAATTCATTCCGAGACACCATCAAGGAAGAATATTATCCCATGGGGAGCTATGAGGACAAATACATACAATGGACTATGTTGCGGCAACAAAGGGACCAAGATGTGCATGAGCTGACGAATCTGCTCCATACCCTACGCACAAAGTTAGGTATCAAAGATTCGGAGAAACATTTGGTGCTAAAGTACCATAGTTTTCTTCATAGATACATTCAGGAGGAAATGGAGTTCCTCGACATCTCCTCACTTGGTGCGGCATACCGATATGCTGCCAAGATTAAGTAAAAGTTCAAACAAAAGAAGAGAGATTTTGGGTCTCCGAATCAGAAGCAAGGGAAAGGTACCCCCAAACCGCCGAACAAAGGACCAAGCCAAGGCGGGGCGGCCCAGGTCAACTTGCCAAATCCGCAATCAAAGAACAACATCACGAAGCCAAAAAATGACATAGGGAAGTGGTGTGAGTTCCATAAGAGCTCCACTCACAACACAAGTGAGTGTCAGGCCAAGAAGTCACTGGTATCCGAGTTGAAGGATTTTGAATCAAATGCAGGGTCCGACTCTAAATCAGAACCCGAGAAGAGGAATGACAGGGGGAAGAATATTATCGATGTGGATCCAAATGCCACTGTTTCCACCATGAAGATCTAGAATAAGGAACCAAAAGATCCAGAGGAGGCAGAGCACCTCTTCCATTCCCAGATGTGGGTGAAGGGTTCCCTGTTGCAGTTCATTATCGATAGCGCGAGCCAGAAGAACCTCATCTCAGCAGAGGTCGTGAAACGGTTGGGCTTACCGACCACATCACACCCAAAACCATACACCATCAGGTGGCTACACCAAGGACGGGACCTCGGCGTAATCCAACAATGTCACCTTCCCTACAACATCAAGACCTTCACGGATGAGGTATTATGTAACATTGCTCCTCTTGATGCTTCTGATGTATTATTAGGCCAACCATACTTGTGGAATCGACATGTTGTGTATGAGTCTAGGCCTCGTGCTGTTATTATTACTTTAGGCAATAAGTTGTACAGGATATCAGAAATAGCACCGCCTACAACCATCTCTTTGGTTACTGCAAAACAATGCAGTCAGCTCATTGCCAAAACCAAGAAATTTGTTTCCCTGATGATCCGCCCTCAAGGAAAGAAGAATATTGTGGCCACGACCTCCAGACAGGGCCCCTCTGCACAACAACAACATATGGATAAGGTTGTGGAGAAATATGAGGACATATTCACATCCCCCGCAAGGGTGCCTCTACATTGTCAAGTCAAGCATCCCATCGATCTGACCCCAGGTGCGTCGCAGCCCAATGGACCAATATATCAGCGCTCTGTTATGGAGAATGAAGAAATCAAGAGGTAGATTCAGGAGTTGTTGTAGAAAGGTCACATCCAGCCAAGTTCATCGCCCTATGGGAGACCGATTGTGCTGCTGCAGAAGAAGGATGGGACTTGGAGACTCTGCATTGACTATCGATCACTAAACAAGATCATTGTTCGGAAAAGGTACCCAATCCCATGGATTGATGACCTTATGGACCAACTCAAGCGGGTGAAATATTTCAGCAAGATCGAATTGAAGTCTGGGTATCACCAGGTACCAATCGAACCCTCGGATGTGTGGAAGACTACTTTCAAATCCAAGGAGGGCCTTTTCGAATGGTTGGTCATGCCTTTCGGGTTGATGAATGCCCCTCCAACCTTCATGAGACTAATGGACTACATATTGTTACCATTCACCAACTCATTTGTAGTGGTGTACTTGGATGACATTCTGATCTTCAGCCAGACTTGGGAAGAGCACCTCCACCACATTCGACAAGTCCTCTAAACACTGCGGCAACACAAGTTGTGTGCCAATTTGGAGAAGTGCACTTTTGGCATGACACAGGTTCAGTATTTGGGATACATTATTGATGAGCGGGGGGTGCATGTGGATCCAGCCAAGATCCAATTCATTTGGGATTGGCCAACCCCAACCACCCTAACAGAGCTCCATGGATTTTTGGGTCTTGCCAATTTCTATCATAGGTTTGTGTTGGGATTCTCTCATATCACTTGTCCCTTGAGTCAAGTCACCAAGGGAGGAGTGAAAGAAAAATTATTTTGGTCTGAATCTCAATAGAAGGTGTTCGACGATTTGAAGCATTGCCTCTGCTTTGCACCAGTTCTCACATTACCAGACTTGCAACAACCATTTGAGATCGAGACAGATGCCTCCGACTATGCTATTGGGGTAGTCCTTACTCAACAGGGGTATCTGGTGGCATATCATAGTGAGACACTTTCCGACACAGTCCGGAAGTATCCCACTTATGACAAAGAGATTTATTCCATTATGCAGGCTTGCTGACAATGGAAGCATTACATTTTGGGAAAGGAAACGATCAACCACACAGACCATCGACCCTTGCAGTTGATACAAATACAAGGGAAGTTGCAGAATGATCACCATCAGAAGTGGTCCACATATCTACAACAATTTCATTTGAACATTAAGTACAAGAAAGGAAGCACCAATAATGTTGCAGACTGCCTCAACCGACCCCCTATCATGGTGCTAACCATGGTGCTCAACTCTTGTGGGAACGAGACTTCTAATTGGTCGCTTCTCTACAAAAGTGATCCCAAATTCAGCCACACATACAATACGCTCTTGGAGGGTAAGCAAGTTCCTAATTTTCACCTCCAGGATGCCTTGCTATGTCACCTGGGATATCTTTGTGTTCCTTCAAGTGAACATGCTAAGATGATTTGGGAGGCTCACTACAGTCGGGTCGTTGGGAATTTTGGGGCCGAGAAAACCATGGCAGTACTGCAAAAGTATTTCTATTAGCCGAACCTTCGACAAGATGTCGAGAAGTACATCAAGTCCTGCACTGCTTGCGCCATTGCCAAACCGACCATCAAGAAGCAAGGCCTCTATACTCCACTGCCTACCCCTATTCAACCTTGGGAATCCATATCCATGGATTACATGTTGGGCCTTCCTTCTACTAAGCATGGAAATGATTGTGTTTTTGTGGTCGTCAACAGATTCTCGAAGATGTCCATTATGATGGCCTACAAGAAGAATATCACAGCAGAAGCCACTACTAAAATCTTTTTAGAATGAGTGTCGGTACACTTTGGGATCCCACATTCTATCATCTCATATCGGGATATAAAGTTCCTCAGTACATTTTGGTCTAGCCTTTGGTCGATGTTGGACACCAAGCTCACCAAGTCCACAACTTTCCATCTGCAAATCGATGGCCATACAGAGGTCGTCAACCGGATGATTGTACATATTTTGCGCATGTACAACTCAAAGCATCCACGCATATGGGATGAGAGACTCCCTTATGTACAACACAGCTGCAATTGGGCTCTCCATAGCTCAACCAACCACAACCCCTTTCAGGTGGGCTTGGGATTCTAGCCACTATGTCCCATTGACATAGCCATGCCATTTGCGACTACTCAGGCAGATTCATCCCATGTCTAGTCTGAGGCTGACAAGGAAAACAACTTCATTGAGCGCATTCAACACATTCGCCAACATGTTCATGAAATCTTGGACAGAGCCAATTCTAAGTACAAGCAGCGACATGATCAACATCGGGTGCCACGCAACTTCCAAGTGGACGACAAAGTGTGGCTACATTTGCAAAAGGAGTGCCTCGCTGGACCCTACCGCAAGATTCGCCCGCTCCAATATGGGACATACACCATCACCAAGGTTGTAGGGGGGGAATTCCTTTGAGCTCAGTATTCCACCATTCCTTAGTCTGCACCCAGTGTTCAATGTGGATCGACTTCGGCCCTACTTTCCACCTCTACTGGACACATCCGACATGGCAGAACAACACACACCAACAGAGTTAAGCCCATATTGCATGGAACAAGCCACCACTGATTGAATTATGGACACATAGATCAAGAAGATCCGCCAGCAG
>ML792985.1:345936-363284 GCA_009831015.1 Picea engelmannii | reverse complement strand
CCGCCTATTCCACTTGGACTCATACCATTGTTTCTTTCAGATTTTCAATTTCCTTAATTGTAGCACAATTTACTATTTTTAGCAGTTTTTCGGGTCCTAAACTTCCGGAGTTGTTTTGAGGCCCTAAACGAAATTTTGTGGGAATGAATACTCTGGTGAAGATAATTTCATTTTGGACTTGATATTTTCTGACAGTAGTGTATTCCTCAGATAGATCTTTCCAACGATGTATCATGTGCGTCAAACGGAGATAGTGTGCCAAAGTTACGACCCCGGGAAATTGATGTACAAATTTACCCCAACGGGGCCCATATTCTGGCGTTTCATATCCTAGGGTTAGGTTTTTTGATGTTTAGGGTTTTCCATTGTTTCTCAATAATATATAGGCTTTCGAGCCTCATTGTAACACAGAGTTCAGAGGCCTGTAGCCGCCACATCTCTTCTCAGAGATAAGCTACCAGTGCCTGAGCTATTTTATTTCCATTTTGTCTGTAAGCATATTTCAGTCATTTTTTGTTAATGAAATGAAGTGATCTAGATGGATATTAGTGGCCACCCACCTTTTCCAACTGGCTCAAAACGGTTTTCTGGCAATTTTGGCAATTTACTATTTTTAGCAGTTTTCACTTCCGGGGCCATTTTGAGGGCCTAAATGAAGGTTTTTCGGGATCGAGCTTCTCATCGATCATCTAAAAAATGCTTGAGGCCCCAAAATGAATCTCCTTGATGATACCTTTCCAACGGGCTATCATACGCCTAAAACGGAGATCGTATGCAAAAGTTACGACCCCAGGAAGTTAATGTACTAACTTACCCAAACAGGGCCCACATGACTTTTAGCGCTTCATCTCCTAGGGTTAGTTTTTTGGATGTCTAGGGTTTTTTGCATTCCTGTTTATTGTAAAATGCCTTCAGAGCTTCATTGTAATCGTCTTCTTTCTAATGAGCACAGCCATCACATCTCTTCTCAGAGATAAGTTGCCACCATTCCAGCAAGCTTATTTCTGCTGCATTTTACAGTTTCAGCTTATTTCATTATTGAATAGAAAAACAGTTTTACTATATCTCTGTTATTTTCTGTTAAGAATCTGTTAATAATATGTATTCATTTCGTTCTTCTCATAAAATTTGGATCAATGGTATCAGAGTGGTCTGCTCCTTGTCGTCTTAATGCATGCCCCCAATGAGGTCAGAGTACAAAGAGTTGGGTCTTGAGCTTGTTTCTCTTGAGGAAAAAAGCTCTTGCACGCCTAAGTGACCTCTCATGGCAGGAGAAAAGAAATATGATGGGATAGGAGATCCTTTCAAACTGTTGATTGAATAATCCCTCACGCAACAAAGGAATGAGGTGATGGATAGTTCTATGCAAATCCTTCGGCGGCTACCAACAGGCGACACATCTTCTTTGAGCGGAGGTGCCACCCCCTTCAATGTACAAATAAACTTCTATATTCCTATATTTGAAGGTCAGATAGACACAAATGTTGTAGACAAGTGGTTGAATCTACTAGAAGGGTATTTTTCTGTCCATTACTTCTCAAATAGAGAAAATATTACTTTTGGGCTCCTCAAAGTCGTCCCCCATGTCAAAGATTGGTGGGAAACGTTCTGTGAGCAAAAGCAAACAGAGGAACCCTCATTATTTACAGTCACAGTTACCTGTGATTCCTTCAAGGATTCTATTAAGGAACAATACTACCCTGTCGGAAGTTATTATGACTTATATACCAAATGGACCACACTGCGGCAAGAAAGAGACCAAGCAGTGCCAGATTTCACAAATATCTTCCATACCTTGCACACCAAGATGGGTATCAAAGATTCAGAGCGACATTTGGTGCTCAAGTATCGTGGTGATGTGCATAGATACATCCATACCGAAATGGAATTTCTATACATCTCATCCTTGGGCACGGCCTACCGATATGTCGTCAAAATCAAGCAGAAGCTCAAACAAAAGACGCGGGAATTTGGGCCTGGAAAACCCTCACAACAAAAGCCAGGAAAGGGTGGCCCCAACCCATAGAAAAAAGGATAGAGTAAATATGGATAGTATGAGGACAACCAATCCAAGCTGCAAGAAAAGAAGGACACTGGAAAGACAAAGAAAGATATCGGGAAGTGGTGTGACTTCCATAAGAGCCCTTGGCATAACATTGATGATTGTCACTCAAAGCAGTCGATGGTGGCCAAAGTGAAAGCCTCTAAATCATATGCGAATTCTGACTCTGAGCCAGAATCAGAAAGGGGAAGATGGATCATTGAAGCGGAACCCAGTGCCACCGTTGCTACCACCAAGATCCATCCTGGTGAACCAGATGAGCCAGAAGAAGGAGAGCACCTCTTCCATTCACAAATGTGGGTAAAAGGTACCCCATTTCACTTCATTGTTGATAGTGGTAGCCAGAAGAACCTCATATCTGCAGAGGTTGTCAAGCGGCTGGCCCTGCCCACAACGCCTCACCCACAACCCTACACCATTGGATGGCTCTACCAAGGAAGTGATATCCACGTTAGCCAACAGTGTCGACTGTCATACGACATCAAGCCCTTCAAAGACGAGGTATTGTGTGATGTTTCTGCTCTCAAAGTTTGTTATGTTCTTTTGGGCCAACCTTATTTATGGAAATGTCATGTTGTATATGAGTCTAGGCCTCCTAGTGTTATTATTACTTTGAATAGGAAATTGTACAGGATACCTGAGGCAGTCCCACCTAGTGCTATTTCCTTGATCTCTGCTAAGAAATGCAAGAAGGTTATCTCTTAGATGGGGAAGTTCATCTTCTTCGTGATTCGCTCTCAGAATAAGCAAAAGATCATAGGCACATCCAGGGTCTCTACGGCCGACCTCTGCACACAACAGAGAAAGTAGATAAGGTCATGGAAGAATACTCAGATATCTTCTCCTCACCTACCGGGGTACCTCTGCACTGCCAGATCAAGCACCCCATCGATCTGACCCCAGGTGCACCGCTTCCCAATGGGCTAGTCTATCGTTTCTCTCTGTTAGAGAATGAGGAGATCAAGTGACAAATCCAAGAACTGCTCCAGAAGGGGCACATATGTCCCATCTCATCAGCCTGTGGGAGCCCAATCATGTTGGTACAGAAGAAAGATGGAACCTGACGACTTTGCATTGATTATCGGGCTCTGAATAAAATCACAGTCAGAAACCGGTACTCGATTCCCCGAATCGACGACCTCCTTTATCAAATCACGGGGGGATAAATACTTTAGTAAAATTGATCTGAAGGATGGCTACCACCAGGTCCCGATAAAACAAACAGATGTATGGAAGACCATCTTCAAGTCAAAGGAAGGCCTTTTTGAATGGTTGGTCATACCGTTTGGTTTGACAAATGATCCGGCCACTTTCATGAGGATGATGGATGATATCCTCCGACCATTCACCAATAATTTTGTAGTGATGTATCTGGATGAAATTCTCATTTACAACAAGACTTGGGCCGAACACTTGCAGCATATTCAGCAGGTTATGCACACCTTGTGACAGCACAAGTTATACGCCAACTTGGAAAAATGATCCTTCGGCATGGACAGGGTCCATTACCTGGGCTACATCATTGATCAGCATGGTGTACATGTGGATCCAACCAAGATCCAAGTCATCCATGACTGGCCAGCCCCAACCACACTCACTGATCTTCGGAGCTTCTTGGGCCTTCCCAATTTCTACCATAGATTTGTGTTGGGATTCTCCCATATTGCATGGGCCCTCAGCCAAATCACCAGGGATGGTGGTAAGGCAAAATTTGCATGGGACCGGTCCCAACAACAAGCGTTCGATGATTTGAAGTAGCGCTTGTGCTCATCCCCAATACTTTCACTACCAGACCTATAACATCCCTTTGAGATCGAGACAGATGCTTCAGACTATGTTGTGGGCACCGTTTTCACTCAGCACTACGACCCCGTGGCTTATCATAGTGAGACACTATCCGATGTTGTCCGTAAGTACCCTACTTACGACAAAGAAATGTACTCCATTGTGCAAGCCTCCCACCAGTGGAGACATTACATTCTTGGGAAGGAGACAGTCATCCACACTGATAATAAGCCACTGTAGTTTATGTAGACACAAGGAAAATTGCATAATGATTGCCATCAAAAGTGGTCCACATACTTGCAGCAATTTCAACTCAACATCAAGTATAAAATAGGAAGCACCAATCACGTCGCTAATTGCCTCAGCAAACCACCAATCGCGACGCTCACCACAGTACTAGAATCTTGCAGCCATGAGACCTCTGGATGGCCCCAACTCTATGAGACAGACATGGACTTCACCACCACATACCAAATGTTGAGTGAAAACATAGTTGTCGATAATTTCTATCTTCAGGATGGGTTGTTGTGTCATCTGGGCCATATATGTGTTCCATCAAGCAAGAAAGAGAATATGATCTAGGAAGCCCACTACAGTTGAGTGGCAGGACACTTTGGCGTTGAAAAGATAGTGGCGATGCTACAAAAACATTTCTATTGGTTGAAACTCCGACAGGAGTTTAGCAAGTATATCAGGTCCTGCACTGCCTGTGCTATTTCCAAACCAACCACTAAGAAATAGGGCCTGTACACCCCTCTTCCTACTCCTGACAGGCCATGGGAATCCATCTCAATGGACTACATGTTGGGCCTCCCTTCCACCAAGTGGGGAAATGACTACGTTTTTGTGGTTGTTGACCGCTTTTCTAAGATGGCCATTTTGGTTGCCTCCAAGAAGAGCATCACAGCAACGACCACTTCCAAGCTCTTCTTTGAAAGGGTCTGGGTACATTTTGGACTACCAAAAACCATTGTCTTCGATAGGGACAGTTGATTTCTCAACACATTCTGGTCGAGCCTCTGGTCACTGCTGGACACCAAG
This sequence comes from Picea engelmannii, assembly GCA_009831015.1. Lineage (NCBI taxonomy): Eukaryota > Viridiplantae > Streptophyta > Pinopsida > Pinales > Pinaceae > Picea > Picea engelmannii. The sequence continues at coordinate 358,396 of ML792985.1, read as the reverse complement.
CTAACCAAATCCACGACCTTCCACCCCCAGACAGATGGCCAAACCAAGGTCGTAAATCGACTGGTTGTGCATATCCTTCACATGTATAATTCAAAGAACCCTCACACATGGGATGAGAGCCTTCCCTATGTTCAACATAGCTACAACCGAGCCCTGCATAGCTCAACCAGCCACACCCCTTCTAGGTGGGGTTCGGATTCCAACCATTGGGTCCCATCAATGTTGCACTTCCCCTTGCGTCCACCTCGACCAACTCATCTCCGATTCCAACTGAAGATGACAAAGCCACTCGGTTCATTGAGCGGATCTAGCACATCCGCCAACAGGTTCAGGATATCCTACAGAAGTCGAATGACAAGTACAAACAACACCATGATCAACATCGGGTGCCACATAAGTTTTAGGTGGGAGACAAAGTTTGGTTTCACTTGTAGAAAGAACGCTTTACATGACCCCATCGGAAGCTTCTCCCACTCCATTATGGTTCGTACACCATCACCAAGGTTGTGGGGGATAATGATATTCAGCTCAACATTCCACCTTTCCTTGGCCTGCACCCAGTGTTCAACGTGGATCTCCTTCGCCCTTATTTCCCACCATTATTGGACACCTCAGATGTAGAGGAATAGCTGACACCAACAAAGCTCAAACCTGACTACATCCAATAGGCATCCAACGATCAGATTGTGGACACAGAGATCAAGGGAAATTGATAGCAAAGGATCCAGCTTTATCGAGTCGTCAGAGCAGGGCAACTCCTACACTAAGGCAAGTGGCTCACCCGGGGCCAAATTCAATAGAAATTTCCTCATCTGATGGGGGAAATCAATGCAATGGAGACCATTTCTTCTTAAGGAGGGATGATTGATCCATATGGATATCGATGGCCACCCATGTTTTCCAACTGGCTCAAAACAATTTTCTGACAATTTTGGCAATTTACTATTTTTAGCAGTTTTCACTTCCGGTGCCATTTTGAGGGCCTAAATGAAGGTTTTTCGAGATCGATCTTCTCAATGATAACCTACGAAATTATTGAGGCCCCAAAATTAATCTCCTCGACGATACCTTTCCAATGGGCTATCATACGCCTAAAATGGAGATCATATGCAAAAGTTACGACCCCAGGAAGTTAATGTACTAACTTACCCAAACGGGGACGTGACTTTTGGTGCTTCATCTCCTAGGGTTAAGTTTTTGGACGTCTAGGGTTTTTGGCATTCCCTTTTATTGTAAAAGGATTTTAGAGCCTCATTTTAATCATCTTCTTGCTAATGAGCACAACCGTCACATCTCTTCTCAAAGATAAGCTGCCACCATTCCAACAAGCTTGTTTCCGCTGCATTTTACAGTTTTAGCTTATTTCATTATTGAATAGAAAACTAGTTTTACTGTATCTTTGTTATTTTCTATTAAGAATCTGTTAATAATCTGTATTCATTTTGTTCTGCTCATAAAATCTGGATCATGAATTTTTACTTCCACTTCATCTCTACGTTTATGTGTATTTATGTATTTGATTGTGTTCCTGCATAAATCTGGATCATTCCATAACCTGAAATTGATATTAAACTTGTTGTTTTTAACCAAGCAAGAATTTGGTGATCAATTTCATATCTATAAAAGACTGTCATTTGAAAATTTCTATGGAATTCTTGAAGATGACGTGAAAACTTGGCTAGTCGGTTATGCAATTAGAAACAAAAATATTCAAGAAGCATTGCACAACTTGTCTATTGATCTAAGGGACTTGGAAAGTGAACTCTTCAATATAAAAATCTGGCATGAAATGAACGTGGCGCCCATGAGGAGCTACATCGAAGAATGGTTTAAAAAGGCTATTGACCAGATTACCAATGAAGCTCCAAGCCGCGGAAAGCCATAAAAGGACATCAACGAATAAATGACAAGGCATGGGACACCATCATAGTAAGTTGATATTGATTACATTCTTTTGTCTTCATCCACTTATTCTAACAAATCTTTAATCTAGATCTGGAAATTTTCTCTTTCTTCTTGCCAGGTTTTGTTGTTTTCCATCATCGACTTTCTTCTTTCTACAAAATTCATTCATGTACATCTTTGATTTGTAGTTCGTGGCAGTCCCAATCAGAGTCATTATGGCAAATACATTTTTTATTTCACAAAATATGTATTGAACTATAGTTTTTTTTTGCAAATTCGAAGACAACTTTTTTTGGGAAATATTCTCAAATGTATTTTGTGACCCAATTGATATAAATATAAATATTTGGGGTTGTTCTGTGTTGATATTCAATGCTTGGTGTTGTTATTTGGAATTTGTATTTCTTCGTAAAATTAACTAATTTCGTTGTACATGTTCATGTTCTATATTGTGCATGTATTGTAGCTTCCTATATTTCAGAATATTCTTTGATACACAAAATGTAAAGTCATATATTTTTTTCTCCGTCCCTTGTAGGTTTGAGAAAAAATATTTGAGCCCAAAACACCATTCAAATTCGAACATGGTTTACATTTGGACCACAAATAATCTAGTAAGATACATTGATATGGATACATTTTAAATAAACATAAACAAAATCCCTTTAAACTTGAACCTGACTTTCTCGGGCTCCTAGATTGTCTGCGGGTTGATCAGTTAGCGGAATGTCAAATCCTCATTTCCATCTATATCTTCACATCAGGAACCCAACCGACAACTGTCCCTTTCAACACTTGGCCAAATATCTCACCGCGACATCCCAACTTAGCGCTATTGTATTCTTATCCCGCATGTTCTGTTATATGCATCTTGCACCCAACACTTCCGTCATATACATTTTGCACCCAAAAATTCCATGATAAAAGATAAGTATAGAAGACAGTAATATATTAACATATGTAATAGATATCCAAGTTTCTCGTAAGATCTTTTCTGCATGTTTATGGAGAAGTTATATACTTATTACATATACTTGGAAAGGACTGGGAAGGTGGCAAGCACAGAAATACCCGTGGAAAGCAGTCAGATGGGCTTCAAAATAGGGTGGCAAGGGTTCCCGATGAGACGTAAGGCCCCGATTGTCAAATTGTATATATCAGAACATTTCAGTGCAAAATGTGTAACACGAAGAAGGTGTTCCTGCCATCGTCAATTCAAATTCATTCTTCTTTCACTAGTGACAACTCAGCACAAATTTTATTATTCGCATTAACAAGAAAATAATGTATTCAACAACGATTTATGGGAGCCCGACCAACCCCCGCGTTGGGTGCCTCCTGTTTCGTGATATACGTATTCAACAATGATTTACGGGAGTCTGACCGACCCCTGGGTTCACACTTTTATAAATCTTGCACCTAAAAATTTCGTCATCTACAAGTGTGCGATACACATCTTGCACCCAAAACTTTCGTACTCTACAATTCGTCGCGACTTAGTGCTATCAATTTCTTATGCCCCCCTGTTCCATGATATACATGTTGCACACAACACTTCTGTGATATAAATTTTGCAGCAAACACTTGTGTCATTTACAATTCGACCCTATTTATAGAGCTCTCCTAGCCGGGAATCTGTGATCTAAAACGTGGCTAGGCATCGAATGGCTAGCAGTCGGTTGGAGTCACGATATGAAAGCACAAAAAAACATTCAAATTCGAACATGGTTTACATTTGGACCACAAATAATCTAGTAAGATATATTAATATGGATACATTTTAAATAAACATAAACAAAATCCCTTTAAACTTGAACCTGACTTTCTCGTGCTCCTAGATTATCCATGGGTTGATCGGTTAGCGGACTGTCAAATTCTCATTTCCATCTATATCTTCACATCAGGAACCCGACCAACGACCGTCCCTTTCAACACTTGGCCAACTATCTCATCGCGACGTCCCAACTTAGTGCTATCGCATTCTTATCCTGTGTGTTCTGTTATATACATATTGCTCCCAACACTTTCATCATATACATATTGCATCCAACAATTCCGTGATAAAAGATAAAAGTATAGAAGATGAAAAAGAAGGGTAAATATATTCACATCTGTGATAGATATCCCATTTGCTCGCAAGATCTTTTCTGCATGTTTATGGAGAAGTTATATAGTTATTTCATATACTTGGAAAGACATGCGAAGGTGGAAGGTATAAAAATACTCGTGGAAAGCAGTCGAACAAGATTCAAAATACGGTGGCAAGGGTTCCCAAGGAAACGTAAGGCCTCGACTGTCAAATTGTATATATCAGAACATTTCAGTGCAAAATGTGTAACACGAAAAGGGTGTTCCTGTCATCCTCAATTCAAATTCATTCCGTGTTCACTAGTGACAACTCAGTGCACAGCTTTGCGCAACTTAGCACTATCGATTTCTTATGCCCCCCCTGTTCCGTGATATACATGTTGCACACAACACTTCCGTGATATAAATTTTGCACCAAACACTTGTGTCATTTACAATTCGACCTTGATTATAGAACCCGCCTACTCGAGAATCCGTGATCTGAAAAGTGGCTAGGCATCGAATGGCTAGCGGTCGGTCAGAGTCATGATATAAAAGCATGAGCACAAATGTGAACGGGTGCGTCCGCCAATGCGCATTGAGACATTTTTGGAAAAACGGCTAAGTAACGAGAAAGAGATAGTAGAGTGGAAAAACAAACGAGAATCTCATTGAGTATAGAAGAGGGAAAATAAGGTTCGATATATTCAAATCAACATGTTTCAACTGCGGAAAGTGGTCGAACATGCTTCAAAATAGGGTGACAAGGGTTCCCGAGGAGAAGTAAGGCCCCGCCTGTCAAATTATATATATCGAAACATTTCAGTGCAAAATGTGTAACACGAAGAGGGTATTCATGCCATCTTCAATTCAAATTCATTCTGCTTTTACTGGTGACAACTCAGTGCACAGGTTTGATTATTGGAAGTCACAACCAAAAAACCTATTCAACAACGATTTACAGGAGCCCAACCGACCTCCGGGTTGGCACTATTATAGATCTTGCACCCAAAACTTGCGCCATCTACAGTTCCGCCGTATACATCTTGCACGCAAAACTTTTGTGGTCTACAATTCGTCCACATATTGAAACATGGTTTTCATTTCGACACCAAATAATCTATTAAGATACATTAATATAAATACAATTTAAATAAATATATTTAAACTTGAACCTAACTTTTTTTGAACTCGTTGATTGGTCCTATATCGTCACATCATGAGCCCGACCGACCGCAGTTCCTTTCAACACTTAGCCAATTATCTCTCCACGGGGTCGCGACTTAGCGCTATCGAATTTTTATGCCCCCATGTTCTGTGATATATGTATTCAACAACAATTTACGGGAGTCCGACAAACCACCGAGTTGGTGCTATTATAAATCTTGCACCCAAAACTTTCGTCATCTACAAGTGGGTGATATACATCTTGCACCCAGAACTTCCGTACTCTACAATTCGTCGCGACTTCACGCTATCGATTTCTTATGCCCCCTGTTTCGTGATATACATGTTGCACACCACACTTTTGTGATATACATTTTTCACCAAACACTTGCGTCATATACAATTCAACCCCAGTTATAGAGCTCGCATATCAGAGAATCCGTGATCTAAAAAGTATCTAGGCATCGAATGGTTAGTGGTCGGTCAGAGTCACGATATAAAATCACCAGCACAAATGTGAACCAGTGTGTCCGCTAATGGGTGCATTGGGACATTTTTGGAAAAAATACTAAGCAATGAGAAAGAGAGAATAGAGCGGAAAAACGATCAGATGGGCTTCAAAATAGGGTGACAAGGGTTCCCAAGGAGATGTAAGGCCCCGCCTGTCAAAGTGTATATATATATATATATTTTGCTACTACTCGTGACAACTCAGTGCACAAGTTCTCTTATTGGCATTAACAACCAAAAAACGTATTCGACAATGATTTACGGGAGCCTGACCGACCCCCGGGTTGGCGCTATTATAGATCTTGCACCCAAAACTTGTGTCATCTACAGTTCCACCATATACATCTTGCACCCAAAACTTTCATGGTCTAGAATCCATCCACATATTGGAACATGGTTTGGATTTCTCCGACAAATAATCTATTAAGATACTTTAATATAAATACAATTTAAATAAATGTATTTAAACTTCAACCTGACTTTTTTCTAACTCATTGATTGGTCCTATATCATCACATCATGAGCCCCACCGACCGTAGTTCCTTTAAAAACTTATCCAATTATCTCTTTGCGGGGTCGCAACTTAGTGCTATCAAATTTTTATGCCCCCCTATTCTGTGATATATGTTTTTCACACAACACTTCCGTGATATACCAAACAATTATTGCTAGAAATAGGCACACTACAAAATACTTTACTAATTAGGTTACAAGCGATTCTTCATTTCAATTTATGATGAACACAAATGAACTAATCCAAAGTCTGATTATTTAGACACATTCATCTCTGAAACAACTCTCCAATGGTTATACTCATGCCTCATTATGATTTTTGAGTGAAAATTTACAACATTCTCAAGTTATAATTCCCACTCATTGCTCTGTTTTTACTACTGCAATTTTTTTTCCCTGAGAAATTATAGTTATCAATTCAAAATTCTTGGTTGATGGATGGATTATCCTCCTCAATACCTTTTCATTGACTACTCATTTTCCCAAATTTGATCTCCAAGCTAATAATTATGGTCTGCAAAAGTTTATATTGATTTCTCATTTTTACCCCTTACTACTACATGTGTCTTCTCTTCCATCATACACAACTTCAAGTACCTAGATTCCAAATATGGTTCCATGGTTGTCTTCTATGGTCTATGAGCTTTCCACAAATTTCTTGTGTGTCCCAAACTGACTTCTAAGCAAGGATTTATGCCCTCTATAAGTAATATGGTACTTAGTTTATACCATGTACTATTTTAGTTATAACTTCCTCATACTAGCTCTGTTTCGTGCTTAGAATATCTTGTTGGAAAGTTGTTGCCAAGTTCTTTCATTCTAGCAACAAAGACTATATGTCCCACTGGTGCACATAGTTCTCTATATTTAGACTACTTGAAAATGTTGTTTAGGCCTTGAAAATGCCTCTGCAAGTTGATGACCTTCAAAATCTAAAATTTTTCATAGAAGAATTGATTGATTTACTGGTGTAACATTCTAAAAAAATGACTTGCACCTGATCTTGGAAATTCACCTGACATGGCATGGAACGTGTCTGTTGATTCCATGTGTCATCCCTTGATTCAGCCATGTAATCATCCATCATTATCCTCCATTGTCCATTGACCAAACCTTCCGCAAGCCCGTCGAGCTCTCCTTGGCAGACTCTTCCGATCAAAGTGTCAAGTTAATGAATTTTCATAATTTTCCCATAGCCTGCAAGCCTAGTGGCCTCTTCCTTGCAGAAATTTCCCATCAGGATGTCAAGTTACATCCCACTAATACTTTTCCACGACCTGCAACCTGCAAGCCTATCGAGATTTTCCTTGCAGACTTTTCCCATCAGGGTGTCAAGTTAAGTGTCATTAAGACTTTTCCGCAACATGCATCCCACAACCCTATCGGGATTTTCCTCACAAAATTTTTCCCACGAAGGATCAATTTACATGCCATCCACGACCTTCAACCTACAAGCCTATCGATCTTAAATTTGTGGACTTTTCCCCACAAAGTGTTCTCCCACGAGACTTCTTTCCGCAAACCTTTCTCCATGAGCAATGTTCCCACAACCTTTTTCTCTGCGAGCTCTATTCCCAAGATCCTTTTCGAAACATCTTCGTGAACTTTTTTTCTCCCACAAGCTCTTTCAATCTTGCAACGAATCTCTACGGTCGATTTTGTATATCAAAGTGATCTAGGCCATCAGTTTATGAAAATCACCAAACTTCCTTAATCCTGCAAATTAATTGTGGTTGTCGATTATTACTGTCGAAAAGATCTAGGATGTCGATCTTCCAACTCTTATGTCACAATTAAAATGTGACATCCAACCTCCCATGCCAAATTTAACTCTGCATCCTATATATTGATGTCATTAACCCTCTCTTTTATGGTTCTGAGGGAAATTTGGACTCAGATGCATTCATAAATTTGGGGATTTCAATCTTTTTTCACAAGTTTCCCCAAATTTTTCATGGGTGAATTCTACAACAACAAATTTCTATCAAATTCACATGGATCTTGGCCCATACAAGCTCGGTGTTGAAACTTGAGTTCTGATACCAATCTGTAATATCCCCTCCACTAAACCCATAATTTTTTTTTATACCATTAATTTAAATACAACACATCATGCTAAGACACCCATATGTTTAACATTAATTATTTGAAACAAGAATGCATCTAATTAAACATGTAAATTCTAACCTTGTACAATGTCTACTGTAAATAGATATTCAGAAAAGAACAGAAAATATACAATGGCAAATACAAACATTACACAAAGATTTTTCCCCTGGAAACCCAAACCAGGAAAACCAGCATATATTATATTCATTCATTGTGTTACATTGTTTACAATACAATATACATATAGGAGCCGGCGGCATCCAAAACCCTAACCCAATGACCTAGATTAGTCCAAAACCCTAATTCCTTAACTGGAAATAGAAAACCATCGGTAAAAACCATGTGTCGAAAAAACCACCTAAATACATGACACGTTTCTCGAGGTAGGTGTCACGTTTCCCGAGGCAGGTGACACTACTACTCGTGCAAAGAATATAACACATACCCAACAAAACATACACACAACCACATGTAATTTCTCAAACACAAAGTTTATGCACAACAATGTAAATCCCATAATATAACTCAGATACAAGATAAAACACTTATCTTTTTATAACAATTGTGCAACTAGTTGTAGGGGAAGGACATTCCACCCAACCATAGACTTATTGTTCCAAATATAAATAACAAGTCAACGTCGAGCTAGGGCTAGGAATCCACAAAAGTGGGTGTCTCTCCACAGTCCAGTCACAACTCAATTTTCCCACAACCCACGGGTTTTTCCTACAATTATCCCAAGTCCTCATACTCTCTTCCTCTCAACCTGCCCGACCCAAGGAATGCACCCCCTTCTTTGCAAGAAGTCCCTTGGGTTGTACCACTCTTTTATTAGGGATTCCAACATAGGTCAACCATGAATCTCTCTACTAGGAACTCTAGGGATGTCGGCTACCAGGAAAAACTAACAACAACAAGCTTGTTGCTCCATTGAAAACCCTCACACAGGGAGTTCACTCTACAGGAATGACAACCTACCTCTTCTACAAGCCCAACAACTTGCTTTTTCATCCTTCAACAACTCTAAACAACTACTAACATCCACCCTTGTTTCCTCCAAGGTCCAACACTATGTTTCTTCTTGGTGTCCCCAAAATTTTCCTATAAAAACTCACCCTCCGTCCCATACGAATTTCCTCTCCTTTTTCCTGCCTACTTGACTCACACTCTTCTCTAAAATAATTGTACTCAACCCCATGCTCCCAATAAATATGGGATGTGACTTCTCACACCCACCCTCTTACATGTATTCAATGATTGGGCTCTTCTACACTTAAGGGAATAATTAAAAGGTTCACTCAAAACATTAAAATTAGGAAAAAGGTTTGGGATTTAAATTGATGAATAAAACTCCCCCTTTAAACCCCTCCTCTCTTGTGGACAACTCAACCCCCATATCTTTGTCCATGTCCATCTGCAACTGACATCACATTTTTTATTATAAATTATGAATATACAAGTTCACATATTACATCGCTTGACCCACAACCATATATCATGTCTACATTATACATTACTAAATCGAGAATTATAACAAGAGTGTTACAACCATAAACTAAGTAGTTAAATAACTGCTCAAAAGAAATCCCTTATCCCACAAATATGGAAACCCCCTTATTACAACTATTTTAACAAATGCATAATCTAAGATCTTATAAAAGAGCTTAAAACATTAATTTACATACTCTTCAATATATTATGTTAAGTTGAGTTGCCAAAATCAAATTTTTAATAGAATGTATGAATATATAATTTTGTGGATATAAGTCTATGAATAACATCGCTTGACCCACAACCATATATCATGTCTACATTATACATTACTAAATCGAGAATTATAACAAGAGTGTTACAACCATAAACTAAGTAGTTAAATAACTGCTCAAAAGAAATCCCTTATCCCACAAATATGGAAACCCCCTTATTACAACTATTTTAACAAATGCATAATCTAAGATCTTATAAAAGAGCTTAAAACATTAATTTACATACTCTTCAATATATTATGTTAAGTTGAGTTGCCAAAATCAATTTTTTAATAGAATGTATGAATATATAATTTTGTGGATATAAGTCTATGAATATATTAGAACTAGTTATGCTATTGTGTAGATGAGACCATAAAAAACTTGCTTGATTAAACTAATAGCATCTCCATAGAATATGGACGGAAACAAAATTTAACCATGAACCATGAATGGGGTGGGAGGACCTATTTTACTTTTTAAACACAATTGGAACATTATGAAAGGATATAAGTTGTTGTAAGAAAGATACCAAGCAAATGAAGGATGAAGTGTTTCTATATATAACCCTTACCATTACTACTAAAGAATTTTAAATATATATGCCAACCTTCAAACATACAAGAAGAAAAATAGTATTTGAAGAGTGCCTTCATTTATATTAAACTAAGTGTCAAAACATCTTTTGACTAAGATGGTACTCCTTGAAATTGTTAAACTTATGTCATCAAAATTAATTAATTATATATATTCAAATTAAATAAGCAAAATTAATAACTGTTAATTTGCATTCTAGAAGATTTAAAATTTATGAAAATAGATGCAAAGTTTCTTATTATGTCATCAATCAATCTATATATATTGAGAAACTTACATAGATGCATCTTTTCTTCATCTCTCTCTATATATATATATTACTTTGCATTATAGAAGATTTGAAATTTTGAGAGCCTTGGCATAGATGCAAAGTTTCTTTATGATGTTAACTTTCCACATGAGGTTTGAGGTATAAAGTGGTGTGCCACAAATTTCAAAGGAACTTTGATACGATCCCCTCTCACTCAAAAGTCATTGGTTGTTGATACCAAAGTCAAAAAGATTATTTGTTAGTCATAGGGAAAGGGGTTAGAAAGTTCATCGTACACCTACTCACAATGAGAGAAAAGACTTGATGTCCATCCGTTACTTCTAATGAACCCATGGGCTTTTCGAGTAGTTTGCTTTGATTGTGTTTTTTTTTTTAAATAAAAATTCAAGAAATTTAAAAGACTTGATGTCGATCCGTTACTTTTAATGAATCCATGGGCTTTTCGAATAGTTTGCTTTGATTGTGTTTTTTTTCATATTTTTGTTTTTAAATAAGAATTTGAAAATTTTAGTTTTTAATGATTTTTTTTTTTACTTTTATAAAAAAAATTATTTAAAAAAAAATAAAAATTCTTCTTATTTTAGTAAGAAAATCTATTCATATTTTACAATATATTTTAATTAATAAATAATTTTATATTATATATATGTTTTAAATATTTTCACCTTCCTTGTCTACCTTCCCTTTATTTCGCGTGGTGCCCAATCACTTCCTTCCCATCCACATCCTACATGCTACATCACTATCACCCGTAACTTTCAACTATGAATAAATAGCACCCCTCACGCCTCTTGTAGCACGCCTCTTGCCTCTTGTACATGTGAAGGGAATGTTGAAGTGAATATATATATATATATAGAAAAGGAAGAAAGATGCGAGAATTGGATGAATGGATTTTAAAAATATTTTTTTAGTTAATTTTTTTTAATTAGTTAATATATTACCTATGTTATCTATTTTTCTCATATTACATATTTTTCCCATAGTAAATATTTTCTTTATTTAATAACTAGAGTCAATTATTTTTGTGAAAGTCAATAATGAGGTAATATGTTGAATGTGATATTAATGGTTAGGAATTAATGAATATTGTCGTGAGCATATTATATGGTTAAGAATATGTGTTTCCTCTTAAGAGGTCACAGGTTCAAATCCAGAGGGGGGTAGGGTATGTATACCTTCGTAGACTTTACCAGTCAAATTGCTGGGTCCCTTATCCCACAACATTTCTGAGAGCTGTCCTTGGTGTTTTTGCTGACTTGATTCACGACTGTGTGGAGGTTTACATGGATGACTTTACTATCTATGGTAATACCTTCGAAGAAGCCTTGAGTAACTTAGAAAAAGTCCTGATCCGCTGCCAAGAGTCAAATCTGTCCCTCAGCCATGAAAAATGCAAAATGCTCTTAACTGAAGGGATTGTGTTGGGTCACGCAGAGGGAATCAAAGTAGACCCAGCCAAGATTGAAGTGATCGTTAAACTTCCCTCTCCAAAGACCCAAAAAGATGTAAGAAGCTTTTTGGGGCATGCTGGCTACTACCGACGATTCATTGAAAATTTCACAAAAGTAGCCAG
>ML792985.1:323162-345836 GCA_009831015.1 Picea engelmannii | reverse complement strand
GGTAGATGGTTAAACACAGAGTTAGAATGATTTTGTAGAACTGTGCTTTTGAATAGAAATAGCAATCTTAGCTTTTGAGTACTAGACTGTTTTGCTTCTGTTTATGATTTCGTAGGAAATGCTCAGTTTTGAATTAGTCATCAAAATTCAAGTTTTCAGAATAGGTGCATGTTTCATTTTTAAGATAACATTCAAATAAAGACTAGACGCTTGCCTGCACATATTGTGTATCAGCTCGAAGCATACCAACCCTGGTTTGACAATTTAGTGATTCAGGACACTTAAAAGCTACAATTTAGCAGCCTGACAATTATTATTATTGTGCACAAGTGAGAATATTTTGCTTAAGTTGCGACTTGAAGTATAATAATAAATATTATTTTGAATAGTTTCTTTTTCTTTTAAAGTGATGTCTTTCTAACACTAATATACATCATAATGAGGTTTAAATTTGATAAGTAGTTTTTATAAGGTACATTCTTACTTATTAATTAAGAGTATAGAAGATAATAATTTAGATATTAATAGAAGATAATAATTTAGATATTAATGAGAAGGATATTATGGGAGCCATCTAATTATGTAGTAAATTTCTTTTTGATTGCTTGAATTTGATGGCATAGGGAGTGAAAGTTTCAACATATCTAGAATCAAATCAATTTTTCAAAGATCTTGATCAAAACTGGAAGCATCATTTGACCATAAATGAAACTTGAACTATGGTGGAAGTCTAATCAGGCCTAAATTTTTTTCTAGATTAATGTCATATTTGTGGCTAAAAAGAGGATATTTTCGCCACAAGATTAAGTTACTCCTATCATGAAGCCTTCTCATTCACATTGAATTTGAAGTGCTCATTTTCTTTTGTGGTAGGAGAAATCATCCTTGGGCTAAGTTTGGTGCAAGGCAATTTCTAATCAAATGGCCATTGAATTGCCCCAACTTTTGCACAGATAATAGAAATCACTTGATGCAACCAAGAGGAGCGATCCTCACAACCACACTTTAGAAGGTTGATGTTGGTAACCTCCTTCCAATGGAAAGACAACTTACTTAGTTTCTTATTATGCATTTTCTAGGATTTGGTTTTGTTTTTCAAGCTGAAATTATAAGAGTTCATAGGCTTCTTCAATTGACAAAACGATAAAGAGTGTAATGGTGTAGTTGTGGTGGACTATGTAACCCCCATCAATGATGGTGAAACCCTTGCTTAGGCATGTGGAGTTGTAGGGCCACTTTGGGGGTGGGTCAATTGGGACTCTAATGGTGGTGTTGATAGTGGTAATCAATCTCAAAGTAGTGGTGGTGTTGATTGCATGGGTTTGTAATGGGTGGCATTTCGATAGGCACGTTAAATACGATTTCGAATGTTGGAAAACGAGCATGGCTTAAAATCCCTACAAAAACTCTACTAAACTAATATATTTTTCGCCATTGTTCTCTTGTACAACTTCAAAATTTAGAAGTAATTTAGAATCCCTTTTTTGATGGAATTTTGAGACCCTTTTGAGCCTATTTGAAGCCAAATTGGAGGAGGATCTTAGCCATACTTAGAAGTACATTTAGAGACTATTTTGGATCCCATTAGAACATGATTGGAGTTTTATGAGGTCCTTTTTAACACTTCTTCGGAGCTCAAGGAGATAATTTTGAGAGACTTTAAAGGCCTTTTTGGCCATTTTTCCATTTTTGGAGGCCTTCTTCTATACTTGGAGGATTCATTCCTTAGAATATCTGGAGTACATAGTATTGGGCATGAATACATAGTTTTGAGTGTCTATCCTACAATTTTCTTGCACACCCATTTCAAAGGACACCATGGAGGATATCATGCTCATTTTGAAGGAGTGTTAATGCCATATTTGGAGGGCCTCTTACTTCCATGCTTGAGATTATTATGGATTAAACTTGATCTAGGTGAACGTCGGTGGTTTCCCACCTCTTCCACTGACTCAACATGAGTCTCAATCTTGGCAGTTTTTTTTATCTATAGTTTTTCAGGTCCTAAACTTATGACGCTATTTTGAGGACTTAAATAATGTTTTTTGGCCATTAGGGGTCCTGAGATGTCCATGGCTTGTCTAGACTTGCCAAAAATTGTACTTATCAATTAGATCTTATCAACGAGCTATTGTGCACCCCAAACAGAGATTTTATGCAAAAGTTGTGCCCCCGAAAAGTTGACATATAAACTAGCCACCTCGGGACCTGCAATCCTTTTGGAACTTCATCTCCTAGGGTTAGGGTTTTGTATATTTAGGATTTAGTACTTTATGTTAAAAAATCCATTTTGACCTCTTGTAGCGTCTTCTTGTGAATGAGCGTAGCCAACATCTCTCTCTTTAGAGATAATCTACCACCATTCTAGCTAGTTTGTATTGCTTTGCATTTTACAATATTTTCCTATTTCATTCATTAATAGGATGTGGGTTTCACTATATTATTGTACTCTTTGCAATATTTTTGTGCGTGTGTTTTCATTCATACTCACGCATTTCATTTTGTTCTCTATACAATCCAGATCAAAACTTTGGTGGTTTTCCATGCCATATAAGCACTTGGAGGCCCTTTTGCATTCACCCACCTTGTGGCTTATCAAGCACATTTCGAGTAGTTATCTTGATATATTTGGAAATTTTCCTCTTTACGCCATCTTAGAGGTTGGTTTCTCTTAATTGGAGGGATCTTTTGGAGAAAATTTGGAGGTTGGTTTCATCCTTGTTTTGCTTTATGTTTAGTTTTTATCTTCTTCATACACTATATTGCACCTCCTAAGCCTTATGTGGACACCTTCTTAATGGAGTCGTAAGGGAGGCTTTTGAACGTTAATATTAGAGCCTTCTTACTACTTCTTCTATACTCATTCTGGTGGGGGAATATGTAATTTATTTTTCATAAATATCGATATTTGATGCCTTTTTAACATATGTATATGGGAGGGATGAGAATTCATGATGTATGAGAGATATGAGAGGATGGCCATGTTTGGAACCTAAGTTAAGATCCAAATCCATGGAGGTTATTCTTAACCCCACTCTAGAAGCCTATAAATACAAGGGCATTCTATGTTTCAAGGGGATCAATTGTAAGAGGTTTGAACTTTCTAGTGGTAATGTTGAGATCCCTTCAATGCTTAGAGTGGAGTGGCTTTCACCTTTGGTCTTTAAGTTTTTTGTGAGCTTGTGATTTCTTTCTTGCTAGTAGATTATGCTTACTCTCTTAGTTTTCTTTGACAGTAGTTGAGGTTTGTTGAATGGATGTATTTTCTCTCTAACTTTATGATGGTTATTCTTTACCCCACTCTAGAAGCCTATAAATACAAGAGAATTCTATGTTTCAAGGGGATCAATTGTAAGAGTTTCGAGCTTTAGAGTGGTAATGTTGAGATCCCTTCGATGCTTAGAGTGGAGTAGCTTTCACCTTTGGTCTTCAAGTTGCTTGTGAGCTTGTTCTTTCTGTCTATCTAGTAGATTATGCATACTCTCTTAGTTTTCTTTCACAATAGTTGAGTTTTGTTGAATGGATGTGTTTTCTCTCTAACTTTATGATGGATTTATGCTCTCATACAATGCATTTTACTTATGTTTTGCATTATGTGTTTATCTAGTTTTCATGATTAACTAACATAGATATGTCTATGTGCTATTTCATATTCATTGTCCCTTGCAAGTTATGTTTCCATACATTTCTTTTGTTAAATTGAGGTCATGCAAAGTTTCATAGAAACTTATTCATACTAAACTCTTACTCCTTTGGGATATTAAACAATTTCCTTACTTAGATAACTTGCATGTTCATTCTCACTTTCATCTTTTAATATGGTTATGAAAGTGATTTGGAACTTCTCCTTAACCCTATGAAAACCATCATTCATGTTATTTCTACTATTTTGAAGGTTTTAAAATATTTTTTGTTTCTTTAGGTTTAAATGAATATTTCTCCTATCCTACTTAATGTATTTCTTTTATCTTATTTTAAATTATTCTTTTAGTAACTTAAAATTTTAAAATAATTATAAATGGTTCTTTTCATACATTACATTTTCAAAATCCTAAAACCAAACTCAAATTATCCCTCACTTTCCTCCAAAATTCTAAAACAACATTACTTTTTTATACATAAATAAAATTATGAAATTACTAAATATCCAATCAACATCACTCTTTTGTACATCAAAAAAAATATGAAGTTACTAAATATCCAATCATATCCAATCAAGTACATTTATTTTGTAAATACATTTATACATTTTATAAATGGGAGTAATTTTCACTTGGAAAAAAGTACATTTACTTTAATTCTTTAAAAGTGACAAAATTGTTTAAAGAATAATAAGTTCTCTCAACTCACCTTAAATACCAAAGATAGTTAAATAAAAATATTTATTTTTCCCCAAAGTTTGAATGTTAATATAGGCTTTGGATATTAATCCAAAGATGTGGGTTTCACTAGGTTTGCAATCCCAAAGCTACCATGAAACTTCCATCCAAATAGGGGATCTTGGTCACTTGGAAAGTTAAAGAGTGACTTTGGGACAATAGGGGCTTTGTATTATAATCTGCAATTTCACTTACCCATTTGCGCTGGTAAAATGAAGTTTTAAATCTTACATTTGACTTTTGGATTTGAACAACCTCACAAATCAGCCCAACAATCTAAACCAGGCAATGTACATTTCCATTTTTATCTATTTCAAGTAGCTAGATTTAGTTGTTGTTAATAAGTTAACCCTCCTTTTAGCATTTTACTTTTCATTAATGAGCATCGTACACTTCCATTTTTTATTTATTCTGAGAAGCTATATAAATATTTTAAATACATTAATTCTCTTTTTAGCATTCTAATCTTGAGTAGTTAGCATAGCCTTTAATTACGTTTGTAGGATATGTTTTAGCGCTGCATAGGAAATTTTCAAACATAAAAATGGGTTGAAGTGTAAAATTTCAATATCTAAATCGTTAACCACACTGTAAGCTTTATTTAAGACTAAAATTAGCGCTGCATAGGAAATTTTCAAACATAAAAATGGGTTGAAGAGTAAAATTTCAATATCTAAATCGTTAACCACACTGTAAGCTTTATTTAAGACTAAAATGCAGCGCAGCGCCCCCATGAACGAGACCCAGACGTTACTTTGAGTTCATACATTCACAGTTGGATGTGATTGATAATATTGAAGTGTATGTTCTTAACCGATATTTTTAC
Source organism: Picea engelmannii (assembly GCA_009831015.1). Lineage (NCBI taxonomy): Eukaryota > Viridiplantae > Streptophyta > Pinopsida > Pinales > Pinaceae > Picea > Picea engelmannii. Next base: position 340,631 of record ML792985.1, on the reverse strand, counting down.
TTTATTTTACAGAGGCGGATGCGAAATTTTCGAGAGTAGAAATTTGGGTCAAATATATTTGGAAGGAAGATCATTCAAAGTTGGATTTTCAACCGAAGGAAACTGCAAGTTTTCCTGTTTCCAATTTTTTTAAAAGTCCACAACCTCCAACTGGATTTCATCTCATTGCCTGAAAAGATAATCACCCTCCAGCAGCCATTCATTTCCCCAAGCTGAAATCTTGCTGTTCATTCCCAGAATCTGAAATCTTCACTCTCCAGCTGCAATTCATTGCTCGACCAGATATCTGAACCCTCCAACTGCAATTCATTACACGACCAGAATTCTTCACCCTCCAACTGTGGTTCTTTCAACCATTCTTTCCACAACTCTTTCCAGAACCTCAGATCGTTAAACAATTTCATTTCTATCAAATCGATGTCATGGCTATAAGATTTTAGTGTATGAAGATTTGTTGTCTGCGCCAACCCCCTTATGCTCTTCAGCTGGATACATCCAGAAACCCGAAGATGCACCAAAGATATCAACGTTTCAAGACCTGGCAGCTCCTCCACTGCTTCACACTTTCTCATGTCCAGTTCTCGGAGTTTTGCAAGACCACAAAGTCCTGTTATTTTCTTCAATGCATTACAACCATTCAAGTCCAGTAATATCAGTGTTTTTGGCAATGCTCCAACCTCCGCCAGTTCTGAACAATCGCTGATATTCAGTTTTCTAAGGTTGGGACAAACTCCTTCAGCAAATGATAATTCCTCTATTCTTGTGCCGTGCAGGTCTAAGTACTTGAGTCGAAGAAGCTGCATGCACTTGTGTACGGAAGAGTCCAGCAATATACGCCCACTCTGGTCTGCTGATGCAACTCTTCTTCCTGCAACATTTTCCAGCCCGCCAAATGGCACTTCAGTTAGTGGACATTTTATTACTTTCAAAATTTCAAGATTGTTTAACTCTCTTACATCTGCTGGTAAATACTTTATTCTTCCACAATCTATCGTGAGATCTGTCAACTGCTTCAACTTTCCAATGCAATCTAGCAAACATTTCCATTTCCCACCAAAGAGTATCAATTGTTTTAAGCTCTTTAAGTTACCAAGCGAAGGCGGCAGCATTTCCATAGAGGAATCGCGAGACGATATTTTCAGAATTTCCAAGTTACATAGGTAACCAATAGCACTGGGCAGTTTCTTTAGGTTTGTATTCCATAAAAAAAGTTTTTTCAGGGACCTTTGAGCTGTGACCTGGGGAGGCAATACTTCCAATTTCTGACAAGTTGAGAGGTCTAAGCTTTCGAGCGTTCTGATATTTCCAAGTGTTTCGCTCGAGAGAGTCAACTGGGAGCAGCCCTTCAAACAGAGATGTTTGAGTAGGATTAAATTCCCGAAGGAATATGGCAGCATTTCCAAATGAGAGCACCCATACAAATTAAGATACTGGAGATTTGTCAGATTCCCGAAGGAGTTTGGCAGCAATTGCAAATCGTAGCAACCAGTGAAGTTAAGATATTGGAGGTTTGTAAGATTCCCGAACGCGTCTGGCAGAAACTTCATGCTAGTGCGCATTCTCAAATGTTTGAGGGATTGGAGATTAAAGAATTCTTCGGGCAATGTTTTAACAAGGTATGACAGTTGAATCTTTTCTAGGCGCTTCAACTTGCCCAATAGACCTTGGTAAATGTAAAAGGTCGTGACCAATAATATTCAACTCCCTCAACTGCAGAGGTGCCTGCAATGAAATGTAATGTACTCTTAAATATTAAATTAAAAAACCTCTACCCGATGGAAACCCAAAATATATATATATATATATATATATATATATATATATATATATATATATAATTTTTTAATAAATGCAAAGAACACGGTACCTTTATTTCAGTCTCCCAGAGTGTTTCCAATTGGATCTCGCAGCCTACAACTTCTAAAACTCTTAAATTATTCATTGGAATCCAGGAAGGCAGAGAGTACCGACGATGGGAGGAAACAATTTCAGAGCACCCATGACGTGAGGAAGAAACAATTTCCGAACCAATTTCCGAGCCCTCGTGAGAGCAAGAAAGAATTTGAGTGTCCCCATGTAAGCAAGAAAAAAATTGCGAACCCCCATGCGAGGAAGAAAAAATTTCCGAAACATGACCCGAGATCCGGTTAAAGGAAGAGACATCCCAGCGTAGCCATAGAAGTTTTGACCATTTTAGCAGATCGGACATGCTTTCACACCAATCACCTTCAACACTCAACAGCTGCAAGCCGCGTATATCGACAAACTGACTGCCGATCTGCATATTGTTGTCCGAAGATAGGGCTGATGTTTGTATGTTAATTCCGCGTACCTAAATTATTCTCTGAAAAAAGTTAGACTTACAAGAGGCAAACACAACTCTCATAATAAATTGAAGAACACAACATAACATCAACAACGTCAAACACGTACACGTGATTGGTGGATCGCATTATACAATATGTCGTCATTTTGGTGCCAAAGACGCCGAGGCCCTTTCTCCGCGGCTATAGTCCTGCCCAAATCCCTCAGGTGACTGTGCATTCTTATACAGTTTTTGCGGTCAACCTCCACAAGATACTTGCTCTCGAGGTTTTGAAAACCGATGGATCCTTCCCAACCAGATCCGTTCCATATCCTTATGGCCTTGTCTCTGTCTTCTCCTATGAAGAAGCATGCGATGTCTAAGAATATTTCTCTCTCTTCTTTATCAAGCATATTGTAGCTAATTCTAAGTGTGCTTTGAATATCGGCAGAAAGCTTTTTGGATATTCTGTGCAGTTGCACTTTCCAATACTCCCGGACGGGGCTTTCCAAGTAAAGTAGCGCCCCAATCACTTTGAGAGATAACGGCAATCCGTAGCAGACATGCAAAAACCCTGTAACCAGTTCTTCAAATCCTACAACAGGATAAGGCTGGTGGAAGGCGTGCAAACAAAAAAGCTCTTGAGCATGTTCTTTATTCAACCCCGTGACCGTATAAACGGACGACTCTTTGATTCCCAAGTTTGTAAGAACATTCTTACTGCGAGATGTAATTACAATTAAGCTACCTGAACTAAGAACATACTTCACTGGTGAAAATAATCCCTCGATCTGCTCCACAGAATCTACGTCATCTAAAATTATTAGAGCTTGAGAGAGAGGGACATGATACCTTAACATCGTTATGCCTTAAGCAATGCTATTCATTACCCGATCCCGTCCAGTCAAGTCTTCAAAAAGTTTACTTTGCAAGGATGTTAATGAGCTCCTACTCCTAGCTGCAGTTTCTCTCACGTCAAACAAGAAACAAGATCGATCGTAATCTGATCTCCTCCGGTTGAAGAATTGTTTCGCCAGAGTCGTCTTCCCAACTCCACCAGCGCCCACTATCCCAGCAACATTGGCTTCCCCGCTGTGATGCTGAAGTAACACCGTCGATTCAAAATCTTCAAGCTTTTCCTCCAACCCAGTTGGATATGTGGCCACATCTAATGGTGGTTTTCTAACCTTTTTTTGCACCAATTGCATGACCTTGTCCACGAGCTCCCCCTCGTCCCTGATTATTTATGAGAACACAACTAAAGTCACTGTGAAACATTTCTCAAAGATAATATGCTGATCTTCCTATCGAACATAAAGTCATTCGAGAAAGAGGAGTTAGAATTCTCACCCATTACACGCCTCTAGCTCTAAACCGCTTATTTCTGCAACGCGAGAAAGAGCCTGTCTCCAATTTTCAACAATGTTGGGCTCGTATCTCTTCTTCTTTTCTTGATTGAGAAGGGCTCGGGCATACACTCTGCTTTCGACTTTGCCCCGCGTCCACCGAAGCTCAGAAGGCTGGACATGGTAAAACACAGGAATAATTGTAGCCCCCGACTTCAACATCAACAGGAGCTCGTCGAGGCACCATTTTGATTCCGCATATCTAGGGGAGAAAATAGCCACATGAACAGAGGCCGTTGCGATAGCTTCTTGTATTTGAGAAGTTAAATTTTCACCTTCCCGCAATTCCTGCTGGTCTAGGAAGACTCTGAATCCATAGGAAAGAAGACGACGGTAAAGATGGCTGGCGAAGGTTTTCTTAACGTCGGGACCGCGGTGATTTATGAACACGTCGTACTTGTAATTGCTGTTCGGAATTGCAGAGGCGGAGGAAGAAGCGAATGTCTGATGATTTGCCATTAACTGTATTGGAAACACCGGTTAGGAGATGCAGGAAAAGATGGAGAAACCGAAGGGGAAGGGAAAGGTATTTGACCTATTGGTTAACAAGTGTCGCACTTCTTGCAACCCAAAGTTAGCAATATGCTACTCATGTCTCGAATTTTCCTGGAACTCAGGTTCCGCATTTTCCCTGTTTCTTACCAAGTCGATGACTCGGTGGGTTGTCCTTTGTCCTCTACGCTGAATCTGCTTCTAATGGCAACACAGGAGTCAGGACCATAGACGCGTGGAATCTGCTTTTAATTATACGCGTGGAATCTGCTTTTGAGTGTACTGAAGTAAGGTCCGCCAAGTTATAAAAGACCAACAGCATAATTATTGCTGACCAGTGACCGTCTGTGTCCCACGCGTTGCCGGTAAGTTACCGGGAAAGGAACCACTTGACTTGAGTAGAAAAAATCGAACGGTGGTCTTCCCGTGTTTTGTACGTGTGTAGGGTGTAGGTTTCGGAGGGATGCAGGGAACATACATATTTTAACTTACATACATATTTTTAGAAAGTTAATTTAAAAATAATTTAAAGAGTTTAAAATTTAATATAACAATTAAAAAATTATAATGTAAATTTTAACTTACATATTTTTAGAAAGTTAATTTAAAAATAATTTAAAAAGAGTTAATTATAATGTAAATTTTAACTTACATATTTTTAGAAAATTAATTTAAAATTAATTTTAAAAAAGTTTAAAATTTTTAAATGATATTTATTTAAAGAAATTTTTCAATATTTTAAATTGAATTTAATTTCAAATTAAAAAAATAGATTTTATATTAGATTTAGCTTTTGAAAATACATAAAGCATAAATATCATTGACTTGGACTTGAATGTAGTTGTTGTGCATTTGTGATTAAGAATATATTAATATTGGACACTAAGACCTCCAAGCTACCATTAGGCTTGAATGTATGTGTCGTATACTTGTGACTAAACATATATTGTAAAATAATGTTGGAGACCAAACATATATTGTAAAATAATGTTGGATGTCAAATCTCTAAGATGTCATTGATTTCAATATAGTCCATCTATTAGAAAAAGGATAGTACACTTTGTATTTGTCTTTTGAATAATGAGTTAGTTGGAAGATGTTGCAATTCACTTTCTATAGGTTATTAATACAAGTTTGTTGTTATTAGCTTTATAATTTTAAAGTTTTATAGTTTAAGTATTTTCTAGATCAAATGTTTTTAAGAAATTAGTTTATTTTAGTTTGTTAAGATAAGGACATTTAGTTTTTATGTAAAGGACATCTATCATACTCATGTGATTATGTGATTGGTTGTTCTCTTAGTTTTTAGTTTAACGTTGAGCTATATAAACTAGCTCCTTCTTCAAGTAAGGTTAAGGTGTAGATTATGAGTTCTCACTTCAGATTGTAATCACTTTTTTCTTATCAATAAAATTACGTGTCTGAAGACACTTTGTCAACATGGTATCATAGCCATGGTGAAAATTGTGATGGAAGAGAATTGGTGATGGATTGAGGAAGCAGGGAAGTCTCCACAACATCGGTCAGATCTCTTCAAACTCAAGGGCAACGGTACTGAGGTAATCTGTTGTTGTTTAAAGTAAGGAAAATTTAGTTTTTTAATTGCAGATTTTTTCTAAATCAATTTGTTGATTTTATTTCATATATAATCCTCATTTTATTGTTGATTAGATTTCTAGAGCTATTTCTACTGTTTATAGTTCTAAATCTGCAAATTTATCAGCAGTTAGGCTTGTAAATCTCAAAATCATAGTAGATCTATTATAAATCTGCATTGTTTTATGATCTTAAGATGCACTGATATTTTTTCAATTAATTAAGAGGGCTCATTTTTGTAAAAATTGCTTCAGAACTATTCATAAATCTCGCAATTTAAATTCAGAGTTGTAGATTCTATATTTTTTTAGTTTTCAGATCTAGTCTGTATCAAGGTTTGTATCAAGGACCGGATCGTGGATCACATCTGAATTTAGCAGAAGGTCATCAGATTGAATCTTTGGTATCGACAACGATCTAACCAAAATCCAAATCATGGGCGTATCTACGTGAATGGATTGCAAATGCGTTGAAAAATAATCGCAGAAATTCTAGTGAACTCTGAATCTGAGATCTAAAAATACATTGGGATCGAGCGCACCTCCATCCAATTTGCTTGTAACTTCTAGTAAAGTCTTCTAGAGTGATTGAAGATGAGACTGGTGCTTTCTCTTCTATCATAATTGTTGAAAGATTTGATCTATATGCAAGTATTGGTGGTGCTTTATACATATTTTTTTGAAGAACAGTCCACCATTTCTTGAATACGTTGCAAGAAGCTGAAGCTGCTCAAAATTGCAAGAATGTGCCTCAAGATCTCTAGTTGCAAGAATGAATTTGTGTAGACATGCATTGGCATTTACATCTAGTTGGCTAAGAACATGGTTCTCAGATGCATCCAATCTTTTCACTATTAGATCAATGAGTTGAGCGTATTCCAACTGGGTTTGCAGCCCAATATTTTGTATATTTCATGGACTTTCATCTACAATCTCTATCATTCGAACTTTGGATATTTCCAGATTAACCATCTCAACAAGAATATCCTGAGTATTTGGATCTCCACACAGACCTTTTATGTGCGAATCTACTGGTGCGATTTCACCCACTCATACCTCTTCTACGTGACAAAAGATTGTTGTGTGTCCTCGTTTTGGAGCCTCTTCTACGTGATGTGGTAGCGCTTCAGTCTGCCACGGCCTCGTGATATGCAAAATTTTCATTTGATGCAATCTAAGGCGAGTTCGTGATTTGCAAGAGCTTCATTCGTGGATTTGAGGCGAATATTTGTGATCTTCCTAACTGTGCATCTGCTATCATCTTCCTAATTCGATCTAAGGGTTTGAAATGTGCATCGTTCATAAATTATGCCATGACTTCGCAAATTATGCCACAATATCACTAAGAGTTGGCCACGTTATCTCCTAGAGTCAGGATATTGCTCAGAAATTGTGCCATTAGTTTGCAGTATTGTGCCATGAGATAGTAGAGGAGGAGGATTGCAGATGCCGAGAACATTGTATTGATATGTTTGCATGAGATTGCAGTGCCAGAGTTTCATGAAACACAGTGTTAGGGTTCCACAAAATTACCAGATTCAAAGCCTCTAAATTATAAATGAGGATCATTCTTCTTTTTTTTCCCAAGAACAAGTTGTGTGCTCAACACTTTCACAACCAGATTGTGAAAATATGCTTTTTAGGATTTGCATTTGTAGAAGCTTTTTTTTTACTTTGAAGCTATACACAATTATAAAAAGACTGGAATTAAAGCAAACTGATATTTCAGATATTTTCATATTATTTTTTACTTATAAAAAGTGATGAGAGGATTTGATTTCAAGGGGGGTGGGCACATTATGTTGTTTTTAAAAGACTATAAGTCTTGTAAAAGGATCAAATTTCGAAAGATCTAATTGTAACTTTTAAGTTAAGTGTTGAGAAGAGTCCAGTCCAATACTCTCTCAAACTCCTTTTCAACGAGACTTTTAAAGGGTCAAGGCCAAGCCCATAAAAGCGCTCTTTTTGCGTGGACTGTGTACTCCTTCTTTTTGGTGCCTTGCATCCCTCTTTTGGTGTTTTGTGGATTATTCGCTTGCAAATATTGCAACAAACATCATGTCTAAATTAATCAATTTGTTCACAGAATCAGATAAGTTGGATGGACCCAAGAATTACAAATCTTGGAGTCAACATATGCATAACACTTTGATCTATAAAGAATTATGGCGTGATATCTGTGATCGTGATACTTCTCCAACTAAGCCAACCAATGCTACTTCTTTAGCAAAATGGAATTTGAAGGATGAAAAAAGCACTTGCTTTGCTACGTTCTTCTGTAACTGAACACATGTTTGTTCATATTGAGAATTTGAAAGATGCATGGTCTGCTTGGAATCTGTTAAAGAAGCTTTTTGATACTCCTGTTGCATCTCATAGAGTTGATCTACAAATGAAATTTCTTAAACAAAGATTAGCAGACAATGGTGATGTATTAGAATGCATTTCAAGGATTAAGAACATTCATCAGGAAATCATCAAAGACGATTTTCCTAAACTTGAAGATAGTTTTCTAGTCTCCATTGTAATAAATGACTTGCCTCCATCTTATAAGTATTTTCTTGAGACTTTGCAAATAACTGATAAGTTATCAACTGTGACTTTTGATTCACTTAGTGAATTATTGGCTCAACATAGTAAATCTTTTGGAAAACAAAAACAATCAAGAGAAGATCTTCTTTTCACTAAAGTTGAAAGTTCTAAAGGAAGAGGAAAATCAAATTTTAGAAATTTTCAGAATCAGTCTTCTAATCGAGGTCGTGGTTAAGGTAGAGGTTGTAGCAACTTTCATCAACAAAATTTTCAAAGTAATCCTCACAATAATAATGCACAGTCATGAAGAGGCAGAAATTTCAGTCAAGTAAGATGTAAAAGATGTTTAAAGATGGGTCATTATGCATCAAATTGTCCTACAAGCAATGATCAATTGCCAAAGTTTAAGCGGACATCAAATTCAAATTCTCAACTATCAACTCAATATGCAGAGGATCAAGATTACCAGGATGATCAATATGAATATGTTTTTTCAGCAGTTCAACATGTAGATTCATTTGAAAATGATTGGATATTGGACGAGGGCTACTCAGCATATGACTTATCACATACACTCTATTTTTGGAATTATAAATATGTTCAACTAAATCCCATTTATTTAGTTGATGATACAACTCATATACCTTAAGGAAAAGGTTCAATGAAAGTCTTTCTCCTTGGAATTGGTGAAAAATGGATTTCAAATGTTTGGTATGTACTAACTTTTAAGAAAAAATTGTTATCCTTAGTCACAACCATACAAGTTGGATATCGAATCGTCATGCAAGATTTCTTGGTGAAGATTAAGTCAGAGAAGGATAACTTGAAAACAATAATGACTGGATATGAAGATGGGAAGTTGCTAAGAATGAATTGGAAATTCATCCAAAGAAAGGAAGAGGTTGCAGCAACAGTGAATTCTGAAATGTCTTCATTCAAATTATGGAATTTTCGATTTGGTCACTTAAACTTGGATAGTCTCTTGAAACTTAAGTCCCAAGATTTGGTAAAGGGTTTGCCAACTTTCAAGAAAGAAAATTCCAAGTGTGAAGCTTGTATTTTTGGAAAGCAAAAGCGAGAAGATTTTCCAACTAGTTCATGGCGAGCAACAAAGTATTTAGAGTTGATTCACAGTGATATATGTGGTCCAATGGAATCTTATTTAGGTGGTTTTCGATACTTTATATTTTTCAAGCCATGGGTGTACTTTTTAAAGGCAAAGTCTAAAGCTTTTGAAAAGTCTGTAAATTTTCAACACATGGTTGAAAATGAAACTAGAGAAAATGTTGCTTCTTTGAGAACTGATAATGGAGGTGAATTCACTTCAACTGAATTCAATGATTATTGTTGAAACAATAGAATTAAGAGGCAACTGACAAATTCCTATACTCCACAGCAGAATGGAGTTACTGAAAGGATGAATAGAACTCTCATGGGCATGGCAAGATCTATGATGCAATTTAAAGGGTTGAGCACAAAATATTGGGCTGAAGTACTCCACACTACAGTTTATCTCAGAAATCAATCACCTACATCAACTTTAGATGGAAAAACACCTTATGAAGCTTGGTACGGTTTTAAACCCAAGGTAAATCATCTTAGGGTTTTTGGCTCAACATGTTATGCTTTAGTTCCTAAGGAAAATAAGACTAAATTAGAAAACCAAAGTATGATGTGTACCTTCATTGGATACTCTGATGAAAAGAAAGGGTATAGATTGCTTTCTGATGGAAAATTCATTGTCAGTAGAGATGTAATTTTTGATGAAATTGAAAGTAATAGTTTAGATGAGATTAATCATCTCCTTAGTCATTTAGAGAAGAAAAACACTAAGGGTAAAAGTAAGTTGAACAAGTCAAATCAAACATTTTGGTTTGAAAAATACTTTGTTTCTCCAGAAGACATCTCTTTATCAAATAGTTCTTCTGATTCATATGATAATGAAATGACAAAAGACTCTTCTGATACAGAATCTTAAAAAGAATCTTCTCCAACATCAGACATTTCAGATGAAAGAAGAGCCTCATTTTTTGAAAATCCTCTTTTCAATAATAATGGTGATTCATATCCTCAATTCCCTCAACATAATAAGTCAAAGTGGGCTGAACAACTTCTCAAAAATGTTCATTCAGATGAAATGAACAAAACAAGAACTAGGGGATCTTCAAGAGCAGAAGCTAATTTTTCTCATGCTTCCACTGAACCTAGTTCTTTTGCTGAAGCAGTTGGACATAAAGAATGGCATGAAGCAATGATTAATGAATATGATTTAGTACTTGCAAATGGGACTTGGAACTTAGTTGATTGTCCACATGATGTTAATCCCATCGATTGTAAATGGGTTTATCGAGCAAAGTACAAGCCCAATGGTAAAATTGACAAGTACAAAGAAAGACTTGTTAAAATTTTCACCCACAACTAAATGGAATACTATCAGAATGGTTATCAATTTGGATGCACATGATGGTTGGAAATTACATCAAATGGATGTCAAAAGTGCCTTCCTGAATGGAGATCTAAAGGAAGATATTTTCATGAATCAACCACAAGGTTTTGAAGCTAAAGGGGAAGAACATAAAGTTTGCAAACTTGTGAAGGCTTTATATGGTTTGAAACAAGCTCCTCGAGCTTGGTATGAAAAAATGGATGAGTACCTACGAAAGGTGGGTTTTCAGCGAAGTGAATCAGATGATACATTGTATTTTTGAATGCAAGATAAGCACATGGAGATACTTGTACTCTATGTTGATGACTTAATCATAACAAGAAATAATGAAGCTCACATCAAACAGGTTAAGGAAGAACTTAAAGCAGGGTTCAAAATGACTGATTTAGGGAAACTTCATTATTATCTTGGAGTTGAAGTATCTCAACATCCTAACCAAATATTCCTTAGTCAAACTAAGTATGGCACTGAATTGTTAAAGAAATTTGGCATGAAAGATTGTAAACCTTCCCTTACTCCCATGGAGCAAAAATTGAAAGGGGGAGTTGGTAAACAGTACAAAGTATAGGCAATTGGTTGGAAGTCTCATTTATTTGACAAAATTAGACCAAATTTATCATATTCAGTCAATATACTTTCAAGGTTTATTCAGGAACCAAGGGAAAGTCATTGGAATTTAGAAAAAAGGGTACTAAGATACATTCAAGGTGCAAAAGACTTTGGTCTTCTCTAGAAAAGGAACAAAATTTTTAGACTTGTTGGATATTCAAATATTGATTTTGCAGGTGACATTGATGATAGAACATCCACTTCATGTTATTTAATGAATATGGGTTCAACAACAATATATTGGAATTGTGAAAAACAGACAACAATTGCCACTTCTTCAGCAGAGTCAGAGTACATATCAGATTGGGAAACAACATGTGAGATTGTATGGCTACGCAGAATTTTACAGGATCTTGGTGAAACTCAGAAATCACCAACTACTTTATTGATTGACATTCAGTCAGCAATAAAGATGGCCAAGAATCCAATATTTCATTCAAAGACTAAACATGTCGACACCAAGTACCACTTCATCAGATCGCTCATCATCAAACACTTCATCAAGCCTCAATTCTGTCCATCTGAAGATCAAACTTCAGATATTTTTACCAAACCTCTTGGTAGAATAAAGTTCACTAAGTTCAGATATGAACTTGGTATTTGTAAAAATGAACTTTCGGATTAAAGGGGGGATTGTTAGCCTCATAATCCTAAAGTTCTATAGTCTAAGTATTTTCTAGATTAAATGTTTTTAAGAAATTAGTTTATTCTAGTTTGTTAGGATAAGGACACCTAGCTTATATGTAAATGACACCTATCATATTCATGTGATTATGTGATTGTTTGTTCTCCTAGTTTTTAGTTTAGAGTTGAGCTATATAAACTAGCTCCTTCTTCAAGTGAGGTTAAGGTGTAGATTATGAGTTCTCACTTCAAATTGTAATCACTTTTTCCTTGTCAATAAAATTACGTGTCTAAGGACACTTTGTCAACAGTTGTTGTGGATCCACCTGTCATAGGTTTGTAGCTACTGGTCCATCTGTTCCACAACCCGATTGCTATATCTTGGATGAAAGGACTTGTTATAAATCAATGAAGGTAGAGAAATCCAATTGGGAATGTGTGGGTTGCTAGAAGAAAGGTAATGCATATGTCACATAACTATGCATTTTAAACGATTATATAGTTGCAACAATGTATTTACCAACACACAATCTAAAAGGTAGAAGTGCCTACTTTTTTTTGGCTATATTCCAACATCTTGTTTTTAGTCTTAATTAGATTCTAGACTCTGTTTCAAAACAACTTACATTTGAATTAAATCTTTTCAAGAGCTACTTTGACAATTTGTCTTAGTTATATTCTAGACTCTCTTTCAAAACGACTTGAATTAAATATTTTGAAAAGCTACTTTGATAATCTGTCTTCATTTTTTTATGTTCTTAATCTAGTTTGATAAGTGAATGAGTTCTCATGTAACTGATTGAAGTAGTAAATTAGAGTTTTTTTACTATAGTTACAAAATAACATTTTGTTCCATGGAGACATGGTTCCCTCTAGAAAAATAGGTGTTGTATATTAGTTAAGTTAGTTTTTACTATTCACATTTTTCATATAGATTATTAGTTCATTTGTTGTTGGTGCAAAATTCAATTCTATAGCTAATCAATTGTTCTGAGGTTAAAGAGGTTTTGGTAGAGTGAATTCACAAGTAATTAATCTCTCTAACTTCACTTTTATTTCTGATTTCATTGTAGATTTAATTTCCCTTATGTGTATATGTATGTTCTCTAATTTAGGTTGAACGAGTTATGTTTTCCATGAGAATGATTTCAGATAGGATTTGTCGTTTCACTTACAATATTTGTTGAAGGAGATTAAGGTTTCTTCCTATTTTAAATGAAAGGCATTGTAGGAAATCACAACAACTAAGAATCTAAAGCATGCACATATAGTGCATGGCATGTCACAAGCATTTAGATCCCTGGTTTGACAAATTAAATGCAGTAATTTTGAATGTGAATCCATCTTTGTACGGTCATGCACATCCACAATAACACTATCCATTAGTAGGACAACAATATTGTGTACTATTAGGTGTTTCCCCACCATATATAATGGATAGTTTGGAAAATAAATAGAAGAATATATTTGATAATAGAATGTAGATTATATTGACTACTTATGTCTCCTTTACGTGGATCTATCCCAATCTTGGTGTATCTATTAGCACCTAATATTCTAAAATTTATTATTTGCTATTAACAAAAGTTGATGTGATTATATCTTCTTTGAAGCTTGGCTTGGCTCTATGTGTTGTTATCACTTACATCTTCTCAAAATGCTAAGAGATGATTGATCATCCTTCTATCTAGCAACATTCTACAAAATCCCTTTCCTCCTTGCAATAGACTCAGTTGGCCCATGGACCTACCCTTCCAATAGGACAAGAACGAGACACTCTTGAATAAGATAGGAATTTCATCCCACCTACAAAATAATGGAGAAGGCAAGTTGGATTAATATCATAAATTAGGATGACAAGCACAACCATATCCTAATATATGTGAGGTTGGTTCTTTGAACATGGTGAGAGCCCATTCAATATCAACCATTACCACAAATAGTAGGGGTAGACATTGGTTGTTAGTGCATGCCAATTGTTGAAACCAAGTTTTATAAATTCCCACTCCCACCTACAATTCCAAGTATATCATATGGGTTTCATTATGGCTGGTCAAGATTCATTGTGCATCTTGTTCTATGCTCATTCTCAACTACACACTCCATTGATCCTACAACTTCTCTCCTATTTGACTTTGAAATGCACCATAATTCCCCTAGAGCTACTCCCCTTGCCCTCACATTCAATACCTCATACATGCATTTCAAGGATGGATGATCATCACATTGGTGATGGATAGATGAGTTTCCTCATACAACTAATCCTACCACACACTAGCCCCTCCTGCAAGATTTCTATACCCAAAGGCCAATGCCCTGTCCATAGAGTTTGTGAAGGTGGAACCTTGAATGGAAGCCCATGTCATATTGATCCCACATGGTGTGTTCGATGGACATCTAAAATAGAAAATGTTTATTCTCGGTGATTATAAAACATCCATAATATTAGGGCCATTTTTGTTGTTGCAAAACTCAAAATCTTCATGCTTAACTAAATGCTTTTGTATTACTTGATAATACATTTAAGACAACTTAACATCACATGAACTTCCTAAGAGATTTTGAGCTTGCTAACGGGGTTCTCGAGCTTTAAATCGGAATCGACAAAGTTCTAGGCTCACTGGACGCTAAACATTCTTCTCTATTTGTATTTTTTTATTTCTACACTTTCAAATTAGATAAAAAAAGATTAGTGAAAATTTACAAATTATATATTTTATATGTATAAAAATGTTCTCTTAAAAATAATATTACATTATTTATATAACCATTAAATAACCCATAACTATTTAATTAAAAATTATTATTAAAACTATAAATATTTAATTAAAAATATTATTAAACAATGTATATAAAAATATTAATTATATTAATTGCCCTTTGAGTTTGATGAACTTACAAATTATATGTTTTATACACAAGGAAATCTTTTACAAATAATATTGTAAAAATCACAAGAAATAATGTTTCATGTGAATTTGATGGTCACAATCATGATGAGATAGCCCCAAAATCAAAGAGAGAAATATATATTTTTTTAATTCTAAAGTCATTGCCTAACTTTGATTGAAGAAAAATTTCTAAAGATAATGTTTTAGGCCTTCTCGACAATAATGATAAAGATGGTCCCAAAGTCAAAGATGGGAAGAGATTTTTTTTTCAATTATGAAGTTGGTGTACCTTTTGAACAATAAAGTAAATGAATAATTGGAAAGATGCATTGAATGGCTATGAAAGAAAGAAAAGGCATACCAACGTGTAGATGCTGGTCCCTGTCTTACAACTCTGATTTGTATAAGATGCTGGTCCCTGTAATTTTTTCTTATTTTCCACATAGCGCATCGATGCATCAACCGACCTCCATTATTTTTTTTTATCTTCCAATCTTTGACTTTGGGACCATTTTATCATTATTTTCCAAAACACCTACAACATTATTTTTGGTGATCTTTCTTCCATCAAAGCTAGGCAATGACTCACCGACTCTGGAATTAAAACAAATCTCTTCCCCTATCTCATCATGAGTGTGACAGATTCAAATTCACCTCATTATGTCTTGTGATCTTCCTTGAATCAAAGTCGAGGGTTAATGAATATTTTTATATAAATTGTCTATCAATAAATTTAATTAAGTATTTATAATCTATTAAATGGATGTATGCTTTCAAGATTTAATGATAAATTTTAATTAAGTATTTATCTTCTATTTAATATGCATAATGCATATTACTTTATTTAATTTAATGGTTATATGCATAATGCATATTACTTTTAAAAGAAAATATCCATACATATATAACATATGATGTATGCTTTTAAGATTTAATGATAAATTTTAATTAAGTATTTATCTTCAATTTAATGCTTATATGCATAATGCATATTACTTAATTTAATTTAATGGTTATATGCATAATGCATATTACTTTTAAAAGAAGATATCCATACATATATAACATATAAATTTGTTGTGAGGCTAAGTTTCTTTTACCTTTTTACCTAATGTAAAAACATGGAAATAGAAAAATATAATATAAAAATATAATGATAAATTTTAATTAATTATTTGTGGTCTATTTAATGGTTATATGCATTATTATTTTTAAGAAAAGATATCATATATATATATAATATATAATATGTAAATTGTGGCTAATATTTTTTTTACCAATCTCGAAACATGGAGAAGGACAAATATAAATAGAAAAGAATATTTAAGTTTAGGTTGTAAAAAGAAGAAATTAATGATAAAGTGCATGTGATATTATATTGTTTTATGTGTGCATAAGTGATATAAAAGTATTTAATTTAGTATGAATGTTTTAGTAGTGTATATCGCTTCTTGAGTTTTCTAACAAAACAAATGGCCCTTGTATTGAGTTTTTCAACAAAATAAATGGTCCTTATATTAAGGATGTTTTATAATCATCGAGAATAAGTATTGTCTTTTTTCGATGACAATTGGGCACACCATGTGGGATTAGTTCAACATGGGCACCCACTCAAGGTTCCAACTTCACAACCTCTATGGATGGGGAATTGACTTTTGGGTATAGAAATCTTGTAAGAGGGGCTAGTATGTAGTAGGATGAGTTGCATGAGGAAACTCATCTATCCATCATCAATGTGATGATCATCCATCCTTGAAATGCATGTATGAGGTATTAGATGCAAGGGAAAGGGTAGTAGCTCTAGGGGAATTATGGTGTGTTTTAAATTTACTTAAGAGAGAAGTCGTAGGATCGACCGAGTGTGCAATTGAGAAGGGGCATAGAACAAGCACATGGGATTCACTTGTTGACCAAAATCTTATCAAGTTCAATCATAAAGGGGGTTATAAAATTGTAAAAAATGGAGTCAATATATTGTTTCATATTAAGGGGGGAAGATATTTTTTAGTTGATGCGAGTTTATATGTATTTGGGGGGAGGGGATCCATGGGGCATGAGTAGTTTATAGGAGTTGCAGATGTGTTATAGGTATTAGGTGATGTCTTGTTGGGTAAGAAATTAATGCACAATCAATAATGGTGAAACTCTCTTTTGAAAGAAAAAATCGATAGTGAGTTTGTACCTTCACCCCTTTCTAAAATCACCTGAATCCTTTGTATTGAAAATGAGATTGAGAACTAGAGCCCCTGTGTCGCATTCCTTTGTATAGATCAATTTCCCAACTCCCCTTTTTATTTATATTTATGTATGTATGGTTTTATCTCTAATTTTGTACAATTTACTTTGTTGCAGGTTAGTTATATGAATTCATAAAATCGTGAGGTGTTTTCTAGTTCAAGGGGCTCTCCTGTGAACCCTGGGTTTTCATGATCTAGGTCTCATTTTGAGTGGTTGATTTTGGTCGGGAGAACCAAGGTTTCTAGGTTTTTACAATGAAGGGGAAGTCAATACACGGGGGCTCCACCTTGTTGACCATTATCTTACCACGTTCATTCATAAAAGGGGTTTT
>ML792985.1:303696-323101 GCA_009831015.1 Picea engelmannii | reverse complement strand
ATTGAGGGGTATAAAAATGGGTATATAGTTAAAATAGGGGTTTATTTTATTGGAAAGATGTATTGGGAGGGGGATTCAACAAAAGGATTTTGGGATGTATTTATCAATATCTAGTGAAATTAGGGGTATTATGTTAAGACTTAGACAAAGTCCCATTTTATATGTAAAACCCCTTATTAAGCCCTATATATTGAATTACTACATCTATAATATTATAATTGTATTTTAGCTAGAACCCTTCATGGTACCCTTTCATTATAATTGTACCATTTTTCTCCTATATATATACCGAGGAGACATAGTCTTATAATCATATTATCCCATCACATATTGTATTTTGAATTGGATATACTATAAAAGGGGGTTTCTGCCTCAAATTGGATTGTATTCATTGATTTTTTATCATTTTTTAAGGCATTGGATCATAACATTTGGTATCATAACATCAATCCTAGGGTTTTTCTTCTCCAAGCAAGTCATCTTAGAATTTTTTCTATAACTTGTTTTCTGGGACAATTAAGACATCGAAACTTGGATTTTATATACAACACATATCAAGGTATCTATGGTGAAAATTTTAGCTTCCGGTTCATTATACTTTCAGAGATATACCCTATGGAAGATAGGGTTTTTGACTAGTCCTATAACTAGGCTCAATCAGGTGTTCTAGGTAAAATAGTCATATCTTCTTCAGAACGGATCCAAATTCAGTGAAACTAGTTGCATTTGAAAGAGGACATTCCATGTTTTGTTTGGTACAATTTTAGGAATCTGGTATTAGATATTGGATACGTGGCATTCTATACAAATTCACTCTCAAAATTTAGCAAGGTTTGGGAAAGTTACCATAAATTTCATTTGGCACACCCAATTTTCGTTAGACCCATGGAATTGAAGAGAATACATATCAAAGTACTAGAAGCTACAATTTCATACATAGAAGGGCCAAAATTTCAAAAATACATTAGAATTAATGTTAGCCAAAATGACAAACTCCAAATCAGGGTCTGAAAGGTATGTAACTTACAATTGGCATAACTTTTGAATGAAATATCTATTTTTGGTTATTCAAAATTTGTGATAAGGAGAAAATAGAGGAGTATTATAATTTTTATCCCACATGGATCCAAAAAGGTTTTTGACACTAATTAAACCTCTAGAAACCTCACACTGGATCTCAAAACAAAAATGAAGATTTCGACAACAAGTTATGCCAATAAAAGAACCAAGTTGATTAAACAAATGGTAGTATGTTGAAATGAGTGGATTGATCATATTCTCAAGAATTCCTAAAAAGGGAAATGGAAAATAAGATGAAAGAGAAGGTGAATGAAAATCAAGAACATATGGAAAAGAAGATGGATGACATGAAAAGTAAGATGGATGAAAATAAGAAAGAGATGAAAAGAAATATGGATGAAATAGAAAATAAGATGGATAAGAATATGGATGAAAATAAAGTAGAAATACAAAAATCCATGAAGAAATTGCAAAATTCATTGTCTTCCATGATCTTTCATGCTCTAAATGAGAGACTCCCTAAAGGAGATATCAAAATGTAAGGAAGTAATGAAAATAAGGATAGTATTCAAGTTGAACAACATGTTGTTGAACTTATACTTATACTGAGAGTGAGGGGTGGGGGGTGAATAAGTATAAGATACTTTTTACTTTATTTAACCATTTATCAATCATTCATTAGTTGAGAAACAATAATCACATATAAACTCAAATCACAATGCACAAAGTTTAACATGGGAACCCAATTGAGAGAAAACCATAAAAATTATCTTTATAAATTCATGTAGCCACCAACCTACTGTTACATTATTTGTAGGCAATAGCTTGTTGGAGACACCAATCCACTCAACTGAGCACCAACTCAACAAAAACTGTAGACACCAATCTACTGTTACAATATTTGTAGGAACCAATCTGTTGAAAACACCAATCCCTTCACCTGAGCACCAACTTAGTAAGACCTGTATAGACACCAATATAAGATCTTCATACACAAGTTTCTTCTGAATTCACCTGCATGCTGATACTTCATGCATTTCAAAACATCATCATGTCCATGGCTTCAAACCTTATTCATATTTAACCTTCATTCCATAACGAGCCTCATAGCATCATTCCTAGAATATGATCCCATAATGCAACATCACAACGTTAAAACTACACACTTTGCAACATTACAGAACTTTAGTCCTTCATAGTACACCTTAAGAATAACAAAACCTCAAGAAAACCCCTCAGACTTTTCTTGCACACCTTTAGATCCCAAAAAGACCCCTGGTTGCTCTAGCGCACCTCAGATCTCTTCTACACACCTCAAACTTGATCTCTCGCTTGCAGGGCCTGAGGTATTTTTTGGGTGAACTTTCACCAATTGGCTATTTGTTTACCTTTTCCGAGAAAAAAAATGTTCGCCAATTTGATTAAAAGTTCTCTTATTTTTAATATTCACAAAACATTTACAAGTCTTAAAAGTAATTATATAAGATTATGTAGATTTCCATAGTTAGTCATGATGTTGGAGAATTCTTCTGGATGTAAACTGTGTAAGAGGCTTCAAAACATCCAACGTTTCAAGTGGACACTCCACCCATCATCAGGGACATTAAAGAACATATGGTTGAAACGAGTGTTGAGTTCCATAGTTATAGATAAGGAGATCCAATGACCGTTGAGGGAAAGACAACAGGGAAAAATAATAGTAATAGGATATAGTCGTTGAGATGAAGAATATTAATTAAATGTGATGGGAGAGAAATTTAAAAAGGTGGTCAACTTAAGGGGAAAATAATGGGGGGAAAAAGATTTGAAATAGTCATTGAGTTAAATGTTAGTGTGGGAAATTAGGAAGATTTAAAAATGAAATAAGATCAGGATTTGGAAACACTAAGCGTTTTTTGGTAGGAGGCTTTCAGTCTGCAGCTAGGGGAAATCCTAGTCATAGACCCAAGTGGATCTTCTCACTAGTGGCAATTGCAGGCTTATGATCAGTGTCCCCCTTCTCCCTTGCTACATTTTTGGCTACGTTGCTAAGGAGGACAAGGTATTTTCCTTCGTGAGCACGATTCTTCTGGTTGCTGCAGAGCTTGCACAGGTTGTCTTTGTTCTTGGTTCCCTCGAATGATTTGTTTTCTTTTTTTGCTGCAATGGTAGGGTTTCTGTAGTGGCCCCTTTGGTCATGGCTTCACCAGATCCGGGGATTTTCTTCTTGGATCTGTCCTCCTATGCGGATGGGGTTTTTTTTGTGTTACTCTCCAGCGCTTTACAGTTTTTATCGAGGGTTGGTTGTATCCTCTAATGTGGTTTTCCTATGCAGCTCTTAGATTTGTGGCCTCTATTGCGAATTTACCCTTTCGATATCTTGTCATAGGTGTGGATTTTTCCTTGTGACACCGTAGTTTTGGAACCCTAATCCATGAGGCTATCTTGTCTTCTACCCACTCAGATTGGCTCCTTTTTTACTGGTTTTTCAGGGTCTGATGCATGCTCAGATCATTTCCCCTGTCGTTTTTTACATGGGTGCAGTGTCGTGATCCTACACTTCTTTGTGGTTGGTGGCAAGGCTCTGTAACTCTTTGTTGTTGGAATCATGTGGTCGGTTCTGGAGATCTTCTGCTCCTTTGTCAAGAATATTCCTCTTCTCCACCTCCCTTTTGAGGTCTTGTGCATTGAGTTCCTTTTATGAGGGTGTGCGGTGCATATGCTCTCATTGGAAACACCTTGAGGTCTTCTATTGGGCGTGTTGTACATTTTGGGCTCTTTGCTCATTGAGGTCTATTATGTGGCCATGAAGTGTTGTTTGGGTCTGTGGAAACACTTTGTGGTTTTGTCATGGGCGTGCCGAAGTAGTTGGGTGTGTTGGTGTATTATGCTATGTTCTTGGGTGTTGGGGGATTTAGTTATATTTCGACCTATCAATGTACTTGTTGGAGTTGGGATGTATGTTGCTCAGACCTAGTCCCTCCTGATTCAGGAGTTTTCTCGAGGTTTTGATGTTTTGGCCTTTTCTCGGTTGGTTTGGGGTTTTTGGATTTCAGTACATATATGATCATGTGTGTATAAAGCACTTTGTGGTTGTGGTCATGACTCACCTGATGTTTATTCTAGGTGATCAGTGCTATTTGGCACCTACAAAATGCAATTTTGTCTCTTCAGGTGAATAAAATTACGCTTTTTTTCGTGGAAAAAAAAATAAGATCAGGATTTAAATAAGACATCGTTGTTTTTATATATTAGTCCTTCTCTTCATCCCTCCCTCCCCCAGTCCCGATTTCTTGGCTCTACTCATCTCTCCTCAATCTCTCCACTTCCTTTGATTTTTAACCTATTTTTCTTTTTCTATGTTAGGCAATGCCTTCTTCTTATTTATTATATAATCCCCTAATCGAATTATCATTCTAACTAGTTTCCCCTCCTTGCATTTATTTCTCCTTCTTTTTCTAATGAATTTTTACCTATCTTATTTTCTCACTTTTTATAAATCCTTTACTTCACTTCTTCCTTATAATTTATTTCCCTAATCTAATCATCATTCTTTCCTTGTCCATTTCCATTTTTAATCCTTTTTTTATCATTTATTTCCCTCTCTAATTTTGTAACACCACCTGTTGTTTTTATTCATTTCAATGACTTTCCCCACGATTTTACTTTTTAACAATTTTTTGTAACGACCCCTGTCGTTTCGACTACATGCGACACAGCGCAAAAGTTTTTTTTTTTTATCAGGAAGGTAACAACGAGAAACATTCAATTAACTCAACTCGACGATGAACACAACACACACAATTTAGACAACCGACAACATAACAACCTAGCATACTAGCACATCACGCATTTGGATGCCACATATGAAATTCAATCAGACAAATAACAATGACTAGATTATTTGTCCTACTTCTACAACATTTCAAGGTGCAAGAGAAATATGACTTCTATAACAATCATACATCAACATATTCAGTGCCGGGAAGAGATATAAGTGCCTAATCCTTTATACATAACCATTATTCCATGGTGCAAGGAAATCTAATTACTTAAACATTCATACATCACATTAAATTCCAGGCGCAAGAGTAATTATCGGTTTTATTTTCATGGCGTAAGGTAAACAAATTCTAAAACAATCATACTTTCACATGGTTAGTGGTGCAAAGAAATCAAATCTTTAACCATTCATACCTCACATTAATTTCCTGGCGCAACAAATTCTATTACAAACATACATCAATTTAAAGGACGCAGTTAGCCATCTATGCAATATTCCCTCGAGATTCCATTCTACAATAACATGTATCAAATAATTGATGCAAGTAGCCATCATCAAGAATCCATCCTTAAAACATTATAATTAAAATCCTCTCTTGTTTTTCAAGTCATTTATTAATTAATTAATATTTTATTAACATAAAAGTCTTACTACAGTTGTCATTCACTAACATATAATTCCTTGTATAAGCTTAAGTTAAATCTTCCAACCATATCATTACCCTTCCCAAACATACATGCCTTAGATTATGATAATTGACATATCCACACTCTTATGCATAAGATAATGAGAAACGTAGGAAATGCATGACCCTAAAATGCCTTATCAATAATTAAACCACATTAATTGAAATCTGTATCAATCATGTATATATATACTCCATTTAATTCATCTCAGTATTGTGTAATCTATAATCTCCATTAATTCCATTTTTGGTATCAACAATGATATCGCTATTTAACATTAATGTCGTTGTCCATTAATATTCGTTGTCTACACCAATATCATTGTCTATTAATAATTTTATGTCTAACAATGATAACGCAGTCTAACAAAATTTCTCTATCTATTAATAATCGTTGTCAAACAACAATATCGTTGTTTATTAATATTCACTGTCAACAATCAATGTCGATGTCTATTAATAAATTTTGTTGTATCTATTGAAAAATCATTGTCAAACAATTCATATTGTTGTCTATTAATAAATGTTATTGTACCTATTGAAAAATCGTTGTCAACAATCCATATTGTTGTCTATTAATAAATGTTATTGTATCTATTGAAAAATCATGGTCAAACAATCCATATTGTTGTCTATTAATAAATCTATTGATAAATATGTTGATAAAACTATTGATAAATATATGGATAAATCTATTGATATCGCTGGGTAAATATGGGGTAAATCGCTGTGTAAAAACTTCACTAATCCCCTAATTGAATTATCATTCTAACTAGTTTCCCCTCCTTGCATTTATTTCTCCTTCATTTTCTAATGAATTTTTACCTATCTTATTTTCTCACTTTTTGTAAATCCTTTACTTCACTTCTTCCTTATAATTTATTTCCCTAATCTAATCATCATTCTTTCCTTGTCCATTTCCAATTTTAATCCTTCTTTTATCATTTATTTCCCTCTCTAATTTTGTAACACCACATGTTTTTATTCACTTCAACGACTTTCCACACAATTTTACTTTTTAACAATCTTTTGTAAGGACCCTTGTCGTTTCGACTACATGTGATGCAACACAAAATAATTTTTTTTGTTTTAGCAGGATGGTAACAACAACAAAAATTCAATTAACTCAACTCGATGATGAACACAACACACACAATTCAGACAACCGACAACATAACAACCTAGCATACTAGCACATCATGCATTTGGACGCCACATACAAAAGTCAATCAGACAAATAACAATGACTAGATTATTTGTCCTACTTCTACAACATTTCAAGGTGCAAGAGAAATATGACTTCTATAACAATCATACATCAACATATTCAGTGGTGAGATATAAGTGCCTAATCCTTTATACATAACCATTATTCCATGGCGCAAGGAAATCTAATTACTTAAACATTCATACATCGCATTAAATTCTAGGCACAAGAGTAATCATTAGTTTTATTTTCATGGCGTAAGGTAAACAAATTCTAAAACAATCATACTTTCACATGGTTAGTGGTGCAAAGAAATCAAATCTTTAACCATTCATACCTCAAATTAATTTCCTGGCACAACAAATTCTATTGCAAACATACATCAATTTAAAGGACGCAATTAGCCATCTATGCAATATTCCCTCGAGATTCCATTCTACAATAACATGTATCAAATAATTGATGCAAGTAGCCATCATCAAGAATCCATCCTTAAAACATTATAATTAAAATCCTCTCTCTTGTTTTTCAAGTCATTTATTAATTAATTAAGATTTTATAACATAAAAGTCTTACTACAGTTGTCATTCACTAACATATAAATCCTTGTATAAACTTAAGTTAAATCTTCCAACCATATCATTACCCTTCCCAAACATACATGCCTTAGATTATGATAATTGACACATCCACACTTTTATGCATAAGATAATGAGAAACGTAGGAAATGCATGACCCTAAAATGCCTTATCAATAATTAAACCAGATTAATTGAAATCTGTATCAATCATGTATATATATACTCCATTTAATTCATCTCAGTACCGTGTAATCTATAAACTCCTTTAATTCCTTTTTTGGTATCAACAATGATATCTCTATTTAACATTAATATCGTTGTCCGTTAATATTCGTTGTCTACACCAATATCATTGTCTATTAATAAATCTATGTCTAACAATAATAACACAGTCTAACAAAATTTCTCTATCTATTAATAATCGTTGTTAAACAACAATATCGTTGTTTATTAATATTCATTGTCAACAATCAATGTCGTTGTCTATTAATAAACGTTGTTGTATCTATTGAAAAAACATTTTCAAACAATTCATATTGTTGTCTATTAATAAATGTTATTGTATCTATTGAAAAATCGTTGTCAACAATCCATATTGTTGTCTATTAATAAATGTTACTGTATCTATTGAAAAATCATGGTCAAACAATCCATATTGTTGTCTATTAATAAATCTATTGATAAATATGTTGATAAAACTATTGATAAATATATGGATAAATCTATTGATATCATTGGGAAAATACGGGGTAAATCGCTGTGTAAAAACTCCAAGAAAATCGCCCATGGGTGCTACCTTTGCTGGGAAAATGGCCAAGCAATTCGTTGTTGATATCTCGACTTTTTTGAGGAAAAGAGAATGGATATAAGGTGGGTACGAGTCACCCAGATTAGCTGGGAAAGAAAAATGATTTTCCCCTCTTTGCAATGATCCAAGGAATCAGAGATTAATCAATCAAGGATTAATCATTTCAACGCAGAGATAATCATTCATAAGGAAAATGCAGAGGTTAATCATTCAGAAATGAATCATTCAAAAACGCAGAGATAATCATTCACAAGGAAAACACAAAGGTTAATCATTCATAAATGAATCATTCAAAAACACAGAGATAATCATTCACAAGGAAAACGCAGAGGTTAATCATTAAAAAACGCAAAGAGACATGTACAAATCGAGGAGAAAAATGCATGGATTATTAATGCTATTCGTTGGGAGAAGTTAAAAGAAACACAGAGAGTAATAACTCTGAGATTTGAGGGGTGGTTTCACTGTGCCTAACAGTGAATTCACTGGGCTATTAACCACAAATATTCGCAGAGTATGGTAAACAATAAACACAGAGCATAGAAGGGTAATCTTGTTGTTCAAGAAGTGAACTCGTCGGGCAGTCAACAAAAAAATATGCTGAGAAATAAAACAGTTTAGACAAAAAGAAGTGACACCCCAATCGTCAGTTGGAAGAACGAAATTGCAGAGAAGAAACAGAATAATCGCAGAGGCTAAGGAGGGAATAAACGCTTAGGAGAAAACTCCTTGCGGGGAAGAGAAACAATCCTACAATTATTATCCATGCACAGGAAAGTAAGACATTTGAATCTAAATCTTTAACACCAGAGTGAAAGACAGTCGATTTGACTCCTGGCTGAGTGCTAAGGCACAGACTAATAACTTAAAGGATCAAGGAACATAGGATAAAAACACAATATGCATCCAGATCTTCTTCGTGGAGAATCAAGTAATGAAATAAAAGCGCAATAAAGGAATACAGAAAACACAGGTAGGAGATACAAAGCGCATGGAAGCTTTTGAGTTTGAGGCTCATTCTGGCCACACGCAGATAGACATTAACTCAGAAATAACAGATACTTTGGATAAAAAGGGGTTCTTACTGAAAAAATGTAGCGACAAGTGAATTAAAATTTTTGTATAAATACATGGGCAAGGAAAGCTCATGGCAATGAAATATTCATCCGAGTACAGTAAAATAAACACATGTAAATTAAATTTCATTGCAAGTAACAAATTTAACAGACATACCTTAGCCAAATGTGAATGCTCTAAAGTCGATGTCTCACACGCACTCCATCCAGCTCCCGCTTGCCAACCGATGTGACCTCACCAATACCTCCCAACCAATGCTAGGGGTACTCTTCTCCCCCTGAGCCCCCCGAGCTACAAAGGGGCCACACACACAATACCAGAAAATTCTAGCACCCAGCTCATCTCGCAAGGTCGAGCTACCACTCATTACCCGAGCTGGGTATCCCAACTCCCACAAGAGAAAGTTCAGTCAAGATGAAATTTCAGCAGCGTAACGTTACGCAAGCCAAATGATGATCCATAATCCTCCTTCACCATATCTTTTATAGAGTTTCCTAGTCATTAGTTTCCCAAACCCTCATTAGATTCCTTTTTCATTTATTTAATTAGGAAAAACCGTCTCTCGTACACATGTCGCTTGATCCCCTAGTTACACCAGAAATTCAATTTTATTAATTAATTAAATATTCCTATTTCCCTCACCCACCAAAATCATTCCTAAAAATGCTCCTCAGTGTCCCAATATTCCCTTATAATTCTTAAATGACTTACGCCTTACTTAATTCCTAATTGAGTTCATAAATAGAAGGTTCTAAGGGATAGATTTCTTACTAAGTTAGACATTCAACTTTTTCTTTAAGTTTCCTTTTCTTTTAAGTTTTCCCATTTTTCCTTTTTTAACTAAAAATCAAATTAGAAAGTGTAAATAAAAACAACCATTTACCCTTTTAATAAAATTTATTCCTCCATTATAATTTTTACTTTAATAATTAAGTTTGAATTTCTTACCCTTTTCTTGTTACATGTTTATTTAGTTTTTTTTTTTTATCCACATGTTCTACTTAGACCTTGGTCTTAATTTCACTAGGTTGGGTGACATTTCCTTTTTTAAAGGGAAAAATTGTTTTTAAACTTTACTTATCACATCATTCATTTTAAGGCTGACTAGGTCCTAAGGAGGCATAGTTTTCTAGGCACTAGGTTTATTCACATACCATTTAAAATCACACTGTGCCCTTCAGGACGCACTATGTGCTCCAAGGGTGCCACTCGCCTCTTTCTGTTTTATTTGCGCGACATGCCCTTCAAGACCCACTATGTGCTCCAAGGGTGCCACTCGCCTCTTGACTGAATTTGGTAGACGTCAAACCCCTAGAGTGAATATTCTGCCAAGTGATCTTGTGGGAGACTAAGGGCCTCTAAGGAATAAGGACCCTGCCTTATTGCACGCCTCTTAGAATCATCATGAGCGACTGTCACAGTCTTCCCTCATGCCATCGTGGGTCTTCTCGAACTAGGTAATCGTTAACCTACAGTTTGAGCCACGATGAGAGTGCTAGTAGGTTGTGGCAGGGATGCTACCACACCTCTCCCTCAATTTATCTGGTTGTCATGCGTGACCCCTCTACTCCAAATGTGAGTCTATTCAGCAAGCTATCATCAGCCTGTATCCATCAACGAATCATGTCAACAATAATAATCAATCATCATAACACCTAATCATGTGTACATATGTCACATCAACAACATTCAAAACCTAACAATCCACTCCCTGACATGATCCAGAGTCCAAGGGGTTTCATCGATGTCTTTGCATCCTGAATGTTCAGAGTCCTGCACACTCAGGAGAATCCAGTCAATAGGACCTGTCTATGTAAATACAACAAAATAACATATCATCAAATCCACAATATCTCATAATCATAATCAAACGACCAATAATATAATAACCCTGATCACTTGCATGCAAGTGTCCTCAAAGAATAAGTTCCCTCAGTGTGCACAAGAGCAAGATGTTACATATACCTCCTCTTGTTTTAAACTTCATCCCAAAGTTTCACAGTATGTAAGTGCCAAAATAAAGTGCATCAAAATATCATAGGTCTAGCTATCAAACACAAATGGAAACTGCTAACACATATCATATGCGTCCTCCCAGGTCGTCGAGTGCAGAATATAGTTGTCCCACTGGACCTTGACTTGATCTATTGTTTGACGTCGTAGTTGTCAAATGTGATGGTCCTAGATGCGGATTGGCTCCACCATGATCACACCCTTGTTAGATACCTGGAAGGAACTCATGTCAATAACATGTGTAAGGATCACTAATATAATTTCTCAAAACAGATACATGAAAAACATCGTGCATACACCTCAAAGAATCAAGCAAGACTAGTCGATAGGCCATGGGCCCCTTATTTTCCACAATCTCGAAAGGTCCCACGAACCTAGGAGATATTTTAACACCCTTTCCAAACTTGATCGAACTCTTATGTGGTTTCACCCACAAGAAGACTCGATCGCCAACTTCATAACTACGATCGACACGATGCGCGTCAACATAAATCTTCTATCGATCTCGCACTTCCTTGATCCTTTGTCTTATTGTTTTCATTTGATCTTCCATTTCTTGGATCACTTCCAATCCCACTAGGACCCTATCCTCAAGCCGATCCCAATTCAAAGGCATCTGACACAGTCGCCTGTAAAGAAACTCGAAAGGTGCCATCTTAATGGTGCTTTGATAACTGTTGTTATATGCAAATTCTACCAGTGGAAAGAATTCTTCCCAACACTTCTGTTGGTCCATAATGTATATGCGCAACATATCCTCCAAGATTTGGTTTGTTCGTTCGATCTTCCCGTCGGTCTTTGGGTGATACGAGGTACTAAAGTTAAGTTGGGTTCCCAAGGCCTCTTGGAAACTAGTCCAAAATCGTCTAGTAAACATCGATTATTGATCAGATATAATCCTCTTAGGCACGCCATGCAGCCTCACAATATCGTTGATGAAAACTCTAGCTATGTCAGGTGCCTGATACATCGTACGCACAGGAATAAAATTAACACTCTTCGTCAGAGTGTCGACGACCACAAAAATCAAGTCGTGTCTCCTTGTTGTTAGTGGCAATCCAAAAGTGAAATCCATCGAAATGACCTCCCATTTCGATTCAAGAATAGCATGTGGTTGTAGTAATCCTATCAGATGTCTATGTTCAACTTTCACTTGCTGACATTATAGACATATTGCCATGTAGTTGACTATGTCGGCCTTCATTCATTTCCAGAAGAATAAGGGTTTAAGGTCTGCTCTCATCTTCGTGACTCAAGGATGAGCCATGTACACTGCTCTATGAGCCTCATTTAGGATCAAACTCCTCAAATCGTCGTTGGGTGGTACGTAAATTCAACTTTTAAATCTCAAAAATTCCTCATTGTATCCTTCAAATTTTGGCACCATCATTGTGTTTTGTCGGATAAAATCCTTGACCTCTTTGTACCAGTCATCGTCGCACTGTAAAGTTAGAATATTCATCTAAAGAGGCATCACCGAAAAGATGCATGGTCTCCGACTCAATGCATTCGCCACTCTGTTCACTATCCCTTTTATGTAAGTAATCACAAAATCATACTCGCTAAACAATTCCGACCAACGTCGTTATCGCGCGTTCAAGTTGCTTTGTGTAAATATGTGTTGTAGTCCAGAGTGGTATGTTTTTAGTTCAAATTTCCATCCAATAAGGTAGTGTCTCCAAACTCTCAAGGCATAAACAATGGCTAACAACTCCAAATCGCGTGTTTCATAGTTCTCCTCATGTCGTTTCAACTTTCTTGAGATGTAAGCGATCACTCGATTGTCTTGCATCAAGACTTTGCTTAAGCCTTCATTGGATGTGTCAGTGCATACCAAGAAGCTCGCGTTCATGTCAGGGACCTTTAGTATCAGTGTTGTCGTCAACAACTCCTTGAGCCTCCGAAATTCCTCTGCACATTTCTCGATCCAAACAAACTTCTTTTTCTTCTTTTGCAATTTCGTAATCGGATTTTCTATCTTTGAAAATCCTTTGACGAACCGCCGATAGTATCTCGCTAAACCCATGAAGCTACACACTTTAGGGACATTCGTCGGCGTAGGCCATTCCATAATAGCTTTGACCCTTGCGGGATCCACAACGATACCTTCGTCGGAGATGACATGCCCTAAGTAATGAATCCACAATTGATAAAATGAGCATTTAGATAATTTCCCATACAATTTGTTCACTCGCAGACACTGTAGTACCAAGTGCAAGTGCTCGTCATGCTCTTCCATCGTCCGAGAGTAAATCAAAATACCGTCAATGAATACTTGGATGAACTTGTCCAACTATTCGCGTAACACCCTGTTCATGAAACTCATAAATACCCTAGGGGTGTTTGTCAGCCAAAAGGTAAAACAATAAAATCGTAATGTCCAAAACTTGTCTTAAATGCGGTCTTAGGGATGTCGTCCTCCTTGATCCGTAACTGGTGATACCCTGATCTCAAGTTGATATTTGAAAACAAGGTCACACCCTTCCTCTGATCAAACATATCATCAATCCTTGGAAACATATATTTATTCTTGATCGTTTCCTTATTAAATTGATGATAGTCAATGTAGAGTATCCATGACCCACCCTTCTTCCATCTGAAGATAACAGGTGCACCCCACGGTGACACACTTGGACATATAAGTTCCAGGTCTAGCAACTTCTTCGATTGCATTTTCAACTCTTGTAACTCTAGGGTCAACATCCGATAACGTGTTCTTGCTATCAGTTCAGTCCCCAATTTTAGGTCTATGGTAAAATCCAATTCCCTCTCCGGCGGCATCCTAGGTAACTCCTCCAGGAAGATGTCCGCAAACTCTCTCACCACCGGAAGGTGTTCTAGACCTTCCGCTACTCCCTTCTCGTTTAATGCAAGGATCACATAAATCTTACATCCATTGCACATGCTCTTCCATAGCTGCAAGGAAGAGATGAACCTAAGGGAAACTCCCTGGTGTCGACCTACAATCATGCGTCTATGTCCCTCATCATCAACCAAGCTCAATCGTTTCGTCTTATAGTTGAGTATCACCTCATGCGATTCCAACCAGTCCATATTGATCACGACGTCATAAGATCCTAAGATCGTGACGTACAAGTTGGCCCTGGTGACAAAATCTCCCAGGTTAAGGCTACAACTTGTAACCTTCCCTCCAACCTTTTGTTTGGCTCTCAAATCCATTTCTACAAAGCTAAACTTGTCATGTTCGATTGCCTTTACCTTAATTATTTTTAGCATTGCACCATAAATAAAACTTTCGGTAGCACCTGGATCTATCAAAATGCTAAGGGTTTGGTCAGTGATGGTATGTGACGTATTGAGCATGGTCGACTGGTGCTCTGCCTGATGGTTGTTCACTGCTGCATGGATCCAATGGGCCTTGCCCAAATCTCCCATGGTAGTGGGTCCGACTGATCCAGATGCTCTAGTCCTCTCCACTGGGCAGTCACGCTGGTAATGTGGCTCCCCACATGTCCAACAGCTTTTATTTGGTCCAGTACTCCTGGTACCCGAAGTAGAAGTTGACGTCCCATTGGCCTGGAACCCTGGTCTGTTTTGTTGAATAGGACTAAACTGATGCTGCTGCGATCGACGTTGTTGTTGGTGTTGTGGTCCTCGGTAAAGAGTTCACTGCTGAGACGTTATTCATTGAGTTGTAGTGAAAGTGGATCCTCTCTGGAAGCCATGATATCCTGGTGAATGTCTAGCTGGTGTCTGATGTTGCTGTGCACCAGATGACACGTGCCTCGCTGGTCTCGCTGGAGTCCTACTCTGAACCCCGTTGATAAGCTCCTCCTCTTCTATGAGGGCCTTCTATACAACATCATGCAAGGTTTGAGGCATCAAAATCCTAACCTTTGCACGAATGTTGACATTAAGGAAAAACAAGAACCTGTTGACCTTAAGTTTCTCGGTATTCAGGTGCATAGCATACCGAAGTAGCTCCATAAAACAGGCCTTGTACGCGGGCACCGTACGACTGCCCTGCCGCAAGGCGTTGAACTTGTTGAGATGACACTCAATGAATTCCTCCAATAAATACCTCTCTCAGACCCTTTCCTCGAACAGTTCCCATGACACATCTTCGATGGCCATGTTCAATTGCTGCAGGAGCATCTTCCACCATAGAAGAGCGCTCCCCTTCAGTTGAAAGACCGCCATGCATACCTTCATGTTGGAGGTATAGTCACGAAGTGAATATTCTCCAACCATGCAATGGTGGCTGCACCGTTTGGGGCACCAAAGAACTCAGGAAATTCGACCTTCTCGAGTTTGCAACGAATGCTACCAGTACAGACCGGAGCGCGTGGTGGACCCTCATGGGGTGCCGGTGCCCAGGCCTCATCTCTATCCAAATGGCTGATCAATGCCTCAGACATTCATTGAAAGGACCTCATCAGCCCAATCACATCACCCACAACTATTTGTTCCTGCCCGACAACATGTTCGTCTCCCTGGGGGTTAGACCCCTCGAGCGTGGATGCTACTGGAGGCGTCACGCCTCCTCCCCTAGCACCTCGTTGTCTACCTTTGCGGCGTCCTCTAACCATGATTACTTGCACGAATACAAATCAGTTTAATTAGCAACATTACAATCAAATATCTAATCAACAAAAGCCGTAGTGATCCCAAGTCGCAGGTTGAACCAGCTCTGATACCATATGTAATGACCCATGTTGTTTCGACTACATGTGACACAACGCAAAAACAATTTTTTTTTTTAGCAGAAAGGTAACAACGACAAACAGTGAATTAACTCAACTCGACGATGAACACAATGCACACAATTCAGACAACCGATAACATAACAACCTATCATACTAGCACATCCCGCATCTGGATGCCATATACGAAAAATCAATCAAACAAATAACAACAACTAGATTATATGTCCTACTTCTACAACATTTCAAGGCGCAAGAGAAATCTAACTTCTATAACAATCATACATCAACATATTCAGTGGTGCGAAGAGATATAAGTGCCTAATCATTTATACATAACCATTATTCCATGGCGCAAGGGAATCTAATTACTTAAACATTCATACATCACATTAAATTCCAGGTGCAAGAGTAATCATTAGTTTATTTTCATGGTGTAAGGTAAACAAATTCTAAAACAATCATACATTCACATGGTTAGTGGCACAAAGAAATCAAATCTTTAACCATTCATACCTCACATTAATTTCCTTGAGCAACAAATTCTATTGCAAACATACATCAATTTAAAGGACGTGATTAGCCATCTATGTTATTTTCCCTCAATATTCCATAGTGCAATAACATGTATCAAATAATCTATGCAAGTTACCATCATCAAGAATCCATCCTTAAAACATTATAATTAAAATCCCCTCTCTTGTTTTTCAAGTCATTTATTAATTAATTAAGATTTTATTAACATAAAATTCTTACTACAGTTGTCATTCACTAACACATAATTCCTTGTATAAGCCTAAGTTAAATATTCCAACCATATCATTACCCTTCCCAAACATACATGCCTTAGATTATGATAATTGACATATCCACACTCTTATGCATAAGATAGTGAGAAACATAGGAAATGCATGACCCTAAAATGCCTTATCAATAATTAAACCACATTTATTGAAATATGTATCAATCATGTATACATATACTCTATTTAATTCATCCCAGTACCATGTAATCTATAAACTCATTTAATTCCATTTTTGGTATCAACATTGATATCGCTATTTAACATTAATATCGATGTCCGTTAATATTCGTTGTCTACACCAATATCGTTGTCTATTAATAAATCTATGTCTAACAATGATAACACAGTCTAACAAAATATCTATGTCTATTATTATTCGTTGTCAAACAACAATATCGTTGTTTATTAATATTCACTGTCAACAATCAATGTCGTTGTCTATTAATAAATGTTACTGTATCTATTGAAAAATCATTGTCAAACAATCCATATTGTTGTCTATTAATAAATGTTAATGTATCTATTGAAAAATCGTTGTCAACAATCCATATTGTTGTCTATTAATAAATGGTATTGTATCTATTGAAAAATTGTTGTCAAACAATCCATATTGTTGTCTATTAATAAATCTATTGATAAATATGTTGATAAAACTATTGATAAAACTATTGATAAATATATGGATAAATCTATTGATATTGTTGGGTAAATACGGGGTAAATTTTTGTGTAAAAACTCCAAGAAAATCGCCCAAGGGCGCTACCTTTGCTGGGAAAATCGCCAAGCAATTCATTGTTGATAACTCGACTTTTTCTGAGGAAAAGAGAACATATATAAGGTGGGTACGAGTCACCCAGATTCGCTAGGAAAGAAAAATGATTTTCCCCTCTTTGTAAGGAGCCAAGGAATTATAGATTAATCCTTCAGAGATTAATCATTCCAACGCAGAGATAATCATTCAGAAGGAAAACACAGAGGTTAATCATTAATCATTCAAAAACGCAGAGATAATCATTCAAAAGGAAAACACAGAGGTTAATCATTCAGAAATGAATCATTCAAAAATGCAAAGATAATCATTCACAAGGAAAACACAGAGGTTAATCATTCAGGGATGAATCACTCAAAAATGTAGAGAGACCTGTAAATATCGTGGAGAAAAATGCATGGATTATTAATGTTATTTGCTGGGAGAAGTTAAAAAAAATGCAGAGAGAAATAACTCTGATATTTGACGGGTGGTTTTGTTGCGCCTAGCAATGAATTCGCTGGGCTATCAACCACAAAACTTCACAGAGTATTTTAAACGATAAACGTAGAGCATAGAAGGGTGATCTTGTTGTTCAAGAAGTGAACTCGTCGGGTAGTCAACAAAAAAATATGCTCAGAAATAAAACAGTTTAGACAACAGGAAGTGACACCCCAATCGTCAGTTGGAAGCACAAAGTTGCAGAGAAGAAACAATATAATCGCAGAGGCTAAGGAGGGAATATACGCTCAGGAGAGAACTCCTCGTGGGGAAGAGAAGAGATCCTACAGTTATTATCCATGCACAAGAAAGCAGGGCATTTGAATCTAAATATTTAACACCAGAGTGAGAGACAGTCAATTCGGCTCCTGGCCTACTACTCAGGCACAGACTAATAAATTAAAGGATCAACGAACAAAGGATAAAACCACAATATGAATCCAGATCTTTTTCGTGGAGAAGCAAGTAATGAAATAAAAGCACAATCAAGGAATAAGGAAAACACAGGCAGGAGATACAAAGTGCATGCAAGGTTTTGAGTATGGGGCTCATTCTGGCCACGCAAATATAGACAGTAACTCATAAATAATAGATACTTTGGATAGGGGTTCTTACTGAATGAATCTAGCAACAAGTGAATTAATATTTCCGTAGAAATACATGGGCAAGGAAAGCTCATGGCAATGAAATCTTCATCTGAGTATAGTAAAATAAACAAGTGTAAATTAAATTTCATTGCAAGTAACAACTTTAACAGGCGTACCTTAGCCAAATGTGAATGCTCCGAAGTCGATGTTCTGTGCACGCTCCATCCAGCTCTTTCTTTCCAACCGATGTGACCTCACCGGTACCTCCCAACCAACACCAGGGGTACTCTTCTCCCCCCTGAACCCCCCGAGACGCAAAGGGGCCACACACACAATACCAAAGAATGCTAGCACCCAACTCACCTCACAAGGTCGACCTACCACTCGTTACCCGAGCTGGGTATCCCAACTCCCACAAGAGAAAGTTCAGTCAAGATGAAATTTCAGCAGCGTAACGTTACGCAAGCCAAATGATGGTCCATACTCCTCCTTCGCTATCTCTTTTATAGTGTTTCCTAGTCATTAGTTTCCCAAACCGTCATTAGATTCCTTTTTCATTTATTTAATTAGAAAAACCTCACCTGTACACATGTCGGCCAATCCCCTAGTTGCACCAAAAATTCAATTTTATTAATTAATTAAATATTCCTATTTCCCTCACCCACCAAAAGCATTCCTAAAAATGCTCCTCGGTGTCCCAATATTCCCTTATAATTCTTAAATGACTTACACCTTACTTAATTCCTAGTTGAGTTCATAAATAGAAAGTTCTAAGGGCTAGATTCCTTACTAAGTTAGACATTCATCTTTTTCTTTAAGTTTCCCCCTTTTTCCTTTTTTAACTAAAAATCAAATTAGCAAGTGTAGATAAAAACAACCATTTACCCTTTTAATAAAATTTATTCATCCATTATAATTTTTACTTTAATAATTAAGTTTGAATTTCT
>ML792985.1:230405-293839 GCA_009831015.1 Picea engelmannii | reverse complement strand
CACGATTTTTCCCCTAAAATAAATTACGGGCTAATGATATAAGTTTTAAAAAATCACTTTAATACAAAAAATTCGCCCAATAAAAAATTGGAAGCCCCTAAATTTCGCCCATGAGCGAAATTTCGCCCCTAAAATCATCTATGTTTCATGCAGGAGGTTGAACAAATAGAGCCAGAAGAGAAGCCATCAGAAGATCAAGCCTCTTATTATGAAGAGTCTTCTACAAAAGTAATTGCACAAATTTGTATTCCATTAATTGAAGATGATGTCTACTCCATTTCAGATTTTTTTTCTCAATTTCATGTGGAATATATATGGTATGCATCTAAGGAGTCACATGCAGACACTTTTCCATGCGCAATGCATGCATCTCACGAGACAAAAAGGGAGCCACACACATTAGACTCAATTATGATATTTTATGAGAAACATTTTCAGAAAAAAAAAAATTGGATATCTGAATTCCTCTCTGGAAAATATCCAATTTAAAAAAAAAATCGTCCGAAATGGAGTTCGGGAAATGAATTTATGATCATTTTAAAATCAACAAAATTTCAGTGTTTTTCCAGAAACGGTCGCACGATTTTCAAAATTTCATCCAAACTCTATTTGGATCTTCTTCATTACAAAAAGAGAAAGTGGATATGTGTGGAAATATCAATGGTGCACTTATTTCATTAGATCTATGCAGACATCTACATCTTCAACAAAATCTTCAACGAGAACAAACTTGCACAGTTGCGAGGTCTTCTTGGAGTGAAGGAGACAGTGCTTAGCAAATATTTTTTGTTCCTTCTCATTTTTTTATTTGTTTTTTATGCATTGTAATTTGAGGGGGGNGTGTATCTTTTGTATTTGGGTACCTAACATGGCCTCGTTGCCGGGATCCATTCTTTATTTTCACCATAGTTGTAATGTCCCTTTCCAAATAGGAGTTCCAGAGAGGAGGCTTAATGGTCTAAACCACCCTGTTAGACTATAGCCAGGGCCAGAAAAGGGGTAAACACGGTTACTAGAGGTCATTCCAGTGAAAGGTGTTATGTTCGGAAAGTGACATTGAGCTAAAAATGGTTAAAAGCACTTTTAAGTCATTATGAGCTAAAAATAGAACAGATGAGCTAAAATTAGAAGTCAACAGTGAATTAGGGTTTTAGCAGTGAATTAGGGTTTTTGAAAGATATAAGAGAAGAGTCAGCGACGTAATTCATCATTATTTAGATTATGACTTGTCATTGAGGAGAGAGGTGCATCTCAGGAGAGATAGTTCAGTGGATTCCAGGAGGAAGACACCAGTTGGCTAATTTCGGTGTTGAGAGACGCACCCTAGTCACCGAGAAGATCACACGGGTCTTCCATCGCTCTTCAAAAACAGTTATGCAGGGTCCAGCAACAAGGGCACACTTATCCAGGGTGAGGGAACAACTCCTAATGAGGTCTAGGGAATCGATTTGTCCCATCCAGGCAGAGTTCAAAGATTCCCCTCCGACCCAGTTGAGAGGAAGGCAACGTGCATATTTTTCCTGGTTCCTCATCAGATTCTGACAGAGGAATCATATGGGGCACATTTTCCAGACTTGGAAGTGCGACACTTTTGGTGGACACATTCGGGGTTCCCGAGAGAGCATCAAATCAGATTAAGGGAAACCCTTTAGATCCATTTCCCAGTAGACCAAGGTAATCATTTTGAGATACATCTTGGCCGATTCTGGTGGTAGAATCGCTAGGATGCATTTTTCCAGTGAGAGAGGGGCGCATTCCCCTAGGGGGATCCATCCGAGGTCCAGACCCACCAGCAGAGGGGTCGGTCAGTTACCAGGCTTGTGAGCTAGAGCAGGGCGCACCATTTGGGACAGTTTCTAGGCCATTCTGAGAGGTATAGTCGCCAGGGCAAACTTTCCAGACTTCCAATAGTTACTGTACAAGCTGCCATAGTTCCAGCTCATCCATTGATCCCACAATGCTCATCTAGTATCGGGTATTATCATTTAGTTTTCTTATTGTATTTCGGCTAAGATCCTTTTGTCTTTTGATCTAGCCGAGTGATTCATTTTATTTAGCCGCATTCGGCCTTTGTACTCCACAGAGATATCATAATATAAACTTTGCAGTCCTTTGTCGCATTTGTTATTTGTATGATCATTTATATGTTGTAAATGATTAATCCTACACACACATTAGAAGCACTTCCTAGACTAGCAAAGTCAGGAACATTACAGTGCTATAAGAGCTTTAGGCCTGCCAGCCTGTGACTAAAGACGATGAGTGCAGCAGAAGACCCAGAGGGTCGGGAACATGTAGGTGATGAATATGTCACTTATAACAGGCATAGGGAAAGAAGGTCTAGGCCTGACTTTCCTCCTTTTCCTCCTAGCTCATAGGAAGATGAAGAGACACACAAAGAAGTAGAGAGAAGGGCAGAGTGTGAGATTGAGTGTGAGGCAGAGAGGATGCTAGGAGACAGATATGAGCGACTAGATGGCAGTGGCAAGGCCCCCATGGAACCAGAGACAACTTTCATGCAGGTTATCAATGATATCTTAGCTAGTCAGTGGACCATGTCTCAGTCCTTGGCATAGGTGGTTGATAGATTGGCTAGAGTGGGCACCCCAGACACACAAACCCTGCATGCAACACAGGGTAACTCGAGAGCAGGCAGTAGACCCCAGTCACCCACTCGCACATACACCAATACAAGTAGGATTCCCAGTCCCTTGTTTCCTAGTTTCTAGAGGGCACCCCCGGTAGCAACATAACCGACGATAGCACAGAGGCCGCCCACTCATGCAGAGGACATAGCATAGTATCGGAGGGAGTACATAACATTGGGTCATGACTTCCATTAGGACATGACCCTAGTCGAGTACTGTGGACTCAGACTCAAGAACTACCCTAGAGAGCCACAGAAAGGAGGATCGCAACAGCAGCAGGGGAATAATATGGATTTCATCTGAAAAGTTGGTAAACTCACCATACCTTATTTCGATGGAACATCCAAATGCAACGCCAGAGCTTGGGTATAGAAGCTAGACACATACTACAAGCTCAATCAGATGATCAAGACAGAGGCCATCAGTTTCGCGACCTTACACTTGGAGGGTGAGGCACACGAGTGGTGGTATCATGGATTGGTGGCATTGGGTCATAGTCACATCACCTCCTATAGGGAGTCGATAGAGAGGCTCATGGACATGTTTGATAGGAGGGATCCCGAGATCCACTTCAGGGATCTAGCCCAGTTGAGACAAAATGGCACAGCAGAGGCGTTCATCACAGAGTTTCAACGAGTAGACATGGTAGTGATAGATATATCAGAGCCCAGGCTGATCATGTTATTCATAGAGGGACTCATAGAGCCTTTGAGAGGATGGGTGAAGGCATACAGGCCTCCCACCTTGCAGGATGCCATCCTTCGCACTCAAGATTTGGAAAACTCAGTGCCAAAGACTAAAACCTTTTCCAAACCCTTCGTACCCAGAAGGATCGAGACATGAAGCCATTCTAAAGAGAATGGAAGGCCAAGGACAAGTTGGATGATGAGACCAGGTGAGATCTTATGAGGAAGAAGCTTTGCTTCAACTGTAGAGACCCTTGGGTCCCAGGCCACAGGTGCATGGGCAAGGGAGAGATTCATTATATTGAGTTGGAAGCAGATAGTGTGGATAGTGAGGAGAAGGAGTAGGACAATGGATCCACTAGCTCAGAGGAGGAGTCAACACAAGAAGAGGAGAAACCTCCTTATAGACCACCGACACCGGTAGGAGCCCATCCTCTAGTAGTCCCATAGCTGCCTGAGTAGTCTAATAAGAGGAAACCAACAAAGGGAGGAGTCATAGCGACCCTTTTTGGTGTTCCCAGGTATGATACCCTCCGGATCAGAGGGACTATTCAGGGGAAATGGGAAATCGCCCTGATAGATGGTGGGGCCACCCACAACTTCATCGACGCTTCACTAGTATTGAGATGGGCACTTCAGACAGAGGAGTTTGAGGGGTTTGATGTTGCAGTAGAAGATGGACACATAGTGGAGTGTTTAGATAGAGTCACAGACTTGGAGGTAAAGTTAGGCAACTACACAGTGAAAGAAACATTTTATGTGGTTGACCTATCTGACACATATGTGGTGTTGGGAGTCCAGTGGATGATTACCTTGGGAAAAATCACCACCAATTACCAAACCTTGGAGATGGAATTTAAAGACCATGATGGGAAGAAGGTTGTTCTAAGAGGTATGTTGCCAGGAGCACTTAGGAAAATTTCATCTAAGAGGATGGAGAGGTTATTTAGACATGGGGAGGTAGAATATGTCACTGAGTGTTTGATCACTACGCAGAAGGATTCAGAGGGTCGACAACAATATCATATAGAGATCAAGAATTTGTTGGGACGACATCAACAAGTTTTTGAGTCGATTCCACCAAGGAGACCACCTGATAGGGGGTTTGAGCACACCATTGAGTTGGACGAGGGGGCCAAACCGATGATCATCCCCCCCTTTCATCATCCTATGAGGTTCAAGGATGAGATAGAGAAGGAAATCAAGGAATTTCTAGTGATGGGACACATCAGACCGAGCAACAGCCCCTTTGCTTCTTCAGTTGTCTTAGTTCTGAAGAAGGATGACACCATGAGGATGTGCATTGATTACCGAGCCTTGAACAAGAAAACCATCAAGAACTGATATCCTATCCCACACATTAACGAGTTGATGGATGAACTGGATGGGGTAGTTTTCTTCTCAAAGATTGATCTACACTCTGGATATCACCAGATCAACATCCGAGAGTAGGACATAGAGAAGATGGCATTTCGATGTCACTTTGGACATTTCAAGTTCCCGGTTATGCTAACCAATGCACCCGCTACGTTCCAGTATTGCATGAACCACATATTCAGGGATCAGTTGAGGAAATCAGTCTTGGTTTTCTTTGACGACATCTTGGTCTACAACAAGACATGGTAGGAGCATATGAGGCACTTGGATGAGGTATTGAGCATCATGAAGGCACAATCATTATATGCAAAAGAGTCCAAGTGTGAGTTCGGTATGAAAAAGACGCTTTACTTAGGCCATATCATCAATGCATAAGGGGTACAGGTGCACCAAGAAAAGATCAGGGCCATTTTGGAGTGGCCAATGCCCAGGAATGTAACAGAGTTGAGGAGTTTCTCCGGGTTGTGCAGCTATTACAGATAGTTCATCCATGGTTTTTCTCAGCTTGGAGCACCACTGATGGATCTTACCAAGCTTGGGGCTTTCATCTAGACCGAGGAATCACATAAGGCCTTTAATCACATGAAGGAAGTCATGAGCATTTTTCTAGTGTTGGCATTACCAGACTTCACCTTGCCATTTGTACTAGAGTGTGACACATCCGACAAGGGTATCGGGGCAGTTTTGATGCAAGGAGGACACCCTATTGTATTCGAGAGCAGGAAGCTCAATCAACCCGAGAGGTTGTACTCCATTTATGACAAGGAGATGTTGGAAATCATGCATGCCTTGACCAAATTCAGACAATATTTGGTGGGCAACAAATTCGTGGTCAAGACAGATCACAACAACTTGAAGTATTTCCTTGAGCAGAAGGACCTCAGTGAGCGCCAACATAAATGGGTGACGAAGGTATAGGCATTCGAATTTGACATAGAGTATGTCAAGGGGAAGAATAAAATTGTGGTTGATGCACTATCGAGGAGACCCATGGCCTATTCTTTGATGGAGATTTCAGTGGATTGGAAATCCCACTTATTAGTGGAATATTCCAAGAACAAGTTCACTTGTGAGGTAATGGATGGACAGATACAGGATGACAGGTATAGGGTCATTGACAATGTCATATTCTACAAGGATAGGGTCTACTTGGTGCTACATTCGAGGCTCAAGAAGAAGATCCTCACAACATTTCATGATTCACCACTAGCAGGCCATCAGGGTTTTTTCAAAACCTACAGAAAGATCAGGGAGAGGTTCTCATGGAAGGGCCTCAAACAGGATGTTATGAGACACATCAATGAGTGTGTGACTTGTTAGAAAAAAAGTCAGATCATGCTCTTCCTGCATGGCTACTTCAACCACTCCCCATTCCAGAGCAGAAATGGGAGAGTATATCAATGGACTTCATCACAGGCCTACCCAAGGTCCAGGGTAAGGACTGTATCTATGTAGTGGTCAACAGATTGACCAAGTTTTCTCACTTCTATGCCATACCGACAGAGTACAATGCAATTTAGGTAGCCGAGCTATTCTTCAGGGAGGTCTTCAGACTTCATGGGTTGTTGAGGAACATCATCAGTGACAGGGATAGTC
The DNA here is from genome assembly GCA_009831015.1 of Picea engelmannii. Lineage (NCBI taxonomy): Eukaryota > Viridiplantae > Streptophyta > Pinopsida > Pinales > Pinaceae > Picea > Picea engelmannii. The sequence continues at coordinate 287,532 of ML792985.1, read as the reverse complement.
GGTTCATGGGGATATTCTGGAGAGAGTTGTTTCGGTTGGTGGGGACAGAGCTGTCACCCAACACCAGCTATTTCCCTCAGACAGATGGGCAGACCAAGATTGTCAATAAGTGGGTTGAAGGATATTTTAGGAACTATGTAGGTGGACAAAAAAGAACATGGGTAAAGTGGCTACATCTAGGAGAGAATTGCTACAACACCACTTTCCACATGTCCATTGGTATGAAACCCTTCTCAGCATTGTATGGATATGATGCTCCCACTTTGGTAGACTTGGTTTTCAGGGAGAGCAGAGATCCTAAGGCCAAGGATTGGATCATAGAGAGTTAGGAGATTCTCAAGTTGTTGAAAGAGAACTTGCAGATGACACAAAACCGATAGAAGATGAGTGCGGACAGGCACAGGATAGAGTGCAGCTTTGAGGTTGGGGATTTGGTTTTCTTGAGACTCCAACCTTACAGACAACCATATATGAAGAAGAGTGGGGCCAAGAAGCTCAAGCCCAGATTTTATGGCCCTTATAGGATCATGCACTGAGTAGGCGAGGTTGCTTATGAGTTAGAGCTTCCAAAGGGGAACAAGATTCATAACATGTTCCACGTATCTTGCCTCAAAAAGGTAGTGGGACAATTCATTAGCACATCAAAGGATCTTCCCCCATTGGATGAGGAGGGACAATTCGAGTTGGTTCCGGAGGAGGTTTTGGAGTTCTAGGAGCGAAAACTGAGGAGCAGGGTCATCAGAGAGTGTTTGATCAGATGGAGAGGGCTTCCAGTAGAGGACGCTACTTGGGAGAGCGAGCATGTGTTGCAGCACCCTGGACTGGTATTGCTTGAGGACAAGAAATTTCAGGAAGGGAGGACTATAATGTCCCTTTCCAAATAGGATCTCCAGAGAGGAGGCTTAATGGTCTAAACCTCCCCATTAGACTATAGCCAGGGCCAGAAAAGGGGTAAACAAGGTTACTAGAGGTCACTCTAGTCAAAGGTGTTATGTTCGAAAAGTGACATTGAGCTAAAAATGGTTAAAAGTGCTTTTAATTCATTATGAGATAAAAATAGAACATATGAGCTAAAATTAGAAGTCAACAGTGAATTAGGGTTTTTGAAATCTATAAGAGAAGAGTCAGCGACCTAATTCATCATTGTGAAGATTATGACTTGTCATTAAGGAGAGAGGCACATCTTAGGAGAGATAGTTCAATGGATTCCAGGAGGAAGACACCAGTTGGTTGATTTCGGTGTTGAGAGACACACCCTAGTCACCGAGAAGATCACACAGGTCTTCCATCATTCTTCAGCAACAATTACGTAGGGTCCAACAGCAAGGGCGCACTTATCTAGGGCGAGGGCACAACTCCTGAGGAGGTTCAAGGAATCGATTTGTCCCATCCAGGGAGAGTTCAGAGATTCCCCTTTGACCCAATTGAGAGGAAGGTAAGGCACATATTTTTCCTAGTTCCTTGTCAGATTCCGATGGATGAATCATCTGGGGCGCATTTTCCAGAATTGGAAGTGTGACACTTTTGGTGAACACATTCGGGGTTCCTGAGCAAGCATCCGATCAGATTCAGGGAAACCCTTTCGACCCATTTTCCAGTATACCAAGGCGATCATTTTGAGATACATCTTGGTTGATTTTGACAGTGTAATCACTAGGGGGATCCATCCAGGCTCTAGACCCACCAGCAGAGGGGTTGGTCAATTACCAGGCCTCTGAGCTAGAGCAGGGTGCACCATTTGGGACAGTTTCTAGGCCATTTTGAGAGGTATAACAGCTAGGACTAACTTTCCAGACTTCCAGCAGTTACCATACAAGTTGCCATAGTTCCATCTCATCCATTGATCCCGCAGTGCTCATCTATTATTGGGTATTATCATTTAGTTTGCTTATTGTATTCTGTTTAAGATCCTTTTGTCTTTTGATCTAGCCGAATGATTCATTTTATTTAGCCGCATTCGACCGTTGTACTCCGCAGAGATATCATAATATAAACTTTGCAGTCCTTTGTTGCATTTTTTATTTGTATGATCATTTATATGTTGTAAATGATTAATCCTACACACACATTAGCAGCACTTCCTAGACTATCCAAGTCAGGAACATTACAATAGTGATGTTCAGGGGGGGGTGTTAGAGTTACTTCACACACACCTAGGATTTATTTTTCTAAGTTTTTTTCTTGTTTATTAATCATAACTAGTCATTATCCAGTCTCCTATATATTAGGGGATAATATTCCACCTGGAGAATATTCTCTTTTAGTTGACACTTCATTTTGACTAGTTGAGTTGAGTTTAGATGTTGCATTGGTTTTGTCACCATGCAACATTGGGATCACCACCAACTAATGCTCACTTTCCTTGGGATCATCACCAGAATAGCACATTACCCTTGATTTCCTGAGTTAACTCCTCACTACTCTTTGTTCAATCGGTTAACTGAAGACTAGTTGACTAGTTAACTCAACTAGGTGGCAGTTCACTCCCGTAACTACCTAAGAGACTAGACTAGGTGGCAGTTCACTCCTGTAACTGTTGGTGTGTGTCCAGATCACTCTAGAACACCACTATGACTCATTAGTTACTCATGTATCCTATATCTATTGTAAATTATTCACTCTTTGAGTGTGGAAACGGTTAATGAGAATTCTTTCATTCTTTCTCTCCTTCTTCTTCTTTCTCGAATTCTCTCTGCAAATGTGTTTATTATTGTTTAGCTAGATCTATTATGTGCAGGTTCAACACATTTAGAATCTTAAATGGGTGGAGGCTACACCAAATGCACATAGTGAATAAGATAGTGAATAGATGCAATGGGAGATCAATGATGAGGGAAATAATGAAAGTGAATGGATGCAAAGGCAGATCAATGATGAGGGAAACAACGAAGCTGGAAGGAAGCACCAAATCGATTTATACTAAGCACAAGAGGCTCTTTGATCAAGCAGGTGATAACACATGGAGGTTGTTGTGGGAGCCAGGGGAAGCACCAAGTGGATTTGTGCTAAGGGAAACATACATGTAGACACACCACAAGATGCCCCAAGTGGATTTGTATGAAGGACAATATGCATGTAGAGACATCAGGTGGCGGAGAATCGACTGCACTGAGCATTGGTATGATCATATATTAAATGCATCGACTGTAGTGAGCATTGTTCCAAGCATCTATTAAATGAGTCGACTGCAATGAGCATCACTTGCCAATTAAATGTGGGAAAGGAAGTTCATAACCGATCAATTCAACCAATCACTTTTAGTTATTTTTTAAATAAATTTTAAATTTTGACAATTAACTAAAAGTTTTTTCTCTCCACTAGGGGTAATTAGTCACATCAATATCTTAAAGGCCATTAAAAAAAATTGATATATAGATTTTTTGAAAATTATGAAAAAGATTTTTAATTTAAAATAAATAAATTAATAAAGGATAATTCAAAACATACGAAAAGTTGGCAAAAATCATACCAATTATTAGGGAGTCAAGGGTAGTTTGACTTCATCTTGAAAGCTATAGTCCTTTCCACCACCAGCTGAATCATGTTGGTGGACCTCATCACGCAGGCTACATAATCCTGTGACAAAGAATGCGAATTTAATTGAGGAAAATGGAACGGGCAAGGAAATTCAATTCAATGGTTCCAGAACAACAAGATGATCAAACCCGATGTGAGGGCGTCTGTGGGTCAATCACAAGACAGGGGAACAAAACAGTTGACATAGAAGAGCCAAAGTTCGAGAATTATATTCAATTGAAGTTGTTTAGATATTTAATAAACGACAAGCTGCACATTTTCAAGCACGTAGAATTTTCATAAAATTCTTAGTGTGTGCAGGTGGAGGAAGAAATCGTACACAGAAATGAGGCGTTCTTATTCAAGAAAAAGATCTATAAATGTAAACATGTGTTTATTCCAAGACCATTGACTCACAAAGATGGCGGTGTTGACTATTTCTGTCATTGACAGAAATGCACAAGCACACCCTGCAGCTACAACTACTGATGAGTGGACTTCATGGCAAGTAGCAATCATTTAACCAATGGGTCAACATTTTATTGTTATCCAAACCTACATTTAACAAATGGGTCAACATTTTATTTTTATCCAAACCTACATTTAAAAAATGGCTCAGCATTTTATTGTTAAACCTACTCTCTGCGAGGGTAAACAAAGGTGGTAATGGTGCATACGCAGTTAGGGTGGTAGGTAGTGGTGTTAGGTGACAACACAAGAAGACAACTGCATTTATGGAAGCTGAGGTAAGAGCATTAATGAGTTATGAAGACTAGGAGCTATGGAGACAATATGGCCTATTCCCGTCGGATTATGAGATTAGAACCGGGAATGGTGGTGTTAGGGATGGGTTATACGAAGCAGCACCAGGTCTCAGAACAGGTGTGGGGTATTATCCCAAGGAAAATAATGTTTTGGTTTCAGAAGGCCCTGTAGTGCATGATACCTAGCCTAGAGAGGAGTTCCACCCACGTGCTACGCAGGAAAGAAGAGGAGGTAAAGAAAAAGATTCAACTGAGGAAGGAGCGTTTAAAGGTGATAGTGATACTCCTATTAGCCTCAGAGCGCTACACAGGGAAAATAGGGGAGTCTGGAATGAGAAGAAGCCATGGAAACCGAAAAAGGGCAAATGGAAAATGGTTCTCGGAGGGGATGTAGGGTTGGAGGAGACCTGCAACCTAGCCATGTGTGCGTTGGTCGGAAGGTTCACATACAGAGCATTTATCAGGCAGGGCATCCCGCACTGGGTGACTAATACTTGGTCTCCATTGTTGGGGTATACCCTAGAGACGGTGTTTCTAACCAGGGGTTGGTATTGTTTCACATTTAAATCTCCGGAGGAATCCATGAAAATTTTACAGGGAACTTGGGTCATAAAAGGAGGTAGTCTCATGTTGAAAATATGGAGGGTTAGGTTCGAACCTGTGACAGAGTACTTTCATCTTAGACACATTTGGATCCTCCTACCATGTTTTCCGCTTCATCTTTGTAATGAGAGTGCGCTTGCTGCTATAGGGAATGAATTGGGACGTTTCTTGTTTGTGGATGAAGTGGTTCTCAAGGGGGTGGATAGGAGGTTGGGAAATTTTCTGGTTGAACTAGATGTACATAATGGTTTACTGGAAGCACTAGATATAGAGTGGAGAGGGAATATTTATGGTAAAAAAATCTTCTATTTGGGCCTCCCATTTAGAGGCTCCCTCTACAGAAGGACTGGGAACCTACGAAAAAAAAGTCAAGGGTTTATCTCGGAAGAATAATCAAAATCGTCCATGCTCAGGAAGACGATACAAAGAGATCCCCCAGACGAGGATCCATCTTGGAGTGGGGAAGGTACCTCGACATAAGAGTAAGTTGGGACCTCAACAATGAATGACTCAGTTTTAGGTAAGCTAAAACATCTATGCCCCTCTTTTTACACCACTATGTTTGTCTCTGAGATGATTCACTTAAATCTTATTTCAGCCTCCCCTCTAGTGTATTCCTCTGATAACAATAAACACGAGATCCCTAATAGGGAGATGGAGAGGGAAGTTGTTTTTAGTGATCTTGGGAGTTGCTTGGACCTGAGGGTTCCCGACTAGAATTTAAACACCCCTCTGGATTGTATTGGAGATGTGGGGATCCTCATGGTTGTTGATGGGATGTGGAGTGAGACATCTGGGAGGCGGGAGATGAAATCAGGAGAGATCTCCTTGGGGGAAATCATACAGTCTCTGGTCCCATCATACTGAGACATAGTTACAAAATTTCCCTTCACGGCCTATGAAGGGCGCACAGAGATTAACAGAGGGAAAGAAGTTTTAAATTCAAGGAAAGCGAGATATGAGACATTATGTCCAGGAAGAGATCTGAAGTAGGTTTCATGGTCGAGGGGTTTGGGGACGGATGTCTCACCCATAAATAATAGAAGTGCTCGAAAAAAAGTTCTAGAAAGTAGAGGGGACACGATCAATAGTGGCATTAATATCTCTAAACATGGGGCTCTTAGAGGAATTAAATCTCTAGCCAGGGAAAAATAATTAAACTTCTATCACTTAATCTGAGGGGAGTTGGAGAGGATTCGAAATTTGCATCCCTCCGAGTATTACTGACTTGTATCTTGTCGGATATCTATTTTATTCAAGAAACCATGGTAGGGGAAGTAAAAGCTAGAGCCTTAGTGTCAAAATTACTGCCCAATTGGTACTGTTGTGCCATTGACTATGTGGGAAGGTCCAGGGGCCTTTGTGTGTCTTGGAACCCTTCAAAATTTACTCTATCTCCTTATGTTACTTGCGCGGGCATTCTCATGAATGGAATCCTCCATGAGGGAAATTGATCGATATCCCTTATAAATTGTTATGACCCATGCACAGATAGGAAAGTTTTTTGGGATTTCATGGTTAGTAATGGCCTACTAGCCACAAAAAACCTTATTATTGCAGGTGACCTAAACTTTACTATGTCAGCCAATGAAGTGTGGGGATCCAAAGAAAGATTATACCCTTTGTTTGAGTACTTCAAAGAAAATTTTAAAGACTTGGGACTGGTTGACATTGTTCCTAGTGTACATGTGCCAAATTGGCTCAATGGAAGAGGAGGGTCTGAAGGCATTGCAAAAATATTGGATAGAGTGTATATGCCAGAAGAACTTGTCTCTTAAGTAGGGAGGTGTAGATCTTGGGTTGCTTATCCTTACTTTTCAGATCATTCTCTGGTTCTGCTACAATTTGTTGATGGTCAACGCCAAATAGCGTATCTCTTTAAATTGAACCCTATTTGGCTGGAAGAAAAGGGTTTTAGAGATATTATTCATTTGGTCTAGAAGTCTACAGAGTTTGATGCGGAACCATCATCGATGAGAAGATTGGTTAGGAAACTGAAATCCTTAAAACATAAAGTGATTGGTTGGGAGAAGTTTCAAAAGAGGAGGAGACTCCATGAGTTAGTCTCAATAGAGGATGAGTCAGAGAATTCATATATTTCCAAAGCAAATGGGACTGCATCGGTGGATGTAGATAACAACATCAAAGTGCTAAAAGATAAAAGGAAAAAGTTTATGCTAGCTGAAGAAGAAACGTGGAGACAAAATACCAAAGCTATATGGATGTAGCAGGGTGACCAGAACACAAAAATTTTCCACCATTATGCTATCCATCGAAAAAACAGGAAAGCGTTGTGGGAGAAAAAGGACAAAACTGGAAATTGTCATACTGGTTAGGACGAATTGGAGACTGTAGCGGTGAAACACTTTAAGTATTTTTATGCGGATTCTGGGAAGAATACAATTATTGAACAGGTGAGGATAGTGCAATATTACCCCGGTCTTTTCTCTGAGAGTGATTTTCAGGAGCTCGGAAAACCCAACACTGTAGAAGAAATTCATTTGGTCTTAAAGAGATTTTCCAAGGACAAAAGTCCTGGCCCAGACGGGTGGATGGTGTAATTTTTACTCTTCTACTTTGATTTGATTGGGAATGACATTTTGGTGGAGGTGTCAAGGAGATCTGGATCAATGGTAAGGTCCTTAAATGTGACTTTTTTAGTTCTCATTCCTAAGGTGGATAATCCCTCCAACGTTGGGGACTTCAGGCCTATATCACTTTGCAACCTGGCTTACAAAATCATCGCTAAGACCATAACGAATAGATTGAAATTGTTCCTATCGAAGACATTATCAATGGAGCAATTGGGTTTCTTAAAGGAAACACATATCTTGGATGTCGTAAGAACTTCTCAAGAATGTTTACACAACATTAAATCAAAAAAACTAAAAGCTCTAGTTTTAAAATTAGATCTTCATAAGGCATATGACTGCGTAAATTGGGACTTCCTCTAGATGATTCTATTAAGGATGGGTGTTGGTCTTATGCTAACAAACTGGATTATGAGCTATGTAAATACAACCTCCTTTGCGGTCTTGGTTAATGGTGGGCCAACCTTTTTCTTCTGAAGCGTGCAAGGGCTTCGAGGCAAGGTTGCCCATTATCTCCCTTACTGTTTATTTTGGTTATGGAGGGACTCAACTTAATTCTCAAACAAGCGCAAGAAGAAGGCAAAATTTCTCGCATTAAGACATCAAGACTTCTCAAGCTCATTATCTTAATATTCGTGGACGATGTCTTGATTATGACCAAAGCTCAAATATCTAATTGGAAGGAAATACAATCCACTCTGTATTTATTTTGTAGTGCATTGGGTATAGTCATAAATTCCTATAAATCCTCTTTTCACTTCTCTAGTATGCATGATCATGAATTGGACAACTTCAAGGCTATTTTTCCCTATAAATTTGTGGAGATGAATGAAAAATTTCGTTACCTGGGATTTTATCTAAAGCCCGCAAATTATCGTGTAGAGGAATGGAGATGGCTTATTCAAAAAATTGAACGAAGGATCGAACTATGTTGTCATCACTAGTTGTCATTGGGCAGGATGTACGTTCTTGTCAAAGTGGTGTTACAGAGCTTGCCAGTTTTCTGGCTGGCTGTAGAAAATATCCCTATTTCTATTCTCAACAGAATCAGATAGGTGATGTTCAGTTTCTTGTGGTCGGGCAGTGGGGTATCGAAATGCATACACCTATGTAAGTGGAACGATCTTTCAAAGCCAAAAGCCTTTGGTGGTTGGGGTATCAAGAACCTATTTTGGTTTAGTAGGGCGTTGGCAACAAACACTCTATGGAGTTGTTTGATGAAGGATGAACTTTGGCATAGGGTATTAAAGGAAAAATATTTTCCCTCCTCTTCCGTGGTGACTTGGCTTAGAAGACCCTTCGTGAGTACACCAAAAGCTTCAAAAACCTGGAGAAGCCTCCTAAAATATTTTCATGTAGTGGCACATTGGATTGCATGGAAGCCAGGATCTTGCATGACTATTTGACTTGGAGAAGACACGATCCTTGGATTGACAAAGAGGTCCTTTATATATCAAGGTCTCATTGATTCTTTTAGGTTGAAGGGTTGTCACTTTCTTTATCAGATTGAAGATGCGGGGAGACAAGGTGTAGTCATGGCACACTGGAAATCAGATTCATAGATGGGGTTGGTTGGTTATGAAGCAGCAGAATGGGACCGCTTTTGCAAATCCTTAGATCATGCAGGAATTTATCTGACAGACTCTTCAGACGAGTTAATTTGGAAAAGAGGAAATGCTTCGAGTGTCATTACTACAAAAAATGCCTATGATGCCATAGCTTCGAAGATTTGGAACCGTAGTGAAAATTGGTGGCACTGTACTTTATGGAAGTGGGACTTGGCACCAAAGCTCAAACTCTTCACTTGGCTTTTGTTGGAGAATAGAATCCTCACTTGGGAGAATTTACAAAGAAGAGGGAGGCATGGTCTGGGCCTATGTGTTCTCTGCCAACAAGACTTGGAAACAACCCTTCACATGATGGTGCACTACAAGTTTGCACAACATGTATGGAAGGGGATGTTAGCAGTGCATAATATAAATGGTGGTTGGTTTGGTATTGTAGAAATTTAATGAAAAAATCAACATGCACAAATTCTGTCATACACTTAGAAACCTAGAGATAACTGTCATGAATGAACTCTGAAATGTATTAAACCCACATTCAGAAAATACTTTGAGCAAAAATACACATTGCCAAACACTTTTGCAGCAGAATAAACACAATGAACAACAATCACACATCCATGTAATACTTAGAAATTTAGGCAACCATCCAAGGAAAACCCCAATGTGGGGAAACCCAAAGAGAGAAAGATTTTATTAGCTTCACAAAATTTATATCAGCAACAAAATTACATTTTCGAGCAAGAGAAATCCACTTACATCACCCAAATTTTGCCTCCACAAATTATGCCTTGGAAAATGTGCCAAGTCCATACTGTTGTATGACCCACTCAGAAAACAACACCTTGGAAAATGTGCCCACTGTCTGTTGTACGACCTAATATGTATGACCTTGCTGCAGCAAGAAAAACCCTCAAAACAATGTTGAAATTCATGCCTCCTATGCCTCGAAATTTGTGCCCTCGTTCTCTTGTTGTATGGACTGTACATATTCGTACAGTACGGTCTCCAATAGTAGCAAAAAATATCATCACACTCACATAGAAATTTACTTTGGGAAATGTGCCCAATCTCCCTTGGGAAATGTGCCCTCCTTGCCGCCCTTTCCTTTCCTCCTCAAATCTCTCTCGGAAATATCTCAAACTCCTCTTCTCCTTGTCTTGCACACTACCCAATGCATTCTCTTATAATTCAAAAAATGACCTTTCAAGTGTCTTTTCACCTTCCCCATCCCTAAATCCAAAGACCAAGATCTAATCTTGTCTTTACATGATCAAGGGACATGATTCACTCCCTCCAAAATAAATCACTTAAAATATTAAAGTACAATTTCACTTTATAACATAAATGTACTTTATGATAAAATCACTTTAATATTAGAAGGTACACTTTATTAAAAAGTCACTTACATAAAAGAAGCACTTTATTACAACTTTATAAAAACCCATTACAAAGTCAAGTGTCTAGTAGTGCAAATATAAGGTTACTTCAGCATACAAGACACAACAGCTATAAAAGCTAACGGGTATAATTTGCAAATGTGTTTCAAACACTGGTGTTGTAGGCATCCAAAGTGGCACATGATTCCCTCGTCGTTAATTTGCTACGTCTAGTGATTAAATTATTCATATGATTGGAAATTTGCTTAGTTTAGTTAATTAATTATTAAAAATTTGCATTGAAATGGACTTTAAAGAAAAACTATTTGAACTATTTTCAATGTAATTAATCATAATCAAGAAATAGATAAATGATTTTTATTTACAAATATAATAAAAAGATCATGGATAATATGATTTTGTTGTATTAATGCCAACAATTTAATCTTACAAATTAAATTTTAAATATTTAATACATTTATAAATTATTTATTTTAAATATTTAATACATTTATAAATTATTTATTTTAAATATTTAATACATTTATAAATTATTTATTTTATATATTCTTTGATGATAATTTTAGTTTAACTAAACCATTTAGACTTCAAAAAAATATCTTTTAATGATTACGAATATGAGAGGGGAAATATTTCGAAACAAATCTCCAATTTTTTATATAAATTTCGCTAAATTAAAATTATTTACATATTAATAGATTTTTCATCTTTTAACATAAACCTAAATGCCCAAGCTTAATCTAAGTGTGCCAAAGTTAATTTATAGAAACATGATTCAGGGCTTCTAACGTGTATGTGGTTGGTTGCCTTTCATCAAATCCGATATGTCACCATTTACCTTCCATAATGGGGGCTTCCATACTGCGGCATGAAATAGATAATTTATTTCCTTTCATTCCTCCCTCACTTTCTTTCACATGTAAAATGGCCTGAAGGTTTTGGAGTTGTGATTTCCCCGTAGGCAACATGAAGAATTGAATAATGTTAAGTATGCACGAATGTTACCCGCTCAGCTTACAACTTTTAACCCAGTACTACGCATGAATTCAAAACGTGAATTCAATAATAAAATTTACCAAATTTAAATTTTATAAGAATAAAGAAAATAGATTCAAGATTTTAGTTATTAGAGTTTGAATTCTAAACTTTCTAAACTAATATATTAATTATTTTTTTTCATTCTACTTATTTACTAAAAGAAAATTCATCTTAAGAAACTATCACAATTATCATCAATATCATAAATTATCAAAACATATTTATTAAATATAAAAACAATTATTCAAAATATAGACACCTAATTTAGCGAATTTTTTATCCTATTAATAAAACAAACACAGAAATACAGTTATAAATCTTTTATTGTATTGTAACTACACTTGTAGTTATGTCGAAAGGTGTATATCTATTGACAATGGGCATATTTAATAGGTTTTTAGTTCTTAATAAGTTTTCTATGGACAAGATTAAATATGCCTAGAATATTCTTAGTCGTCACAATAAATGAATGGCTCTGATTTCATCCATTAACTTTCGAGCTGTTATAAAGACATCAATTTATATGTTTACTTTTTTACATTTACCTAATCGTGTTTAAAAATTAAGATGTTCACTAACTATGCCACGTTTATTTGATTAAAAAATATTAAGGTATTAAGGTGGCGAAGTTTCTGTGCTGGAATCACCAGCATTCGCCAATCAGAAAAACCGCCTTTCAACGTTTACCAGCCTCGAGTTAACGACTATGCTAGTTAATATCCTATTAAACATACATATTAAATCGTATGACATCAACATTAAGTTAATAACCACGTAAAAAAGGGAATTAAATAGCAAATTAAGCATTTTGAAGAGGAAAGAATATTTAGAGCTCCAAGGAAAATTCAAAATCATTAAATCTTTTGATTGTTTTAACACTATGTTTTGCACGGGCGAAGGTCAACTTTGCATTATTTCACTTGTGTTTTCTGATCAGTTTGCTTAGCGTTAATGAACAAGTTGCAGGAAGAGTTCTATTCAAAGGTTTTCAACCTCGGTAATTCCATGTAGTCCCAATAATTTAGAGTTTACAGAGTTACTCCCGCAGTCACAACTGAAGCAGCATACATAGGAGATTAAAATGGATTTCAGTTTGAATGCAATCTCACTTAACTTTTTAAGTTTAAATATTAAAAAATATAACTATATAACAGTATTAAAAAATATAATTATTTGAATATACAACTAAATGAACATTTTTAGATTTTCCCAGACGAACTTGGTCCACGTGAGTTCCCTGGTTCATGCATTTGGTAACGTGTTTACATTAAAAGACACATGGTACTTTATCAATTAAACACTTTTTGCATATATATATATATACTAAGTTCATTTGGTTAAGTTCGGTGGTATTTACTGTTCTAATCTTTGGAAGTAGAGAAAAAAATATGGAATCCAGGATCGATATCAGTTAGACTATGGAGAGGGGGGCGATCAGGTCCCCTTAAACTGTGGAGAGGGATCCTATCAGGTCCAACAATCGATTTCACTGGTAAGGGCGAGGAACCCATAAAGTTTTTTATGATTTTATTGTTCTCTTAAAATTGGAGGTGATTTCACTGGTAAAATTTCCTTATGTTTTTCTGGCTTAATTGAATTGATGTATTCAATTTGAGGTTTCTATTGTTTATATCCTGTTTTTGGATCAAGGAAATCATAAGATTTGACAAAAAAATATTTCATTTTAATCCACCTATTATTGTTCTCTTTTTGTCTCTTGCAAGACTTTCTCTGCATTATGGACATATTATTTTTTCCCAAAGATTCATATTCTCATTATTCAGTTAGAGTTGACAAGGGTTTTGAATGTAAAGTATTGCAACATTGTATGCTACTTCAAGAATTCAAAAATAATATAACATTGCAGGTTACCTTAATCTTTATGAACGAACATCTTAGTAATTTTTCAAAAAAATATACTAATTCCATCTGTAATTGTTGAAGACATTCCATCTATAATTGTTGAAGACGGAAAATGTAATTCATCCATTTAAAAAAAAAAATTATAAAATAAAGTTCCCCATAATCCTGCATGTGTAAGGGATAAGGGATATCGATCAATAAAGAAACAACAAATCTATGCCTATTAAAAGTTTAAAACTAAAAATAACAATATGATGAAATTCTACAACTTAGACAAATTATAAATGTGACTAGCTATGTGGAACATAAATGAACAATGTTATAACAGGTGCAAAACTATCCACAATTATGCCCATATGAGATTTTAAGCTTGTAATGAATGATACAGATAGAAATTCAATGTTTGTTATTTAAGAAAATAACGATAAAAACAGAGTGCAATTTCAAGTTCCTTTAGTTTATTTAATATTAAAGTTGAAAGAATAATTCACTGTATGTCCATTGAATGATTATTGAAGCACACATCTAATAGAAACTAAGTGTTTATTCTTCAAGGAAATAACTATTAAAATAGTTGCCCTCTCTGAAGTTTCTTTAGTTTATTTCATGTTTCAATGGTTATTCTCTCTTAAGTTTCTTTAGTTTATTTTATGGTAACCTTGAAACAATAATTTAGTGTATGTTCATTGAATGATATATGAAACACATAGTTAGAAATTCTATTACAAATTAAGTGTATATTCTTCAACCACAAGTTAAACAATGTAGCACTTACTTATGTTCATTGGATTTGCGCGGTATATGGAAAAACTACCTCAACGTTTTGTAATCTACAATATATTGACTCTGACATGAACTTATGTGTTTATGAGAGCATAGAGGTGAGTGAGAAGAAGTTTTGAAGATGACGGTTGGATCTTTTCTTAAAAAGAAAGTGCTTGCTTAATAATTTCTCCTTTTTTGGTGAAGCCACAACCACCACACAACAATGCTACACAGATCAATGCAAAGAAACTTAAGTTAGGATCGATGTAGATGTAGAACCATAGTGCTCACACGAAAGAGGAATATGTTGAGATCGACGACAAGCTCTCACTCTTTGCTCCACATACAGAGCCATTTCAAGGAAGGAGGGCTCTCTCTCTGCTCCGCATACAGAGCCATTTCAAGGAAGGAGGGAAGAGATCTTAAATGGGTGGAGGCTTCACCAAATGCACATAGTGAATAAGATAGTGAACGGATTCAACAACTCTTCATGCCTTTGCAGTTTCCTTTGAATGTCTTCAAATTATCTTGATTCCATGATGCTCTAGATCTGAAAATGTGCACTCATTCCACTAAAACCTCTATAAACTTGTATGTCCAGAGTGAGGCTAAATTTCCCCTTTTGGATATTGGGATGACTAAAGAGAAGAGTGAGCAAGAAAATATTCCAACTCTAGATTATATTGGAAAAACAAGGGACCCTATATTGAAAAGACGATTAGACACAAACTATATGGACAAGTTTATCTTTAATCCATAGAGAAACCACATACTCCCCCCATCCCAAATTTCCTATAAAATCAAACCAACAACTCAAGTCGCCACTACAGTGTGCCAAGAAAAATAAATAAAGGGTAGAATGAATGAAGGGGATGAAAAGGGATTTCCCAGGAGTCTCCCACCATAGGTTTGTCTTTCCCTACAAAGATAATTCTGAACCAATCTACAATTTTCTAAGGATGAATGCAGAGTGACAGAGCCACCAAAGCCAACTTATGTTATCATAACGAGAATCCTATATTTGGGTGATGATTCCATCTTTCAAAACTAGTTCTCCATTAGGCTAGGGAACCAATTTCCAATAATCCAGGTCACCATGCAAAGCCAAACCCAAAATCGATATACCAAAACTACAAGCCTCACAATAAATAACACACCATGCAAAGGGAATTGTAAATTCCTTCCCATACTTATCTATCATCCAAAAAGTCCAACCCCAAACTAGAGAAGCTAATACAAATTGATAGAGCCTGACTCATCTGAAAATGTTAGAGGGAAAATTCCATATGAGTTTTATACTTACCCGAATCATTGGATGATGCCGTTTTAGAACTAAGGGAGAAGACCTGGTCCATTTCTCCAACTATTTCTCTCGAGTGCTATAAAATATCGATATTTAATAAACCAAACCCAACAATATTACCATATATTATTCATGGAAACTATAGTTCAATGCGTCATAACTAGTAATCCCACTTATTAATGCTCAAAATCATTATCAATGTTTAAGCCTCTGCTCATGAGTAGCTTCACTTCTTAGATAGGCAAAAGCCATGTCAAGGAGAAGCAATGGGAACCATTTTTTCCTATTTTGATAATATTCAATCCCAATGACACATTATCTTCCTAGGAAGCAAATTCCCAATGGAAACAAAGTAGCTCTAAAATCCCCATCTATAGAGAATATATAGTTTTCATATGGACATTAAAGATGAAAAAGACTAGTTTGGAGAATTTCCAAGCCTAGTCTCCCCACCACGCCCACTTTACATATTATAAGGAAAATGATTTTATGTATGGATTGAATATTGTAAATATGTTTTAGATCTCCTTGTTGCACAAATTTGTGTATTTGATAGTTGTAGACATAGTTCTTTTTATATATTATTTATCCAATTTGCTTCCTTGATGTGGGTTTGAAGCCTCAAAGTGGGAAGTATATATTATTTTGTAGCATATTGCACTGGTCTCACTAGGTACACAACAAAGTTTGCATGAAGTCGGGATAGATTTTATTAAAGAGTGCCTTGGATGGAGGATTTTTTCTTATAAAGAACAACATTTGGTCATAGGGTTCATATTTCCTTTCATAACTAGAGTCAATCCCAATTATGAATGAAAGTATCATATTGTTATAGAATGGAGCTCCAAATAAGCATCATAATAACCTACCACCATTTTAATAATAAAATTTCATCATAAATTTCTTGGTCCTTGTTTTGATACACTTTATAACATAAAAATAATTGAATGGTATTTCAAAGTTGCACACTTATAAAATTATGAAAGAAGGTATTTAGAAAATAATGCAGACTAATCTTTACAGAATGATCGATTGATGATTGTGAAAAAAATTCACAATTTGCTACCAACGGAAAGGAACACAAAACCTTGTGCTTAAAATTTCACTTGTCAATTACTATAATGTTTGGCCATAAGTTGTGAAATGAAAACCCCAAACCACTCCTCCTTATAAGGGTTGATCAATCCTTTTAAAATCCATTGAAAATTTCACCTACTAAAAGGGATGGATAACCCTTATAAAAATATAGTCTCATTTAAGTATTAGATTTGACAAGTTCATGTTCTCTTCTATTATTGGAAGGGACAACTAACCCTTGTACATATATTCTCACTTCATAAATATATTTCACACATCAACACTATTTACAATTTCCCTCTTTAAATATCCTTCCAATATCTCTAATATGATCATTGTTATCATGTATATGAATAAGGGTGTATCAATACTTATCAAAAAGATAATCCCAAATATCTTGAGTAGAAGCGGTGATTGTCAATTGGGTTTATCTCGAATGGTTGGGAGGAACGATTTTCGTCCTCCCCATCCAGGTTCAATTCCTACAAAGTGACATGTTGAGCCCTTAACAAGTATATTATTGTAATGGATTCAAGCCTTGTTGTTGACTAACCGTTTTCCTTGAAGATTCTAGGGGAAGTACTAACTTGTTTTCCCTAGGATTTGTAACATGGAAAAAAAAATGTAAAACACGCAATAAAACCTTCTAGAAAGAATTCACAAATAGATACTACTAGAATGGAAGTTCAACCCCTCTACATATATATTTCCACCTCATTACTACTAGAAGGTTTAATTAACACATTGTAATAGATAATACCATATGGATCAAGCTAAAAAATTCAACTAATTATTTATTAAAATCATTTTCAAATTTCTATTACCGGAGGATTCATGAAATTTCTTCATATATATTCTTGCTTCACTACTTCAAGAGGGGCCGATTGTTATTTCTACATATATAATCTCACCTTGCAAGAAAATAATGAAAGAATAATCTTTATAGAAGGCTCAAGTGACCCATTTTGAAAATCATTGACAAATTGCTACTGATATACAGAAAGGATAACCCTTATACTTCAAATTTGATCTTCTACATTACTATAATGTTTAGTAGTAGATTCTAAAAAAAAACTAAATCACTCCTATTAAAATGGTTTGTTAGTCCTTTTAAAGAAAATTGGGAAAGTTCCCCTACTAGATAATCTCAATTGTCTCCAATATTAGAGTCCAACGACCCTTCTAAAAAACATTCAAAAAATGAATACTACTATGAGGGGTGGCCTACCCGTTTACATATATATTCCCACCCCATTAATACTACAAAAGTGGGTCAACATTTCATAATATATAATACAAAATCAATCCAACTAAAGGGTTCGACCAGTCCATGGTGAAAAACATTCACAAATTTCAACTACTAGATAGGATAAATGACACATTTCTTAATATATATTCCCATTTATCTACTTTTAAAAGGGTTGATTGCTCCATCTACACATGCATTCTCAACTTGCTATAAGATAATATCTAGTTGATCTTAATATAAGGATCGATTGACCCCTTGTAAAATTCCTTCACAATCCGCTTCCAATAGAAGGGGTGATGGACCCTTCTACTTTAAAATTTTCACTTCTCAACTACTATAAGGGTTGGCCATACCTTCATAAAAGACATTGAGAAATTGATCCTACTATAGGGGATGACCGACTCTTCTACATATATATTCTCACTTAAATAATATCTTTCACACGCATACCCTTCTTCATAGACATTATAACCTCGCTACTACTATAAATGTAGAATGACCATTCAACCCTTATAAACAACATTCACAAATTACCACTATTAGAAGGGTTGTCGCCCTACTTTATTTACATTCAAAATTATCTAGTCCCAGATCGCTCCTACTCTAAGGATGGCATGATCATTGCAAAAAATATTCACAAAATGGTCTGTTTTAAAGCATTAACTGACACATTGGTATATTTATTTGCACCTCACATCATATTGATGGGTTGCTAAATATATCTTAAAATATAATATCAAATCCCACTTGAAGGATTAACTAACCATTTGTAAAAATAAATAAAATTTTGATAATATTATATTGTTACTACTTGAATTGTTGACTATTGAACAAATCTTTAACTAATTATTATATTTTTCATGCTTTTCAATATTTTTGAAAAACACGACAGTATGGGATATATAGTAGGTGATAAAATAAATCGTCTGATTAAGCATGCTACTAAGGAATCTCTTCTAATCATTATGTTTTCTCATATATATATGTGTGTGTGTGTTTTCTCTAATATATTCCCCCATCGATGCGAGTGGGGGGACGTATTAGAGAAAACATATTTCCCACTTATATGAGGGTGGGGTGCATAGATATATTAGAGCCACTGGTGGGGGGTATATTAGATAAAACATATCTTTCACTTATATGAAGGTGGGGGTGGGGGGATATATTAGAGAAAACATATTATGTTTTTTCTAATATATCCCCCCACCCCTGTAATGTCCCTAATATGAACCCCATTCATAGTGCATGATGTAATTGTTTATATAGGTTCATGAGCCATTGGCAACAAGTGTAAATGTAATGAACATATAGGCTCGTGAGCCTTTTTGGTTTTGTGTGCACCTGAATAGTGTATGAGGTTTGTAACCAAAGAAAAATATGTGCACATTCCATAGTGTTGTGCATACCTAAGTTACTACATGTGGATTGTGCATCAAGGGAGGATGCACATATTTCACAGTGTTGTGCGCACTCAAGAAAGTGCACGGGAATGATTGTAATGTGTATATATATGTATGTATATGCTTTGGGTCGGAGAGCCTATGTGACTATTGGGATGGTGAGTCAAGATGCAAATAGGCCAGTGTTCCTATCCTTGTAAATTGTACAAAAATCAAGTTAATTATTAAATATCATCGTTGTGTGCAGATAGACTCAGAAAAAAAGAGATGGGGGGTTGACTCCACCAAAAAAGGGAAAAGGGGGAATATTTTAATAATATTTCTGAAAAGTGTAACCATATGGATATATTATTTATCCTAAGTTCCCGAGGGATGGGAATGAGTCACTAAGTGGCTAAACTTAGCTTTGAAGGTGACAAGTGTCTAGTTGAAGGCATGCAATATATATTGTTGGCCTTAGTGTATTTTGGGGGGTGAATCGATTATTCTCTGTGGATTCGAGGAATTTTTCATCTACAAAGGAGTCTGTGTCATGAAGTATCATATTTTTTGGTATTTACTTGTGCTTGGGAAAATTTGTATGTTGTTGAAGGAGTGGGTTGTCAAGCTGGTAGGTTGTTGAAGACGCGGGTTGTTAGGCCTGTGAGAATTCTCTCCAGTTGAGAGTTTGTTGGAAATTGTTCCTTGGTGCACTGGGCATTAGTTATAATGCTATGAGACTTCCTAATCCAATCTGTTGTTGAATCCATGGAAGGGAAGTGGGGAAGTTGAAGGTCTATTAAGTAGAGAAGGGGCACACTTCCTGGGGTGGGACATACATGTGGGGAATGAGGGGTTGTAGATAAGTTGCAACAGTCCTTAGACTAAGAAATTTCACTGCTTGTTAGACCATAGATTCACACTAGAATTCCTTTTTCCTTGGTGGAGTTTGAGCCCCAGCTTGGGGGTGACCTATCGCTGAAATATTACAAGAAACCTAGTTTATGGTTGGGAGGAACGTCTAAGTCATGCACACAGTTGGTGACTTTTCTGAAAGATAAGTGTTATTATGTACTTGTCTATTTACTGCGTGTTCATTTACTTGTATTGGTTATGGTCTACCTCTTGTATGATAATGCATATGAATAATGGTTGTTATTCAGTTTAAATGTTTTTTAGTCATGTAAGTGCAATGTGGTTATTCAGTTTAATTGTTTTACATGTTGCATATGTTAGTTGATAAATAATTTATGTTAAGATAATCCTAGTAAATGGTCAAGAGCTTCCTGAGTGAGGCTAGGAGTACCATGCACGCGGAAAGTTTTTTTTGTTCTCAATCGACTGGATTCATTGTGTGCATAGGAAAGTAGTCTGTTGACGCAGGAAAACAAGACCTTGCAGGGACTTCGGTATGGTCATGCACACGGTAGTATTCAAGTGCTTTGTATGTGTGCAGTAGTGTTCACATGTTCAGAGTGGGTTATACGCACAACAATGTTGGTGTGATCAACATACTGATCTATACAATCTTATTTTGTGTACTTCCTGTAGCATCCTCAACCACCCAAGTTGGGCCATGCTACTACAATTCTGTTATGTTTGAGCTCTGATATAAATTTGTAGCAACCCCAGCATCCCAGGGTCATGCCATGCCACCTTACATAAATATTCACTTTCATTTGCGGAAAATATCATACTTAATACATTAAAATTAAACATCTACTTTATGTTAACATACACAGAATTATGTGGAAACATACAGTAAATAAACACATGTGTAACATACAACATGTAATTAAGAATATAAAGAGTACTTATTTATTTAAGAAGCCCACTAACTGTGTGCAGACCTTCCACAAACCTTCCAGCCTTAGACCACGTTGCTCCAAGCTATCAGCAGTGGGTCACCCCTAAGCTGGGACTAAAATCCACCCACGGTAAAGGGAATCCTAGGCTAGGCTGAGGTTACAAAGTCTCCAGGAAGGATTTTGTCTCTAGGATTCCACTCAGGTCCACAACTTATAGTCCCTCATTCCCCACATGCATGTCAGACCCCACAGAGTGTGCCCCTTCTCTGCTTGACACTCCTTTGGTTGTCCCACTCCCCTTCCAAGGCTTCAACAACATGTCAGACATGAAGTCCCATAGAACTACAACTGTCATGAGGCTCCCTCTAGGAAAATCACTTCCCCAACAACCTCTCTCACCTAGAGAGACTTTCTCATAGGCCTAACAACCTACTTCTTCAGTCCATATCTCAGTCCAATCCAGTCAAGGTAATAACAACAACAAAATCAGGTATGGGATCTGGTAATGAAAACAAGCCACACCAGTCCAAAGAAAACTGTGGGAAACAAAAACAAAATGGCTAGTGTGTGATATGGCTGAGGCACTATGAAGACATGCTATGATTCACAAGAAAAGTACGAGTTAGCTTCATGGGGTTTGCAGTTTTCATAGCTTGCAGAGGCAAATGATGGAGGAAGTTGTTGGTTGCGTGGATGCTCAATGTCTGAGTGCATGAGTGAATGGGGAGCATGGACAGAATGGTAGAGAAAACCCCCACAACGAAATGATTTCCCCACATAAAACTGCATGTCCCAAATCGGACACATGTCTTCATGAAGTTGCATGAGCTCCACTTATCATTTGTTCCCCTTCCCACAAGAACTTAGGATAACTTCAGTTATTTCTCAAACCTTAGTCTTTTAGGAAATATATTATAATATTCCCTCAAAGATAATCCTACAAGCTTAGCCCTTTTTCCTAGCCTCTTAGCCCCTTCCCTTTCCCTTCCCAGTGGAGCTTAGTCCCCCATAACTCTTTCTCCGTGGTCGGTCTACACACAATGATGTATTTATATCAATGATATGGGTATTTACATATACAAAAATAGGCTCATTGGCCTTAACATCTAGGCTCTCTAGCCTAATATTCACATAAGCCTCTGCGCTTATAAACACTTGGCTCACTAGCCTATAAACGTAATTACAATTTATAAGGGGCTCAACCATGGGGTATTACAATCCCCTCCCCTTATTTATGCACTGTCCTCAGTGCATCATGTTTACCTATTACAACAATATTTTCAAAAATCTTCAAAAAGATGCGGGTATTCTGCCCGCATGGCCTCTTCGTGCTCCCACGTTGCATCCTCAAGACTGTACCAAGTCCATTGGACCTTTACAAGCTCGATGGCTCGATTTTGGAGCTGCTTGATTTTCTAGTCCATAATGCATACCAGATGCACTTGAAAAGTGCCTTCTTGATCCACTTGAATCAGATTCCAATCAATAACATTATTAGTATCGGGTATATATTTCTTAAGCAATGATACATGGAATACATTATGAATGGTCATAGATGTAGGTAATGCGAGCATATAAGCTACTAGACAAATCCTTTCTAGTATTTCAAATGGCCCACAATATCGAGCTGCCAATTTGGAACAGTTTCCCAACTTTAGGGAACTTCTATTGGCCTTCACTTTTAGAAACACATGATCACCAATACATAATCCTTTGTGAATTATGCCCTTATCAGCATAGCTTTTCTTCCTGTCTTGAGAACCCTTTAATTTTTTCTTTATCTTTGACATCTTCTCTTCCATTTCCCGGAGCAACTCTGGCCCAATCACTGCTCTATCAGTTGGGTTGTCCCATCTTATTAGTGTGTTGCACTTTCTTCCATAAAGTACCTCAAATGGGCTCATCTTTAGAAATGTTTGGTGCCCATTATTGTAAGAAAATTCTACGCAGTGTAGATAGTCTTCCCATTTAGATGGTTTGTCCATAATGTACATTCTTATCATATCCTCTATTACTTGTTTCACCTTTTTTGTTTTCCCATCAGACTCGTGATGATAAGTTGTGATGAAGTTCAGATTTGTTACGAACCCTTTGAATAATCCCTTCCAAAAATTTGAGTTGAAATTTGTGTCTCTGTCAGACAAAATTGTATTGGGTATTCCATACAAGTGTGTTACTTCCCTCATATAAATATCGGCAACATTGGTTGCCTTGTGAGTAATCTTCATTGGAATGAAATGGGCAGCTTTAGTAAGCTTGTCCACCACCACCATGATATAATCGTGTTGTTTTCTTGTTCTGGGCAATTTGGTGATGAAATCCACTGACACCACTTCCCACTTCCACTCAAGAATGGGAAATGGCTACAACAACCCAACTAGGTGTCTATGCTCAGCCTTGACCTTTTGACACTCCATACATTTAGCAATGTACTCAACAATTTCCCTCTTCATGTCTGGCCAATAGTATTGGCTCTTGACAACTGCAATGGTTTTCTAATATCCTGGGTGTCCAACATAAGGTACATTATGCATTTATTTCAATATCATACTCAATTCATGATAATTGGGTACATAAATTATGTTCCTGTACAAGATAATTTCATTATTTCCCAATTTATAATCTTTAACCTTCTGTTGCATTTTACCTTGATGTAATTTTGTTACTAACTCCATGTACTGAAAATATGCTTTTGCAGCCTCAGAAATTCTTCCTTTAAGATAAGTTTGATACATGCTAATGGTTGTAGCATGCAGTTCATGCACTCTCATGATTAGTGCATCAACCACTTTGTTCTATTTTCCTTTGATGTGCTTGATATCAAAGCCATATTCACAGAGAAACTCTAACCATCTACTTTGTTTAGCATTTAGAGTTGGATGATCAAATAGATATTTCAGACCATTATGGTATGTCCTCAGCTCAAACCTTTTTCCCATGAGTTAGTTCCTCCACTTCTTCAAGGCATGTACTATGGCTTCCAAATCCAAATCATGAGTGTCATAGAACCTTTCATGCTCTTTCAATTTTATGGATTCAAAACATACAACAAACCCATTCTGACTGAGGACTCCACCAAGTCCTTCTTTGCATGCATCTGTGCAAACCATGAAATATTCATTCGGATAAAAAATCCTCAAAATTGGATCACTGGTTAACAACTGCTTCGATTGTTGGAACATCCTTTCACATTTTGTTATCCATTGAAACTTCACCCACTTCCTTTGCAAGGAATTTATCGGGTGGGAAGTCCTTGAAAACCATGCAATGAATCTTCTGTAGTATCCAGCTAGACCCATGAAGGATATGGCTTATGTCACATTCTTAGGTGTTGTCCACCCTTTAGTAGCTTCAATCTTTTCAGAGTCCACTACAATCCCTTCTTTGGATATGATAT
The DNA here is from genome assembly GCA_009831015.1 of Picea engelmannii. Taxonomy (NCBI): domain Eukaryota; kingdom Viridiplantae; phylum Streptophyta; class Pinopsida; order Pinales; family Pinaceae; genus Picea; species Picea engelmannii. The sequence continues at coordinate 263,214 of ML792985.1, read as the reverse complement.
TCCCTAAATAGTGAATTTGGTTCTGATAAAATGAGCACTTGCTCAATTTGACATGCAATTGATGCTCTATTAACACTTGTAACACCATCCTCAAGTGATGATCATGCTCTTATTTTGACTTGGAATATACAAGGATTTCATCTAAAAATACAATGACAAACTTGTCTAAGTATTCCCGGAAAATACCATTCATTAAGCACATGAAAACAACTAGTGCATTTGATAACCCAAATGGCACCACTATGAATTCGTAATGACCATACCTTGTCCTAAAGGCAGTCTTGTTGAAGTATTCATCTATGATCCTTACTTGATGGTATATTGACATGAGATCAATCTTTGAGAATATCCTTGCATCCTTTAACTGATCAAAGAGATCATTAACCCTTAGAAAAGGATAATTGTTCTTTATAGTTACTTTGTTCAATTATCTGAAGTCAATGCAAAATCTCAATGTCCCATATTTCTTCTTCACAAATAAGATGGGGGCACCCCAAGGTGACACACTTGGGCGTATATACCCCTTCTTCAGAAGCTCTTCAAGGTGCATTTGCAGTTCCTTCAGCTCTAGTGTAATCGTCTTGTAGGGAGTCTTGGATACTAGCGCTGCTCCAGGCATTAAGTTTATATAGAAATCAATATCTCTCTTTTGGAGTAGTCCTGGTATCTCCTTGAACACATCCTCAAAATATTTTAGGACTGCATGATCCTCAAGATTTTGCACCTTATCCTTAGATGTTTCCTCCATATGAGCTGCAAATATTTGGCAACCCTTCCTGTAGCACTTCTTCAGCTGCATTGCTAAGATATCTCGGACAGTAACTGCCCTGAAAATTCCTTGGATTGTTCTTGGGTTCCCTTCCTCATTTAGGAAAGTAATTAGACAATCATACGAACCCAAGGGTAGGATGTTCAAATTTGCCTTTGTACTTAGCCCATTCATGTCCATTGGACATGATTTAACTAGCTCAATAACTTTTCTCTTGGCTCCTGTAGCCAGCTGCACCAACCAAGATTTCCCATGCTTGCTTCTTGGAAATTAAAATCTTTCCACTACCTTAGGATCTATATAGCTATGACTAGCTCCTAAATATATTAAAATAGTAAAGGCATGGTTATTGATCATACCTTCTACTTCAATCATGTGTGATTGAAACTCTGTTTGCTTGTTGTCCAGGGATGCATAGATCCTTGGAACACTTATGCCCATGTCCTCCACTATTTTTGCTTGTTGTACATTATGGAAAACTCTCACTTTATATTTTCTATGAGGACAGTCTATGTACAAATGATCTCCTTTACAACCCCAACATTGAATAGGTGTCTTCTTTGGCCTTTGCCCACCTGTCTCAATCATTCCGGGCTCTCTAGGGGTTTGTTGTCCCTAAGAAATGTTTATGAAGAATGGTGGCTTATTCCCCTTCTTCCTTTGTTCCATATTGAACTTCTTGTCTTTACAATCTCTTTGGAAACTAGGCTTTCCCTTATGTTCATCATATAAGCACTTGGCTATCTGTATTGTTTCTTCCAAAGTTTTGGGATCATCATATTGAATTTTATCACTGATGAAAGATGGAAGCCCACTCAAATATCTCTGGATCTTAATTGTCTCATCCTTGATGAAGGAGACATACTTCAACAGTTCTAAAAATATCCTTTCATACTCATCAATGGCCATGCTGCCCAATTTGAGTTCAAATAACTCTTGTCATAATATCTCTTGGTCAAGTATTTCTTTTCAAAATACTTCTTGAATTCCTTCCAAGTCACATTCTTCTCTTTAATGTGTTGCACCTGCACAAGATGGTCCCACCACATGGATGCATTTAATTTCAGCTGATAAATAGAAATTCTTCCTTCCACATGAGAAGAATACTTATGCAATTGGAAATATTTTCTCATGCCCAACAACCATGTTTGGGCATCTTCATCTTTCTTGTGATCTCCATCAAAAGTAGGAGGTTTGATCTTGTTCATTTCTTCTTTCAGTTCATCCACCCCAGACCTCTTATGCTTCCTGGAAGGGGATGGACTTTAGCTACTATGTTCCCTCCTTTTAGATTATCTTTGAGAGTGATGGTTATGTTTGCGATCACTCATGGATCTTCCTTTTTCCTCAGGGGTCCTGTGGCTTCCTGATTTGTTGGAGCCACTCTTATTATCCAACTTATTTTCAATTATTTCCAAGCTCTGTATTAACTTCATGTTGTTCCTTGGCCTTCATAATCCTTTCATTATCATCCTTGTGACTCTGGACATCTGTCTGCAATTTTCTGATGGTCTCAAGCATATTTATGTCTTCATCCTTTCCTTCTCCATGTCCATTGGCGTTTGTTCCTTCAACTCCCAAATGGACATCCATTCCTCTAATATCATATTCCTGATTGTAAGCCTCTTGTGAATCCTCAATCTCTCTATACTCTATGATGATTTTGTTTTTCTTGACAACTGTTAACTTTGAAAAAATGTGTATCCAACAGAACTTTGTCAGTCTAACTGTCTCAACAATTTCATGAAAAATTGAACCATTCTAGTTCAATAATATATATAAGACTTTTTGTTGTTGATTTCCTAAGAGTTGGATTGTTCGGATCCAATTTCCAGGTGAACAGTTATATTCTACTATTCAATACCTTTCTAACACCTGCTTTCATGCTCAAATCTGAGTCTTGGGCAATGAGTTATGGCTATCTAAAAATTTCCTTTCTTGTGAAGTTGATATTTACACATGTGATATTCTTTTGGAGCTGAATTTTGTTCTCAGAATGATGTTGGATCCTCTCGTAAGGTACACAGGCCTTCTTTAAATATTTAGGTGAAGGTCTGTACAATTCGGGACCCCACATACTCCTTCTATAAGCCCCCTTTTGTTTTGAAAACAATTTATGGGCACTAGCCCTTTTTCTTTGGCCCCCAATCTCATGTGACCATGGGTTGTGACCAAGCACTAGGTTGATAAGAAATTATCTGGAGCTTCGATACTTCAAGGCTCTGGAACTTCGTAGGTTCTCTCAAATCCAAACTTCCAATCCCTCAGAGCACCAAACTGGAAAAATCACGAAGAACGGTGGATCAACGGTCCACGGCCTCCTAGCATCCAACGACTAAGATTCATTATGGGACTCCGGGAGTTTTCGAAGCATTGCTCCATAGATTCGTCGGAATGTCGGACCGCTGAACTTGCAAACAAAAAATCAATGGACCGCGCCTTCTCATTAACCAACGACTGCGATCAACTATGGGATTCCAGGCTTCATGGATTTCCAAATCACCTCTCTACAGATATTCCGTAGTGGAGAATTACCAGAGATCCTCTCCTTCCTCCACATATTATCTTTGAATCAATGGTCGATATTAACTCTGACCTTTGGGAGTTCTCGACTCAAAAAACTTGCAACTCAATTCCTCTGGAGTACCAAGTCTCCAGACCTTGGGATCTAGAACCATGTGTTCACTGTAATCAATGGTTGATATGGAATCTGACCTTCCATCCTTCGGGAGTCCTCAACCCCAACTACTTATGCCTTGAATCCTTCGTAGTGCCAAGTCTTTGGACTACGGGATCTACTGCCATGTTTCCTCTCCCTATCAACGGTGAGGATTTATTCCTCTCTTTAGAGCTTTAGGGGTTTCACCTTCATCACACTTCATTCCTTCCGAAAGATGAATTGGCGAAATGCCTGAGTCTTCATCAATAACTAAGCACCAAGGGGTGCTACGTGGCAGAAAATAAGGAATAAACACATGGCCCTATCTGACAAGTGAAACATGTCATATACTAACTGGCACAAATGGTCTTTGAAAAACATGGAACATGGTGACACGTGGAAAGAATCAAGTGTGTCTATGTCACCCTAGGTGACATCAGTAGGCCATTTCAGTCCAATGCTTCACGACTTCGGTACTTTGGGACTTCAAAACTTCAGGACTTCGGGACTTCGGGACTTCAAGAGACTTATCCACACTACACAACAAATCCCCTGAATGTTGAATTCCTAAATAGGATGATATACGGACATGTGTCCTCAAACAAGAATGGTCCATATTAACTCTGGAATTCGAAACTTCGGGAGATTTCCCTCCAGGTAGCTTGAGGACTCGCTTCTCCCAGAGTGTCGAACCTCCAAACTTTCGTGAGATGTACGATTCACATTTGCTAACACGTAGATCTGATGGCTAGGATATGATCTTCACCACTACTCCTCAACTCTTCATCTTTTCTTATATAACGGCTCCAATCTATCCTTGGCCAAATCCAACGGTCAAGCACTTCTCACAGTGATCTACGACATAGATCAACTCTGGAACTTCAGATCTCTAGGGATTTTCCCTCTTTTACGAAAAATAAATTCAAACAACCAGAGTGGCGAAGTTTGAAGGACTTTGATTCTTAACCACCATGCTCCTTTTTCCATATCTAACGGTTGTGAAGGGTTTTCCTTCTCCCAAACAAATCCTATGACTCAAATTTGAACTTTGTGGCCCAATACCATGGTTGTTGTGGTTTCCCTGTCTTCCACTCCTCCTAAGCTTTCAAATATTGTCCAAGTGTTCTCGCAGCTCCCTTTTGGCACTCTGTAACTTCAATTTACTCATACACGACCCATTTAGGTTCAATGTTGAAACCATGGGCTTTGATACCAATTTGCAGCATCCCTAGCCACCCAAGTTGGGCCATGCTACTACAAATCTTCTATGTTTGAGCTCTGATATAAATTTTTAGCATCCCCAACATAGCCAACATCTCAGGGCTAGGCCATGTAACCTTATAGAAAGACTCACTTTCATTTGCGGAAAAATATCATACTTATCACATTAAAATTAAACATCTACTTTCTATTAACATACACATAGTTATTCAGAAACATACATTAAATAAACACATGTTTAACATGCAACATGTAATTAAGAATATGTAAAGAGTAATTATATGTTTAATAAGGCCACCAACTACGTGCATACCTTCTAAGAACCTCCCATCCTTATACCACGCTGCTCCAAGCTATCAACAGTGGGTCACCCTCGAGCTGGGACTAAAATCCACCCAGGGTAAAGGGAATCTTAGGCTAGGCTGAGGTTAAAAAGTCTCTAGGAAGTATTTTGTCCCGAGGAGTCCACTCACATCCACAACTTATAGTCCCTCATTCCCCACATGCATGTCCAACTCGAGGGAGTGTGCCCCTTCTCTACTTGATAGTCCTTCAGCTTCCCCACTCCCCTTACAGGGCTTCAACAACATGTCGGACATGAAGTCTCAGAGCACTACAACTATCATGATGCTCCCTTTGGGAAAATCACTTTCCCAACAACCTATCTCACCTAGAGAGAGTTTCTCACAGGCCTGACAACCTTCTTCTTTAGTCCAACTCCCAGGCCAATCTAGTCAGGGTAATAACAACAACAAAATCGAGTATGGGCTCTGGTAATGGCAACAAGCCACACCGGTCCAGAGAAAAACATGGGAAGCAACAAAAAAAGGGATAGGGTGTGATATGGCTCAGGCATTGTGCATATATGCTATGCTTCACAGTAAAAGTACAGGTTAGCTTCACGGGGTTTGCAGTTTTCAAAGCTCGTGAAGGTAAATGATGGAGGAAGTGGGTGGTTGCGTGGATACTCAGTGTCTGAGTGCGTGAGTGAATGGGGAGCATGGCAAGAATGGAAGAATGAACCCCCACAGTGAACTGATTTCCCCACATAAAATTGCATGTCTCAAGTTAGACACCTTTCTTCATGAAGCTGCATGAGCTCCACTTATCATTTGTTCCCCTTCCCACTAGAACTTAGGATAACTTCAGTTATTTCCCAAACCTTGGTATTTTAGGAAATATATTATAATATTCCCTTAGAGATAATCCCACAAGATTATCCCGTTTTCCTATCCTTTTAGCCCCTTCCCTTTCCCTTCCCAGTGGAGCTTAGTCCCCCGTAACTCTTTCTTCGTGGTCAGTCTACATGCATCAATGTATTTATATTAATGATATGGGTATTTACATATACAAAAATAGACTCACTCGCCTTAGCATCTAGGTTCTCTGGCCTAATATTCACATAAGCCTCCCAGCTTATAAACACTTGGCTCACCAACCTATAAACATAATTACAATTCAGCAGGGGCTTGGCCTTGGGGTATTACACTTTCATTGTTATAACATGTTTAATCATGAAGTAGTGTGGTGTGGCGCAAACCAGTTTTGGTTGTGTGCATTTCCTCAATTTTTTCTACGTAGTCTAAATGTTAATTGCGCACTAATTTTCTTGAGGTATTAGACCTGACGTTGGAGAGTTTGTGTGATAGGTCCCAACTTAGGTGGTTGGGTATGTTACATTCTAGTATCAAAGCAATTGGTTTAACAATGGGCTTGTATGATACTTGGTTATGTGAAATAGACATGTGCATTAAGTATTGGTATTGTGCAATGCATAGTTTAGTTTGCGCGGAAAAATATTGGTGAGCGGTATAGACTTGTTATGAGCATGACATAATGATGTGTGGGTGTGCGCACTAGAAATTGGGATGTTAAAATAATTGAAGAAATTTGAAGAAAGGATTCTGACAAATTGGTGCAAAGTTTTCATGTAGTTTTTGCATGAAATCATCTAACAAATCTTAATTTCTTGCACATTTTGTAGAATTAACAGTGTTTAGAGTATGATAGAGTCAATGCATAAGGTTAAAAGCATGGAATATGTGCAAAGGACTTACGGTCTCGAAGATGAATTTGGGGATTTGTATGTCATTTTGGGTGTTGATGGTATAGAATCTAAGGACTAGCGCTTGAACTTGGTAGAAACCATAAAGGGATTGCAAAAATATGTCCAGAGCTATAAGGATGATAATGAAAGTATTATGAGAGCCAATGAGCAGTAAGATGAATTCAATGTCAAATTAATGCAGAGCTTGGAAAAAATAGAAAATAAAATGGATAATTAGGAAAAGATGAGTGGATCAAGAAGTCACAGGTCTCGTGATAAGAAAAGAAAAGAAGAAAGATGTGTTGATAAGAATTCTTTAAGGAAAGCATGCAGTAGTGTTGGGGTCTAGGTATGAATGATTTATTCACCCTTTTCCTACATTAATTTATCAATCCGGGTGCATATCCTTTCAAGGAAATGTGCAAGGTATATGCAGGGGCAAGAGTACAATTCGTTCTGGCCAAGGGTTCACGATTTAAGATTCAAAACATTACTGTCAACTGGATTAACTACAACTTTCGAAAGGCACTCATAAGAACCACACGCTGTAACAACAAGCATAAACCAAGAAATAACACTATAACAGCAAGCACAAACTGCTAAATAACATACTGTAACAGCAAGCATAAACTGCTAAATAACACACTGTAATAGCAAACATAAAACTGATAAATAACACACACAGGAAGACGCAACACCTGATCAGAAGAGTGGGCCCAACTCTCTGGTCAGGGTTGCGCTGGTTACAACGAAGATGAAGACAACAAAATAGGTAGTGCTTTATAAATCTGAAAAGGGTTATTACAATCTCAATGGGGACATCCCCAGTTACAGGAATAAACTGTCTTTTATACATTAAAAGGGAGAACAACCTCTTCCCCAAAAACATGGTAACCGTATCCCCAAAAATATGCATTAGTTGGAACGGCACCAGTACCAGATGGACAGGATCAGCGAAATGCCCAAGATGGTTCAGAGATCTGCGACTCTAGCTGCGCGGCCTCTTTATGGTTTGGTTGTTGCTGTGAAGGGCGGATCTGCTGCGGGATGAAGCCCTCGTCCTGTTCTCCAGAAGTTGTGGTCAAACGTTCATTTTAGTGTCGCGAAAAGGTAAAACTCCGCGACTTTTACTTCATTAATAAAATATTCCAATAGACAAGGTAGGGGTAATTACCTCATGGATTTAGCATAGTAAACATAGGTAAATAAGTGTAAAAAGGTCAAAAAGGTAATGGAAATGTAGCAGAAAGATAGCCCGATTTGGTGCCAAACATCTCCCCCCAACTAGCCTTATGCATGCCCTCATGCAGTTCGCCGCTTCTACAGGTCTGGATTTCGCTGACTGTTGGATTCCTGAAAATGGGCAAGATCATATTCTTTGGCCATCTATGTTCCTGGAACTTTAAAACCATCTGAGAGGTGGACGTATTCCCACCAATCTTTCGGGATGATATATGCTGGAGTGTAATCTTCTAATGGCAACCAAATAGTGGGAAACTGAAACTGGAGTCCCATCCATCAAATCCCGCTTGTTCGGACACATGCCACATATCTGGGCACTCTGGGGCGCACCCGTGCAAAATTTGGTGCCCCAAAAGGTTCCCTGTTCCGGTCAGCTGTAGGTGTCATGATCCACCTTTTTTGACAGCAATCAAGGGCTTCTTCATGAAATGTGACTATTTGCTTAACGCAAAGATCAAGGCACCAATTTTGTGTCCTCAGCATTCTGTCTCTATTCGCCTCAATTCCCAAAAAGGTGTTGTGTTTATTAAACATGGTGACTGACCTCTCAGGTTCTCCTCTTACCATAAACGAATTTGTAACCTATTTAGATTCAAATGTGTTAAAAGCCTTCTGCCAACTGATCTGGTTGAAAGTGCAAGAGGTGAGGGCTCTTAAATGGATGTCTCCCACATATGGGACCGGATTGAAGTCTCTGTCCAGGCGCAGCAGATATCCATGCAGGTAAAATTCACACATCAAATGTTGAGTTGGCACGTCATGGTGCCTCATTATTCGGAGGAATTGTACACCATTTTCTATCTTATAACTAATCTCATTTTTTATGCTCTCCATACAGAATAGAAGAAAACGTTCATGTAAGAATAAAGAATAACTAGAAGCAGGGGGGCGACATGCCATCACCTCTTGCGCCAAACTAAACATCTTCTCTTTATCCATTTTCAGTTATGCCACTTGCTTTTCCAGCTGCTCCATCTTGAGTTGTTGCTTCGCATGCCTTAATCTCATGATGTCTATACACTCCACATATTCAAAAATAGTTGTGGAGGCTCATTCCTGCGTTCTTCTGATCTCATTTTGATACTGAGTCACAGTGGATTTCCAAGTCTGCACTTCGACCATTAAGGCATGCTCACGGTCTTCAAACAATCACTCGACTAGGTCTGTTTCAGTAGTAGCAGAGGTTATGGCTACCTGGTCCGTCTGAGTTTCTATTTCTACTTCTATGGTCTTGGACTTTTTGGCTTTCTGCTTGTATTTCTTCATCCGCTTCTGCAATTTGTGTACCTGTTTCCTTAGTTTCTTGACCTCCATCTTAAGCCACGTTGTCTCCTTCAATTGCAACTGATGTTTTTGTTTGAATGGGAGTCTTACGACCTTCTCGCCTGGCTCTTCCATTGGCTCATTCATCGGGACCGCTTCGCTTGGTCCCTCCTCTTCGCCTACAACTAATTCCTCTTGTTGCGGGCTCACCGCGACCGGTGGTGTCCCTGCGAGATTCTCTCCTGCTAATGTATCTGTTTGAGTATCGTCCACCCCACACAGTTGTGGCTTTTGTGATAGAATTGGAGGAATGGTGAGATCTTCGTCTGTACGCCGAAGGGAACGAGTTCTCCTTTCTCCTTTTGGAATAAAGGAGAAAAAGGAGAACTGGCAGGGATCTTCAATATTTGGTCCCGAGGTGGACGCTGGTTCTTATGGTTCGGCGCCAACCTCATGCCCTAGTTCTCCCAGCACTTCTTCCATGGGCTCTATGGTCGGGGTGGTCACGACCTCTTCCTCATTGGCTATCCTCCTCCCTCGATTCCATGGTGACAGGAGGTCCTTGTGGAGTACCCTCAGTGGCAATATCGATCAATTCACCCGCTGCTATCTGTTGTGACACTGATTCTGTAGTTGTCATGCTATCAAATTGTTCTGCTAATTCCACAGGCGAGACTGGTTCTTGTGGGACAGCCTTGGTCGTGGTACTAGTGGGCCTTTCTGTGTCAACTTCTGCATCTTCCATTGATTCCATGTTTTCATCTTGCTCTTGGGGAGAAACCTCTTCTTCAAATGCTTCAGCTTCCATTTCCATCTCTTCCAGTTCCTCCTGGTCAACATAGTCATCTTCACTTGCATTTTCCTCCTCCGTGGCTTCTGGTTCATCTTCCTTAGCAGCCACAACGGCTGCTACTTCTTCCTCTGTGGAGTCTCGAAACAGTTCCCATGGGATCAAGATTTGTCTGATGGCATTCATTACTAATAGCTGAACCATCCCATGGTGGGTGATGGTCGCCAATAGCTGTCGCGACTCCTGAGCCGAATGTGCCATTAGGTGAAGGCTTCTCAATAAGAAATAAGGCACATTCAGTGAGAAACCCTCTACTTGGGGAAATCACAGGTGAGTTAGTATTCGAAGATGGTATTTGAATATGGTGGAGTATCTTCCTTCGCAAGTCATATATCTCATGATGAATTCTGCTACCTCCTTCCATGGATGCGGCAACAAATTTCGGTTATATCCTCGACCCTTTTGCACAATGCTTTCTCCTGCCTGTAAAAAGGCTTCGGAAAACTCTGGAAGGACATCCCTTCTTGAAAACCATCGCTGTTTGTTTTGAGGGAGTCCACTGACTTCTGCGATGGCTTCCTCTATCACAGGAATTTCAATTATGCGGACCCGAGAGCTTCCTTCTCTCAAGTTGAGTGCGAATTTCGTCGTGATTTCTTCGTTTGACCCTTTCAATATGTCAAAGTAAACATTCCATCCCACATTCTCAAAGACCTGCCATACTTCCTGATTGTTCCGAACTCTCGTTGTATCTTCAGGTTCATGCCACACAGATCGTCCACCCATTGCTGTAGAGGTGGAGTCGGCACGATGAATGCTGTTAGCTGGTAGGGGAAAATGACAGGGCTCCAAACCATTGGCAACTGAAATAATGTCATATCGCTTTTGGGGATGGTTGATGAAACAGTGCTGGTATGTTTGGAGATGATGACAGATTGTGGTGGTACTGTCAAAAATTTAATGCAGCATGTTGGGGAGGTGACCGATTATGACTCTGTACGTATGAGTACGCATTTAACATATCAAGTTATGATTATGGAATATCAAAATCATTAGATTTTGTTTGATGAAGATCGTGTGTCATAAAAAAATTTCATGGTATGTCGTCATTTGTTATGACGGTTCCCCCCCCCCAACTTAATTATGGCTGTCCACGACACGTTTTGATGTCTTTTTGGAATATTTTAATTATATCCATAAAAGTCAGCAGAGACGTACCTGGAGACCTACCTTATGGTGGAGTAGCAGCAAAAGGTCTGACGGAGTAACGACAACAGGGTGTAACGGCAGCAAGGAGTAACAGCAACAGCGAGTAGTAGCAACGACAGAATAACGACGATGGCAGAGTAGCGGCAGTTGCGGAGTAACAACACCAGCGAAGTAACAACAGTTGCGAAGTAACAGCACCGGCGGAGTAACGACAGTTGCGGAGTAACAGCACCGGCGGAGTAACGACAGTTGCGGAGTAACAACACTTCGTGAAGTAATCATTGCACACCAGTGGAGTAGCAACAACGTCTTTATAGTAGCACTGGTGGAGTAACAACACCGAGTGTTACATTTCTCCTGGTCATATTCGTTTCTTATCCCTGCAGTAATACAAACAAGTAAGAAATATTTTTATTTTTATTTATTTATTTATTTATTTTAAATTTTTTTAAGTCTGAGTGAGAGTGTCCTTCATTCCAACAATCATTAAATCAGATGAGTCAGAGAGGTGTTTGACAAAGGTGTTTCTAGAGGTTGGACGGTGGTATAGTTTTAGACGGTGTCCGTTTACTAAGAACGAGGTATGATTCTCATCTATTGTAATTAATCTAACCGTTCCATTGTCAAACACTGTGTCCACTTGGTATGGCCCCATCCATCGAGTGCAAAGTTGTTCTTTGAAATCCTTAAATTGAGAATCGTAAAGTAATGCCCAATCTCCCACATGAAACACCTTACTTTTGATAAATTTATCATGCCACTTCATTCTCTGTTGTTGAACAACAGTGGTCTTCTGGAAATATACAAACCGAATCTCGTCTAACTCATTCAGCTATTCCATTCGGTGTTTCTATGCTTCTGATGGGTCTAAGCCTACTTCTAGAGCTGTCCTGAGTGTACTGATCTCAAATTCCACTGGAAACAAGGGGACTTTCTCATAGACTAATTCAAATGGTGAAAACCCAGTTGTGTTTCGCCATGTTCTTCTGTACACCCATAAAGCTTCTGGAAGTTTCTGTGCCCAGTCCCGGCGATGACTTGCTATTGTCTTTGTTAAGATATTTTCCAATACCTTGTTTGTGCTTTCTACTTGCCCGTTTGCCTGGGGGTGATAGGGGGTTGTCACTCTATGTTTGACTCCATATTTCTGCATCATCTTTCCTATCATGCGAGATGTGAACTGTGATCCTCCATCCGACACAATTTCCCTTGGAGTACTGTATCAAGAAAAAAATTCTTCAAAAAGAAAGTCTGCCACTACTTGTTCTGTTGCTCTTGTGACCACTCTGGCTTCCACCCATTTAGTTACATAATCAGTGCAGACCAGGATGTAAGATTTTTGATGAGAAGGTGGGTTGAAGGGTCCAACAAAATCAATGACCCATTTCTCAAATGGTTCAAGGACTATCTGGGGCTGTAGAGGCATTTCACCTGCTTTCTCAGGTTGCCCCATCCGTTGGTAGCTATCACACCTTCGGACATAGTCTCGCGCATCACGAAAGATGGAGGGCCAGTAATATCCCATTTGCAGCACTTTGTGACCTGTTCTTTTATCTGCAAAATGTCCTCCACAGGGTCCATCATGTGCAGCCTTCAGTATCTCATAGATATTATCTTCTGCCACACAACGTCGAATCTGTTGGTCAGCCCCTGTATAAAAGAGATATCCTGCCATCCATGAATATCGGGTACTCTGGTGAATAATCTTCCTTTGCTCTTTATATGATAGATGTCGAGGCACCTTCCCTGAAGCAAGATAATTAGCAATATCTGCATACCACAGAGCGTTAGCAGATACTGCAAAAAGATGTTCATCTGGAAAATTATCTTCAATTGGTGTATCCTTACCCTCATGTTCTATCCTAGATAAGAAATTTGCAACCACATTGTCCTTCCCTGGTTTATCTACTATCATGATATCAAAATCCTGTAGTAGCAAGAGCCATCTTGTGATACGACCAGGGGTAGCTTCATGATCAATATGCACAAAGGTAGGATACCCGGTAATGTAGTGCTAGAATTTATTGATGGCGTCAATGACAGCAAGGAATTCTTTCTCAGTCACTGTGTAGTTTAATTCAACAGGAGCCAAATTCTTACTAACATAGTAAACTGTGTATGGTATTTTTTCCTCTTGCTATCCTAATACTGCACCAACCATTGTTTGGGAAGCATCCGTATGAATATGGAAAGGTAATGCCTAGTCTGGCCCTCTAAGGATTGGAGTGCTACAGACCAACTCCTTAACTCTCATAAAGGCTGCATCACAATCCTTTGTCCACACAAAATCTGAATCTTTTGTTAGCAATTGAAAAAGTGGATGTGCTACTTTAGCAAAATTTTCTATAAAAAGCCTATAATAGCCAGCACAACCAATAAAACTGTGTACCTGCATGGGCATTTTGGGTATCGGGAAATGCTGAATTACCTTTTTCTTTACTGGGTCCATCTGGATTCCTTCAGCTGAGAGAAAATGTCCCAAAACAATTCCTTCTTCCATCATCATATGACATTTTTCCATACTCAACGAGACACGCGCTTGTATACACCTTTCGAGAACTTTTTCTAAATTTTTCATCCCTTCAAGAAATGAATCCCCATATGGAGTAAAGTCATCCATGTAGATTTCAACACTGTCATCTATCAAATCAGAGAAGATTCCCAAAATTGCCCTCTGGAACGTTGCAGGAGCATTACACAGGCCAAAAGGAAGGACCCGGTATGAGAATGTTCCCCAGGGGCATGTGAAAGTGGTTTATCCTAATCTTCAGGAGCTATCTGGATCTAGTTATACCCACTAAACCCATCTAGAAAGGAAAAAAACTTTTTTCCAGCCAATGTGTCCAAAACTTGATCAATAAATGGCAAAGGAAAATGATCTTTCTGCGTTGCCTTATTTAATTCTCAATAATCCACGCATATTCGCCATTTACCATTTTTCTTAGGGACCATTACTAATGGGGAGAACCATTGGCTATCTGAGATGGGGTAAATAAAACCTACGTCTAGTAATTTCTGAAGTTCTTCTTTCACAAGATTTTTCAATGTGGGGTTCATCCTTCTCTGAGGTTGTCTCACAGGACGACAATCCTCCTTAATGTATATATGATGGGTGCATGAATTAGCAGGGATCCCCTTCATATATTTATAATCCCAGGCGAAGGCCTCTTTGTGTTTCCGAAGGACATCCACAAGTTGCTTCTTTTGAGGTTTTGACAGGGTTGGATTAATATTCAAGGTTTTTCTCGGTTCTAGTTCTACTGGGACACTTTCACTGGGTGCATCAACAGGTAGCTGCTCTGATCCTTCTGCTATTTCAATTGTTTCCTGAGTCTCACAGCTTAGGATAGATTCTAGGAATTGTTGATTTGTTTCAGAAACGGAGCAAGGATCATCCATAAAAGAGGTGATTACATCATCTTCCGATTCTATTTTCAACTGAAGGGCTTGTCCAATAGTGAGAACTGGCCTCAATTCCTCATTTTCTTTTTCGGACTCTTTCCTAGGTAAAATTTTCTTGCTTTCTGTTGGTTTTATGGATGGGTTTGGTTCTGCAGGTGGGTATAACACTAAGTTCTTAATGTTGTGCCCATTGGAAATAACCATGTGCCCTGATCGACACCCAATGTAAGCATCTGCAGTAGCCAGCCATGGTCTACCTAAGATCAGAGGATGACTGCCCACCAAATATTGCGTTTGTAAGACCAGGAAATCTACGGGATAGTGCCATGAATCTATTGAAATTGTTACATCTTCCAATTTTCCTACAGGTTTGACTGTGGATCGGTCTGCCAATTCCAATACTGTAGGTGTATGTTTCAAGTTACGAAGACCTAATGCATGCATGGTTTCAGTGGTGATGACGTTGACGGCAGCACCTAGGTCTACCAACACATTTGGAATCTGTACCTCATTAATTTGTACTGTCGGAATTGGGTTCCCCGGATCTCCATACTTTTCAGGCATTGACTTTCCCGTCATGAAATCTGATAATTTTCCCATAACATGAATGGTAAGGGGGTCTTTGGATTTCTTTGCAGATTTCTTTGAACAGTATTCCCTAAGAGTCTTTGCATATATTGGCACATCCTTCATAGCTTGAAACAAGGGAATTTTAACAAATAAATTTTGCAGTTCTCCTAATAAATCAAATTCAACTTGAGGGCTTGATTTACTCAAAGTTAGTCTCTCTGGGTAAGGTGGTTCAGATTGATGTTGTTTTACAGGAGATGCCCGATTTCTATCAGTTTGTTTTGGCTCTTTACTAATTGGTTCTGATTCCTTATCTTCACTGTCGAGTCGTTCAATGGTAACTGGAGGAGGTTGAGTATCAACTGTCCGCCCTGATCGTAGATTCATTTCATACAACTCTGCAGTGGAAATGCTATATGAAGGTAGGTTAAGAATGTCAGTTTGATGAACTCCCCTGCTATTAGGATTCAGATCAGGTTGGATTGGGAGCTGAGGATGGGCAGGTTGGTTACCCAGAGGCACATTAGAGGGCAGTTGGAGTTGCTGCCGTGGCATTGATTGAGGAAACTGCCCAGGAGGGGATCCTCGCCAGGTTGGAGCCCATGGGGAGCTTGAACTAGCTTGAGGGTTCCACTGCTGCCACGGTGGAAACTGGTAATGTGGCCACATGGAAGGATAGGGCATGGACTGAGGATTCATATTAGAATTATTGAAATACTGAGATGGATCTGAGTACATACCTTGATTTCCCATTGGTGGTTGAGGTTGCCATGGCTTTCTAGACCCCATGAGGTACAGTTGCTCCATGTCTTTCCCCGTTCCTTGAAATACTTCTTTCAGGCTTGGCAGGGAGGGGCATGAGCTTGTTACATGATTTAGCTCACAGATTGCACATTCCTCTATGGAGTTTAGTGGACATTCCCTCTCTGGATGCTTCTTTCTACACGTCGGACAAAATATTGCCATAGTTCTGTCCAATTCCAACTGCTTCTGCTTTACTTGCAGCGTATCCATCTGTGTTGACAGGGTGTTGAGGATATCCGTCCTCAGATTGTCTAGCAGGTTTCCGATTTATGCTTTCGTAACACCTTCGCCGGACCCTTTTACTGAGCGAATTCCTTGTCTGTTTCTTGCAAGTCCTCTTTAGCACTGAATGCATAACTCGCAGATACCTTCGAAAAATTCTTTAGAGATGTCTCCTTTTCCCACAATGTTCAATAGTTCCATTGAATCCTCACGGAAAGATTGGAGGAGGATAATTTTTAGAATTTCCTTATCCAGGTCAGAGTGACCCGACCTCTGTAAGGTGTACTTGAATCGTTCCACACAATCTTCCAAACTCTCGTCTTCTTTTTGTGCGAACTTGAAAAGTTCTTCCTTAATGTTCCAGGATTTACAGTAATCCTGGTATTTTTCCAGAAAAGCTGTCCGCATATCATCCCATGTGGAAATAGTGCTTCCTCCAAGGCCCATGAACCATCATAGAGCCGTCCCCTTTAATGTAGAAGGAATTTTTTTTAACTTTTGGGCTTCCGTCGTGTAGTCATACTCTCAGCAAACTATGTCAAATTCAAATAGAAATGTGTCGTGATCTTCTTAAACAAGCCCATGAAAGTTTGGTAGGGATGCTAATGGAATATGCTTAGTGGGTGCACCAATTCCCAGGTTTCCAATTGGAAACTCGATAGTGGAGGTTGTGGGAGCCATAAATATCTTCCAATAATCGCTGGATGTTTCACCAGACTCTGTAGATGGTGGCTGAGGCTTCCTTACCCCTTTGATCCAAGTTGCTTTAGCAGCACTTCCTCGGTCCCTTGGTGATGCAAATACTCCTTCGATCTCTTCTTCTGCGTTCTGATGACTTGATCCCTCTGCTACAACCTTCTCTCTCTTGTTGGAGTGGTCTGACTCTGTCGAGGCTCTTCTTGCGACCTCTTCTCCCTCTGCTGCCAGCATAAGATTTCCTTGTTCAAGTATGCCACTAGATGTTTCTTCAACTATTGGAGGGACCTGCTATGTTGTATCACCCCAAAATGCTGTAGACATCACTGGTTGATCTACTGATTGTCCCTCAGACTTCACTCTTCGTGCCCTTGGTCTCACGACTGCATGAGATAATGTTTCTGATTCATCCTTTTCTATAATCTACTGGATGAAGGTCTTTTTCCCAAATTTGGTCCTCCCTTCTTTGCGGCTTTCCCTCTTCCCTCGTTATTCGATTCTTTGTTCATACAAGTGAGGGTCTTGGCATGAACCTACAATGCTTTAGTCTTGAAGTAAGGTGTCAAAAGACCATTCCTTCCCCAAGACAAAAGATCTTATGAAAAAGAAAGGCAACTANAGGGCCCGGAGCAGGGCATCAAAGGACTCTTCCCTCCCCTGGACAAGAACAAAACACACCACAGAAAAGACCTGATGCTTTTCAAACCTGAAGCAGGGTGTCAAAAGACTCCTCCCTCCCAGGGTAAAAGCTAGGGTTTCAATAAAAACACAAGGGTTTGAAAGACATAAATCTTAACTCAGGATCTAGAGCAGGGCGTCAAAAGATTCCTCCCTCCCTAGGACAAGAGATTGACAAAAAGAAAAAAAAAGAAAAAATAAAAACAAGCAAAAAGATCACCTACGCTCAGGACCTGAAGCAGAGTGAGGAAACTCGTTCTCTCCCCAGGACGAGAGATTGACCCTCTGGTTGGTCCGGATCGTTGTCTTGCACCTTGTCAGCCTCCCTGGCAATGACACTAAAATGTTGGGATCCAGGTATGAATGATTTATTCACCCTTTTCCTACATTAATTTATCAATCCGGGTGTGTATCCTTTCAAGGCAACGCGCAAGGTATATGCAGGGGCAAGAGTACAATTCGTTCTGGCCAAGGGTTCACGATTTAAGATTCAAAACATTACTGTCAACTGGATTAACTACAACTTCCAAAAGGCACTCATAAGAACCGCACGCTGTAACAGCAAGCATAAACCAAGAAATAACACTGTAACACCAAGCATAAACTGCTAAATAACATATTGTAACAACAAGCATAAACTGCTAAATAACACACTGTAACAGTAAGCATAAAACTGATAAATAACACACACAGGAAGACGCAACACCTGATCAGAAGAGCGGGCCCAGCTCTCTGATCAGGGCTATGCTGGTTACAGCGAAGATGAAGACAGGAAAATAGGTAGTGCTTTATAAATCTGAAAAAGGTTATTACAATCTCAATGGGGACATCCCCAGTTACAGGAATAAACTGTCTTTTATACATTAAAAGGGAGAACAACCTCTTCCCCAAAAACATGGTAACCGTATCCCCAAAAATATGCATTAGTTGGAATGGCACCAATACCAGATGGACAGGATCAACAAAATGCCCAAGATGGTTCAAGGATTTGTGACTCCAGCTGCGCGACCTCTATATGGTTTGGTTGTTGCTATGAAGGGCGGATCTACTACGAGATGAAGCTCTGGTCCTGTTCTCTAGAAGTTGTGGTCAAACATTCGTTTTAGTGCTGCAAATAAGTAAAACTCCGCGAATTTTACTTCATTAATAAAATATTCCAATAGACAAGGTAGGGGTAATTACCTCACGGATTTAGCATAGTAAACATAGGTAAATAAGTGTAAAAAGGTCAAAAAGGTAATGGAAATGTAGCAGAAAGATAGCTTGATTTGGTGCCCAACAAGTAGCTCAAGTCCATCTCTTGTCAGAAATCATAAGAGAAGGACTGGGGTGGACGAGCTACAGGGAGAAATAAAAATGATCAAACCTCCTACCTTTGATGGTGAGCACAATAAGGATGAGGATGCAGAGACCTAATTGTTGGGTATGAGGAAGTACTTCCAGTTGCATAATTATTCTGCACAAGCAGAAGGAATAATTGCAATTTATCAGCTCAAGGGGAAATCATCAATGTGGTGGGATCAATATGTACAAGTGAAACATATTGATGAGAAGAAGGTTACTTGGAGGGAATTCAAGCGATATTTTGAAAACAAATATTTAACCAAGTGATACTATGATAGGAAAATGAAAGAGTTATTTGAACTCAAGCTTGGGAGCATGACGATAGACGAGTACAAAAGAAGATTTTTGGAGCTGTTGAAATATGTGCCTTTTATCAAGGATGAACAAATGAACATTCAAAGGTACCTGAGTGGAATGCCATCATTTATTAGTGACAAGATACAATATGATGATCCCAAAACATTGGAAGAAACTATAAGGAGAGTTGAATGTCTCTATGATCAACAAAGGGGAAGATCAACTTTCCAAAAGGATTGGTAAGACAACATGAAAATTAAGGTAGAACAAAGGAAGAAGGGGACTAAGCCACCGTTTTTCAGAAATACTACACAAGGAAAACCAATTTCCAAGGAACCCAAAATGACTGAGGCATTGGAAACTAGGCCAAGGCTACAACCAATGAAGTGTTGGGATTGCGACATAAATCATATGTTTAGATATTTCCCTCAAAGAGGTGAAAAAGTGAGGACTACACACAGTGTACGGAAAGATGCAAAAATTGAAGACATAGGTAGAAGTGTACCTAGAATTTATGCAGCCCTGGACAACAAGAAATATGAGTTTCAGTCGCACATAATTGAGGTGGAAGGTAAGATTAATGACCAACCCATTGTTATTTTAATTGACTTGAGAGGTATTCATAGTTATCTAGATACTAAAATGGTGGAAAGATTCCAATTGTTGAGAAACAAGCTTGGAAAAACATGGTTGGTGCAGTTAGCTACAATGGAAAAAAGGAAATTCAATGAGATAGTCCAGACATGTCCAGTGGAGATGAATGGACTGCGCACAAAATCCGATTTGAATATCATACCTTTGGGTTCATATGATTTCCTCATTGGTATGGATTGGTTGGATGAGCATCATGTTGTCATGTACTATTGCAATAAGGCATTCACTTGTTTGGATGAGGAAGGAAACTTAAGATCAGTTCAAGGCATTCCAAGAGTTGTGACTATCAGAGAAATTTCAACGTTGTAACTAAATAAACACTATAGGAAAGGATGTCAAGTATTTGCAGTGCACATGGAGGAGGCACCTATGGATAAAGTGCCAAGTGTTGAATATTGCGCGGTACTAAAGGAATTTGAGGATCTTTTTAAAGAGATATTGGGGTTTCCACCGAAAAGAGATATCGACTTCTCTATAAATATGATGCCAGGAGAAACTCCTGTATCCAAGACTCCTTATAGGATGAGTACGCCAGAGTTGAAGGAGTTATAAATGCAACTTCAAGAGATTTTGAAGAAGGGGTATATACGCCCAAGTGTGTCATCTTTGGGTGCTCCAGTTTTGTTCGTGAAGAAGAAGGATTGTACGTTGAGAATTTTTATCGATTTCAAATAGTTGAATAAGATACTAGTGAAGAACAAGTATCCTTTTCCAAGGACAGATGACCTTTTTGACCAACTAAGGGGTGCAAGGATATTTTCCAAGATTGATCACAGATCTAGATATCACCAAGTGAGAATAAAAGAGGAATACATCAACAAGACCTCCTTCAGAACAAGGTATGGTCATTACAAGTTTATATTGGTGCCATTTGGGTTGTCGAATGCACCAGTTGTCTTCATGTATTTAATGAATGGAGTTTTTAGAAGTTATTTTGATAAGTTTGTCATTATATTTTTGGATGACATACTTATTTATTCAAAGTCTGAAGAAGAGCACGAGCGACACTTGAGGATGGTGTTTCAAGTATTGAGGGAGGATAAGCTTTATGAAAATTTGAGCAAGTTTTCATTTTATCAAAGGGAGATTCATTACTTGGGTCATATCATTTCAGAACAAGGAATAATTGTGGACCCATCGAAGATGAAATTCATTGAGGAATGGCCAACACCAAGAAATGTCACAGAAGTGAGATCTTTTATGGGACTAGAAGGATACTATAGAAGGTTTATTGAAGGATTCTCAAAGATTGTGCATCCATTCACATCCTGATAGAACAAAGGTTCACGATTTGAGTGGACTCTGTATTGTGCAAGGAGTTTTCAACAATTGAAGAGTTTGTTGACAAGTGCACCAATTTTGATAATTGTTGATCCTAATGCAAACTTTATTGTATACATGGATGCATGCAAGGAAGGACTCAATGGAGTCTTGAGTTAGAAGGGACATGTGGTATGCTACGAATCAAGGAATTTGAAAGAACATGAAAGGATTCATGTTGCTCATGATTTAGAATTGCAAGCTATAGTACATGCCTTGATGATGTGTTGGAATTATATCATGGGTAAAATATTTGAGCTGAGAACAGACCATTGTGGTCTGAAATATTTGTTTGGATTAATAGTTAACTAAGTTAATGCCTTGTTGTTATATTTGTGTGCTTAATTACTTCACATTTAGTAAGTGGATTTTGTAAAGTTAATATTTAGTAAGTGGATCATGTAAAGTTAATAGACAATGTACAATCAATGGATTAGCTAGCCATCTAATTTTCAAAAATAAAATAAAATAAAAAATTAATATTTAGTAATTGGATCATGTAAATTTAATGGACAATGGAAAATCAATGGATTAGCTAGCCATCTCATTTTAAAAAATAAAATAAAATAATTTCTATTTTTTTAAGATAATTATATATTAAATACCATAAATTTACATAAATATATTAAATTTCAATAAATAGATTTGCTATAACAATGTGCTTAGTTACTTCACATTTAGTAAGTGGATCGTATAAAGTTAATGGACAATGGACAATCAATGGATTAGCTAGACATCTCATTTTCAAAAATAAAATAAAATGATTTCTATTTATTAATTTTTTTTTTAAATAATTATATATTAAATACCATAAATTTACATATAAAAATTCAATAATTAGATATGCTATAACAATTCAATTCAATAAGGTTATAATTTGCTAGGTCCTGATCAAGATTTGTTTAATTTCATTGTTGTTTTATCAAAACGTTTGGCCTAAATGACAGTGAGTTCAATCTGCACTAGCTACGATAAGTGAATGGAATCTAGTGGATATTATGGACAAAGAGGCATTATTGCATGCCTTATGCACACCCTCTGCAAACCTCTCCGGATTGAATTCGTTGGCATCTTCTCCCCATAATTCCTTGCTATGATGGATGGCGAGCATGGGGATCCACACAGACATGCCCTTCGGCAACTCCAGATCGTCGACCTTCATGTTCTCAAATGCATGTCTTCGCAACAGCGATGTCTGTGTGTACAGTCTCAATGAATCCTTCAGTACCATTTCCAAATGCATTCATGCAATAATTGAAACCATTAAGCCTAGGACACACATTCTAAGCAAAATTGCATTCACAAAATTAACATAATGCTATAATGTTGTGTTAATTTCAATTCTGATCCCAAATTGGAATAAGTACCACCAGGATTTTGAAACCTCTTTGTGCATAATAGATCCAGATTAGACAAGGCCCTGTTGTCCTATGCATGGATAGATGTTGTTTCCATGGTTGTCCACTTGTATTGTATTCAAGACTAGCCTCTTTGAGCATCATAAATAACTTTGATTAGGTTTCCTTTTCCACTTGCAATCTCGATTAGGCTTTCATTTCCACTTGCAACTAGTAGGGTCATTTCAACAAGGCTTTGTTGTCATATGCACGCCTCTTGTTATTTCTAGGGTTGTCTGCTTGTCATGTAGTCAAAACTAGCCTTTTGAGCTCCTTGTTCTTATATTGATATTATAGGAATCTAGTATACTACTTGTTCACATAGTCTTCAGGTACGGGTGGTTGCACCTTCATTTACCAAAACTTTGTCGAAATAGATTTTATAATATTTTTGCAGCTGTGTCTCCTTACATTACTTTGCAAAAATTGAATGTTTCAAAATAGGTTTTAAATTGTCTTGTAGTCAAAACTAGCCTCTTTGAACTACTTGTTCCAATATTGATCCTATAGGAATCCATTATACTGCTTGTTCACATTGTCTCTAGAATCGTTGCACCTTTATTTACCAGAACTTTTTCAAACTAGATTTTTAATATTTTGCAGATGCGTTTCCTTGCATTGCTCTGAAAAAATTGAATGTTTCAGAATAGATTTTAAGCATATTTTGTAGATGTAAGTTCTTGGTATACAAATGTAAGTTAAGGAAAAAATTGAATGTTTCAGAATAGATTTTAAGCATATTTTGTAGATGTCTCTACTAGCTATACAAATGTAAGTTAAGGCGAGTAGATAAAAAAAATTAGGTACCTCTTACCTGCTAATGGTCGTTTATTGATTATTAATTATGAGAAGAATCAAAGGGGATTTGCACAACAGTCTGTGAATGCATACACCTAAGGCGGTGCCAGAATTAGTTTACCCAGATAAAATGTCAATTAACTTGTACCTATGACGAATATTTTTTTTCCACAAAAATGAGAATGTTGAATGTTTCCTTTAATGCTTACAAAATAAGAAAGCAAAGCTATTGTTGTAAAATAGATTTAAAAGAAACTTCATAGTGTATGTTTGAAAATCATTGAGATGTCACCGGTATTCAGAAATGTTTTACTACTTTTTCCTACCGCGTAGTAGGTGTGTTTGAAAATCATTGTGATGCCATCTGTATTCATAAATGTTTTCAGACTTCTTTTCTCTACAGCGTAGGAGGTGTGATTGATTGTCTGATTTGACTGGTTTCTTTCATTAATTTGTGTATGAAATGTTTCAGGTTTCTTTCTCTAATTTTTGTATGAAATGTTTGAGAAATCTACTCCTTAAATTTTGAAGTTAGAATCAAATTTAAAATTAAACAAAATAATAGTAAATTTAGAGAAAATTTTAAAATTAGACAAAATAATAGTAAATTTCATAAAAAGATTTCAAGCAATGTTCTGTCAAATGTGTCAACTTTAAATTTTTCATTTTCTCATAGAAATAGCAATGTATGTAAAGACAAGCAAAGCAGACCTAATCCAAGACTCGGAATTTTGAATATAATTCTACTGTCAAATTTTAAATATACACACAATAATAGTAAATGTGAAGAATAATGACCAAAATGTGGCAACTTTAAATTTTTCATTTTCTCATAGAAATAGCAATGTATGTAAAGACAAGCAAAGCAGACCTAATCCAAAACTCAGAATTTTGAATATAATTCTACTGTCAAATTTTAAATATACACACAATAATAGTAAATGTGAAGAATAATGACCAAAACATACCCAGTCTTTCTCCAGTTCCTATAAAGATTTCTAGCAATAAATTTTCCTTAGAAATAGAAACTTAAAAACAAGCAAAGCGGACCTAATGAAACACTGGTAATTTAAAATAGAAAAAACGTTCAAGAAAGCAATGAAAAGCTTTTATGTAAAATCATATTATAAATTACCGAGCATCAAGAAAACATAATTAATAAACTCCAAAACTTACTCATCCTTTCTCGGATAGTTTTAAAGACGAGTTCAAATTGAAAGACAAAGATGAGAAATCTTCTTAACATGCACATCAGTTCATTTTTCATGAAAATATGTTCTATAGTGATTTAAATTGTGTGAAATAAATCGACCTATATTCAACCTCATTAAATGAAAAATCTGGATACATCTCATCACACAATGATCGATTCAATCTCAGACATGGTAAGTGAATTAAATTAAATCGCTCATCATATCAAACAATAACATTGTGGGTGAATCAATGCATTAAATACACTTTAAATGCCAGATAAAGCAGGTGGTTAGAATTCCTCAGCTAGTATGACGCTAGTATGACCTATATTCAACCTCATTAAATGAAAAATCTGGATACATCTCATCACACAATGATCGATTCAATCTCAAACATGGTAAGTGAATTAAATTAAATCGCTCATCATATCAAACAATAACATTGTGGGTGAATCAATGCATTAAATACACTTTTTAAATGCCAGATAAAGCAGGTGGTTAGAATTCCTCAGCTAGTATGACGCTAGTATGACCTATATTCAACCTCATTAAATGAAAAATCTGGATACATCTCATCACACAATGATCGATTCAATCTCAGACATGGTAAGTGAATTAAATTAAATCGCTCATCATATCAAACAATAACATTGTGGGTGAATCAATGCATTAAATACACTTTTTAAATGCTAGATAAAGCAGGTGGTTAGAATTCCTCAGCTAGTATGACGCTAGTATGACTTTGACATAAATAATATCAAGGGAAAAGGGAACCAAGTCGCTGACACACACAACAAGCGGGTGCATGAGATGCATGCTACAACCATTAACATGTATCAGACAGATTTGTACGACAAAATTTTAGAAGTTGCCAAATCAAATCTACGCTATGTGGACATAAAGGAGAACTTACAACAAGGTATGTCGCAAACAAAAAATTGAAGGTTATGAGTTGAGAGAGGATGGGATCCTCATGTATAGATGCAGAGTCTATGTGCCAAATGACCAAGAGTTGAAAAGCTTGATATTGTTAGAGATGCATACGGTTCCTTATGTTGTACATCCAGGTTACCAGAAGACAATTGTCGCAGTCAAGAAGCAATACTTTTGGCTATGTATGAAAAAGGTTGTTGATTTTGTTGTTATATGTCTCGAATGTCAGAAGGTTAAGGCTGAGCACAAACATTGAGCTAGATTACTAAAATCTTTGCCCATTCTTGAGTGGAAATGGGAATCTATAACAGTGGATTTTATAACTAAGTTACCTAGGACTACAAAGCAACATGATTCTATTATGGTGGTGGTGGACAAGCTTACTAAAGCTTCCAATTTTGTTCCAGTGAAATCAACACACAAGGCAACCAACATTGTTGATATATACATGCGAGAAATTGCCAAATTGCATAGTATGCCTAAGGTAATTGCATTTGACAGAGATCCCAAGTTCACCTCAAACTTTTGGAAGGGATTATTTAAAGTAATTGGGACAAGTCTAAACTTTAGCACAACATATCACCCTGAGACAAATGGACAAATAGAGAGGGTAACTCAAGTAATAGAAGATATGATAAGGATGTATGTGATGGATAATCCATAAAAATGGGAAGACTACTTACATTTGGTAGAGTTTGATTACAACAATGGATATCAAACATCTTTGAAAATGAGTCCATTTGAAGCATTGTATGGTAGAAAGTGCAGTGCACTAGTGAGTTGGGATAACCCAACAGACCATGCAGTAGTTGGGCCATATTTTCTCTGTGAAATGAAGGAGCAGATGGTAAGAATAAGGCAGAATTTAAAGGTTTCCCAAGATAGGGAGAAAAGTTGTGGAGACAAATGAAAAAACCACAAATATTTTAAGGTGGGTGATCACGTGTTTTTGAAAGTGAAGGCCAAGAATAGTTCCCTGAAGTTAGGAAAGTGTTCTAAGTTAGCAACGCACTATTGTGGTCCATTTGAAATCCTGGAGAGGATTGGTCATGTAGCTTATATGCTTGCATTATTTGCATCCTTTTGTATTCATAATGTTTTCCACATGTCATTGCTTAAAAAGTATGTACCTGATGCTAATCATGTCATTGATTGGAGTGTGATTCAGGTGGAGCCAAAAGGTGATTTATGAGTGTGATTGGTTTGCATATTGTATTGGAAAGTCAAGAAGCTCCGTAATCGATTCATGAAGTTGGTAAAGGTCCAATGGACGTGGTACGCTCCTAAGGATGTAACTTCGGAGCACAAGGATGCTATGCAAGCAGAGTATCCTCATATTTAAAAAAAAAAATTGAAGTTTTGTATGTATAAGTGTAAATAATGCACCAAGGATAGTGCATAAATGAGGGGAAGGGGAATACAATGTCCCTAATCTGAACCCCATTTGTAGTGCACGATGCAATTGTTCATATAGGTTGGTGAGCTGTTGGAAACTAGTGTAAATGTAATGAACATATGGGTTGGTTAGTCGTTTTGGTTTTTTGTGCATCTAAGTAGTGCATAAGGTTTGTAACCAAAGAAAAATGTGTGCACATTCCATAGTGTTGCATGTACCTGAGCTAGTGCATGTGGATTTCTCATCAAGGGAGGGTGCACATATTTCACAGTGTTGCGCGCACTCAAGAAAGTGCGCGGGAATGCATATAATGTATATATATGTATGTATATGCTTTAGGGTCGGAGAGCCTGTGGGACTATTGGGATGGTGAGCTGGGACGCAAATAGGCATGTGCGCTTATCCTTTTAAAGTGTACCACACTCAAGTTAATAATAAAATAACATCATTGTGCGCAAACAAAATTAGACGAAAAGAGATGGGGGCTCGACTCCACCAAAAAAGGGAAAAGGGGGGAATATTTTAATAATATTTCAGAAAAGTGTAACCTTACAGATATATTATTTATCCTAAGTTCCCAAGGGATGGGAACGATTCACCAAGTGGCTAAATATAGCTCTGTGAAGGTGACAAGTGTCTAGTTGAAAGAATGCAACATATATTGTTTTCATTGGTGTATTTTGGGGGGTGAATTGATTATGTGTCATGTAGTATCGTATTTTCTAGTATGTCCCCATGTTTGGGAAAATTTATATGTTGTTGAAGAAGCGGGCTGTCATGACCATAGGTTGTCGAATCCGTAGGTTGACAGTCTTGTGAGCATTCTTTCCGGGTGAGAGTTTGCTAGAAATTGTTCCATGATGCATTGGACATTAGTTACAATGCTCTGAGACTTCCTAATATGACATGTTTCTAAATCCCTAGAAGGGAAGTGGGGCATTTGAAGAACTATTGAGAAGAGAAGGGACACACTTCCTGGGGTGGGACATGCATGCGGGGAATGAGGGAATGTAGACTAGTTGCAACAGTCAACACATTTTGCTGCTTGTTAGACCATAGATTGGCACTAGAAATCCTTTTTCCCTGGTGGAGTTTGAGCCCTAGCTCGATGGTGAAGTTTGAGCCCTAGCTCGAGGGTGACGTGTAGCTGAAAGATTACAAGCAAAAAAGTCTATGACTCTGAGAAAATTCTAATTCATGCATGTTGTTGGTGGCTTTTCTATATTATGTACTTGTCTATTTACTACATGTTCATTTACTTGTATTGGTTATGGTCTACCTCTTGTATGATAATGCATATGAATAATGGTTATTAATTAAGTAGTTAAATATGAATAATGGTTATTGTAATCCATGCTACGTTCCAAAGAGTAAATAACCATAACACGGTTTTAGTCTAACACACCAACATAATATATTTTAATTAATTAATATTACATAATAAACCAATATTAATCAGTATCGATGCCACAATATACAACATTTATGCCAGATCTGCAACGTTACAAATAAAAAATAATTGTTACAAGATTTCTATGTGCAAGTCTAAAGACTACAATACAGGTTCAGTCTATGCAGTTTCTATTACAATATTTCTATGTGCAAGTCCAACGATTGTAATGCAGGTTCAGTCTATGTAGTTTGTTCGAACACACACAATAAAATAATTTAATTAATTTGTATTACATAATGTCGATACTTCTTCTAGATCTGAATCTTCGACCCAACACTAAATGATATCAATTCCAAAAGACATCGCGGCGAATGACAGTTGCTTTACAATTTTTCGGTGAGTATTGTGGGAGGCATTCGAAGGGAGATATTGAGAAAATTATTGATAATCACAAGAATCCGCATACTTGTAAACTTTCTTCCTGGTCCATAATATTTTTAGCTTCCAAGATAACAAATTATTTTTTATGTCTCTTCATGTTCCATTGCATCTTTAGCTTCCAAGATAACAAAATATTTTGTATAGTTAACACATCTACTCTCCTAGTCTATTTCTTCAATCTCAGCTCGTACTGTTTAATAATTTTTTTCTTCAACTCGTACTGTTTAATAATTTCTTTCTTCAATCAATCAGTTACCCTTCATCCATTATGACCGTGCTATAAATCTATAACATGATAAATGTCTTATACGCTGGCATTAAAATTTATTCCAGGTCGGGTACTCGATTCCTTTGTAGGAAATTATTCTATTATTTATAATATGGCGTTTGGATCATAATTAAAAGTTTGGTTGATAAGATTTGTCCTGAATGGTAGCGCTCTAAATGATCAATTGTAGCTACTTTAAATCAGATTCTTGAAAATCAAGTAATGGCCATACAACTCTGTTATTCCAAAGAATATGGATAGATTAGTCTTGAGTGATTATTCCAAAATATATAAGGGTAATCCGGGTTATCATAAATGTAAGAACTTTGTTTTCCAATAAATAAAAACTCAAATTTATAGCCACGGTATGCTATTAATATATTTAATATTGTTGTCTTTGATTTTTAAAATTGGGCTGATTATTTACAGAATTTTTTTTTCGAATGGGAGAGTAATTCTTATAGTCTTGGTTTTCATCTTCTTTGAAAGAAATTTTGAATCCATTGGGAAGCGCTTGAAGGGGTTTTAAAAATTTAGATTTATCTACGTTATGTTCTTATTTTATATGTCTTTGTCTATTTCAAATTATTCACAAAGCTCTCTGCTGTATGGGGATATTCCTTTCATATTACTGGTTATAAACATTATTTTGATTAATGTGCGGCAGTCTCATAACCCAGGGAACAATTCCAAATCTGGTCTCTTTGAAGGTGAACGCTAAGAGAGGCATTAGCGTTCCAACCAGCTTTACAATTTTTTGGTGAGTATTACAAAGATATAGATATAGATTACAACGTTGGTTGTCAATTATTTAAGATATTGTCATCAATTAGAAGTTGAAATTGTTAAAAATTGAAAAATATGAATAACTTAATCTTAGAAAAGTTGAAATTGTTAAAAATTGAAAAATATGAATAACTTAATCTACAGTTACATTAAAACTTTTGAATTCATTGTTGTCTTTAAATTTCCTTTAGAGCTTTAATTTGCACATATTTAAATTTTTCCATGTAGCATTGTAAATGACAGAATCACCAAAACATCAACTTGAAATAAGGTTTACGTCAGGTTTCCATGTATAATTAAAACTTTACAATTCATTGTTGTCTTTAAACTTTCTTTTAAACTTTAATTTGCCACATTTAAATTTTTCAGTGTAGCATTATAAATGAGATAATCACAAAAGCATAAACTTGAAATAAAGTTTAAGTCAGGTTTCCATGTATCATTTTAAAAGCATGTATCATTTTAAAGGACACAATCACCAAAGCATCAACCTGAACTAAAGTTTACATGTAGTGGCAGTTTGCAATTTATTTTTAATGACAAACAAAATATCCCATCCCAATACAGCCATAATCCTTGATATTATTGATGTCAATGTCTTTCAGTTTCAAATTTTCTTGAGCACTATGGACTAAGCATTTAATGACTTAAATACAAATTACTTGTAATGTAACTTATAATTATGTATTATTATTATTGTATAAAAATCTATGAACAAACCTGAACTATATTTTACATCCAATGGTATTTACTTTTTAATCACAAACAAAATATCCCAATATAACCTCATATTATTGATGTCAATGTCTTTCAGTTTCAAATTTTCTTGAACACTATGGACTAGGCATTTAATGACTTAAATACAAATTACTTGTAATGTAACTTATAATTATGTATTATTATTATTATTGTATAAAAATCTATGAACAAACCTGAACTATATTTTAGATCCAATGGTATTTACTTTTTAATCACAAACAAAATATCCCAATATAACCTCACATTATCGAGAATCATCTTGATATTTCCTTCAATCTTAATTTTCTGAAACACTATGCACTGGGCGTTCATAGACAATTACATACATATTACTTGTCATCCAACTTAGCATTATTATACATAAGCTTCAAACTGTATTATTGTAAAAATCAATCAACAGATCCCTATGCATTCCACTGAGACCATCATCCAACTTAGCATTATTATACATAAGCTTCGAACTGTATTATTGTAAAAATCAATCAACAGATCCCCATGTATTCCACTGAGACCAAAGAAGTTCCACTAAGAACAAAATTTGTCAGTCATCTAACCATCTATTACTCAGCTCCATCCGCGTGGGTAACTCAACCCTGCTTCACTCAAAATCCACTCAATTGTCATATCAATCCTTAATACATTGACGTCACTAGATGACACGTACACAACTTTCCTTTGAGATTATGCGGAGTCCATCTCCTGTCTCATTTCTGCTGCAACAGTAGCGCTCGGACACATTGATCTCTCCTCATGCTGTAGAATGTGGTCACATCTACGGTCCCTAAGAAACAAAGCTTGATCACTATCATAACACCTAATACAAGAATATTTTCCATATAGTTTGATGATAGGATAATAGTTTTTAGGTTGAAGAACCCATATAACTAGCATATCTTTGAAGTAGGGGAAAGGAAACACCTAAGTGAATTGGTGGTGGTTACGTTGTTTAAAAATGGTGGGATTTTGGTTTTGGATGGAAAATGAATATTTCAAAAGGTCCATTTTCATCCCATATCTCTTGAAATATTTTTAATGATCATGTAACTCCAAATCTAAATCACTAGGTTGCATGCCCACATGCAGCAAATATGTGATTGTGACTTTTCCATAGAGAAATGGAAGAGGAAGAAGAGGTGGTGATAGGAAACCAGGTGGGAGAAGAACTACCCCTTAAAAAATATATTGATAGAATTAACCATATGAGAGACAACAGAAGATCCCATAGAACCAACCTCTTAAGGAACACCTTAGACACAATTATTATTTAAAAATTCTTCAACACTAGTGATAAAGTTTTGGAAATTGTAATACTAATAGTTAGGCTATGGATAAAAACAACTTCTAATTGTAAGTTGTTATATGTTGTTATTTACTCTATGGGAAGATTGGTCAAGTGGCATGAACATTCACATTGAAGTGAATGACCAAACATGTTGTGATAGAAATGATATAATGAAAAAATATTTGTAAACAATGATCAATTAGAAAAAGTGATAACTTAACAATAAAAGTGTGCATTTAAATGAGGATGTAAGAATTCTTCAATATTGATGAATTACAACCATCATTCAAAATTAATATTAATATATAGTGTAGTGTTGAACTAAAACTATCAAGTGTAAACAAATCAACATACGATATAAGCACAAAATATTATTCAACAACGACCTATTTACATGGTCAAATAAAGGCATCTAATTCTAATAAAAAAACAACATGAACCATTTTGAATGAGAAATACCTTAAGCATGTTTGAAGAGGGATAGGAAGTGTAAAACTACTTTATCATACAACTTACAACCTTGATGGGAAATGCACGGGTCCATAGTCCAAAAGATAAATCGACGCAGAGATAAAATGAAAATTAACTAAATAAAAAAAGGGACCAGTAAAAAGAAAATCTAAATTCAAAATTCTTTATCTGAACACTGTTAAGAACCCAATACTGAATACAAAAACACCACAACAGATATATAAGAACAATATAGAAAAACACAACTTTATTATATCAAACCCTTGAGGTAGGGCAACACCATACAATGGATCCTATTACGGAAGGGATCCTCTCCTGTTCACTTGCCTCTTCGAGGGGGCATCCTCCTATTGAGCTTCAGTTCCAAATACACTAATTCTCTTCATGTCTCATTACATTGCTTAAACCTGTTTATATAGTGCTACCATCACCTAAGAACATTCTAGAGGAGGAATCTTCTAGAAGTAGAACCTTCTAAGAAGTCCTCTTACATTTATTATATCTA